>JACGCM010002776.1:1200000-1620201 GCA_014058105.1 Kingdonia uniflora
TGATGCTTTAGAAAATTCTTCTGATCTTAATATGAAGATGGAGGTCGATTTGGTCAACTCATAAGCTATTGTGAAGCAATTAACCGATCTAATAAAAATGGAGGCTTATTTGGTGAACTTTCAAGCTAGTGAGAAGGATTTGAACAAAATAATAACAAAAATGGAGGCTGATTTCGTGAAATAGATAGGTAAGGTGATGAAATTGACCGATCAAAAATGAAGATTGAGGTCAATTTGGTCAAGTCGCTAGCTATGGTAAAGGAAGTGACCAACCTGAAATCGAAGCATGAGGTCCTTTTGATAAAGGAGAAAGCTGGCAATAAAAATTTAGAGAGACGTTATCACAAACAGAGACATTTTGTAAAGTGTTCTCAGGCAAATGTGATAGAGTTGTCCATGCCGAACAGGGATAGACTCTTATCAGGTGAGTTTCATAAAAAATAGTTGTTTGCAATGTGGATATACTTCGTACTGAATATTTGTATCAAGATGAACTCGGTGTTAGTCCTATTACCCAGAACTAAGTAGAATATGGCAAAGAAATAGTTGTTTCCAGAGCTGAAGAGTTTATTTCTTCAAGAGCTCCGGAAGTTGGTAGAACCTCTGCTGGTGTCAAGAGATCGAAACTAGTTTTACCTTTTGCTTAATCATCTGACATTTAGTAGATATGTATATGATAGTAGAGAATAATGTGGTAAAAGACTTGAAAAGTTTTCATTGATGATAAAATAATGTATAGACATTCGGAGATCAAATCTTACTTTTGGAAGTAAATGTCAATGACAACAATAAATAGTACTCTATTTTCACTTATAGATCAAACTAACGATAGTATTTCTTTAGTTTCCTTATGTTATAAGGATTTGGGATCCTGACTCCTTCTTCCGTTATTAGGTAGTAGGAACCCAATCCAATCCTTCCTACTATTATAAATGGTCCTTCCCAGTTCTCTGCGAGCTTCCCAGTGTTTAGCACTTTTCTACTTTTAGGGATCTCTCTAAGAACTAGGTCGTTGATGTTGAATTCACAGTTTTAAACTCTTCTATTATATGAGTTGGCCAGCATATTGTGATATAAACCCAGATTTGCCACAACTCGATCTCGTGTTTCATCTATTCAATTCATGTTAGGTGCCAACTCGAACTCATTTGCCTCATCAGTTAGTTCATGATCTCTGAATGGCTGGTAATATTTTATTGGAACTACTGCCTTAGACCCATATGCCAGAAGAAATGGGGAGCATCATGTTGATTGCCTTGGTATAGTTTGATACGCCCACACGACATGTGGTAATTCCCTCATCCAATTTTCCTTCTTTCTAATTTTAGTCGCCTTTTGATTTTATTTACTATGTTTTTGTTCGTGATTTCGGTCTATCCATTCCTTTGGGGGTAATATGGATTTCAGATATGGTCCAGTCACTGATCTTTTGTATAACTTATTTTTTTTGTACTGTGTAACGTTACGAATTTTTAATCAGTTGCCTGCATTCTTTTGGATCTTCTGGGAGTTTTTCTTCGCATTTGTTGTCTGGTCCTATGTAGATGAGGAAGGGTTTTCTCAAATCCTCTTCTTTTGTTTTATCGCACCTAGTGTAAATTACGCATATTGAAGCACGATTGATATTGGGGGCTGATATCACTTCAATTTTGAGGTACCTAACTTTTGTACCTAATACTTCAACTAAATAAGCTAGGGAATCAGCATGGCGATTCTCACCACAAGGTAGGTATTCGAGCGTAGCCTTATCAAATCTACTCATTCTTTTGGAGAACATTAATTGATGCATAATCGACCATCTTTCCATTCTTCTTTTATCGTTCAGAGTAATGATGAACTATCAGCAACGAATCAGTGTACACCGATATTATGGGTACTACAATTTCTAATGCCATATCCAGCCCATGAATTATGGCCTCGTACTCTGTAATATTATTCGAGGATTCAAAATTAAGTTGTATTGATTTCTCGATTCTGCTATTGGATGGTGTGATTAGTATGGTTCCCACTCCTGACCCTGCGGGTCTTGCTAATCCATGTGTAAGTAATCTCTAACCATCTTTTATGACCCACTCAACTTTTTCTTCAAATGGGTCGGTAGGTATATCGATTTCAAGCTCTTCTACTATTTCAGGGTCATGTTCTTCCCAATCTGGATCTTCTCCTGGGAAGTCTACTAAGAAGTCATTAACTGCTTGCCCCTTTTCTGATGTTCTTTGTTCAAATTTAATATCATGCTCCCCTAAACTAACCGACTATTGTTGTACCCGTCATATTTTCTCTTTCTTAGATAATACTTCTCGAATGGAAAAATTTATCATGACTTTCACTGAATGGACTTGAAAATAGTATTTTAGTTTCTGGGAGGTGTAGACGAGTATTAGGAGGAGTCTCTCGGTTTAAGAATATCTCGTCACTGCCGGCGTAAGTGTTTTGCTTATAAAATATATTGGTTTCGCAATCTTCCCATCTAATCGTATGAATATGGAGCTTAGAGAGTTTTCTGTGACTGCGAGGTAAATTGCTAATTCCTCTTTTTCTATTAGTGTACTCATCACTGGAGACTTTCCAAGGTACTTTTTAAACTCTTGAAAAGCAACTTCACATTCTCCCGTCCAATCGATCTCTTTATTCTATCTTCCTTTGCCTCTTCGGGTAGATCTAGGAAGTAGCATGAACAACCATCGGCATCGATCTGATGATTTTAAAATAAATCTGTTGATAGCTACAATCTTGCCAACTAGCTTTTGTACATCCTTCTTTATCTTTTGTGATGGTATGGATATGAGAGCTCGTTGGCTCCAATCCTTTTTTTACTAATTAGATGTCCAAAGAATTTTTTGGAGTGGACTCCGAATTGATAATTGTCTGGATTGAGTTTCATTCTGAAGGACCGTAATATGTTGGAGATTGTATCAAGATTTGCAACATGATCTTCCATCTTTAAGCTTTTCCATTGCATATCATCAATGCATACTTCTACAATCTTCCCTAGATGGTCTTTGAACTTGCTTGTTACTACCATTTGATAGGTTGGTCTAGCATTCTTTACATGAACTTTTAATAATAGAGGCATTTTTTAGTAATATATATTGTCTTCTCTTGATCTTTATCTAAGAGAGGTATCTGGTTGTATCCTGAAGCGGCGTCCATCATGGATAGTAGCTCGTGTCCTGCTGTTGAATCTAAAATTTAATAGATTGGTAAAATCTACACAAACTCAAACATTTCCATTCTTCTTTAGAACTGCTACTATGTTCGAGATCCAATATGGGTACTTGGCCTCTCGGATGAAACCTACTTTGATCAATTTATTGATCTCTTTGTTAGCTTCATCTCTGAGTCGAGGTGAGAACCTCCTCTACTTCTATTAAACCGCGATGGCTTTATCATTTATGCTCAGTTTGTGGAAGGCTTTTCCTCAATCAACTCTTGTATCTCATGGAATGTCCATGTGAACACATCTTTATTAGCTCGAAGTAATTGTATTAAGGCTTCCTTTTCCTGTTGGATAAGCATGGTACCAATGAATGTCCCCCGGTTATGTCCATCGATTTAAATGTACTCTGTGGGCTCGATAGTGGAAGGCTGATCCTCGACGTGACCAGTTTTATGTAATTGTTATAAACTTAATTTTTATGATGTGTCGAGTATGCTAGATACTCTATTTTCACAAGCCTAAGTAAGCCTCTACCTTCCTTTGATCTCGTAGATGTTTCATGTTTAATGTAAATCTGTTAGAATATTTTCAATTTAAATGTGTGGAGCCTTGGTAATGTCGTCGAAGTAAGTATAAATAAGTAGAGTTGTGTGATTGAGATTTTTAATAGCAGTAGTTTGAGGAAAAAGGATTGGTATTAGTATTCTTGTTGCCTTTGTTATGAGGGATGTAAAGAGTTCTGAGAGGAGGGGGAGAGAATAAGGGAGAGAAAAAGATGCATTTAATGTTTAGCCTGTTGTAATGATGATAGTGTCCCTTCCCAAAAGGCACGAGTGGACTGACAGAGGCAGTGGAAAAGACACCTCTATTAGAAAATTAAGGGCGGCTTACACGAGTTCAATAACTGCCAACGATTAGAGAAAATATATAAATATCCCTTCCCTCCCTCCCTTAAAACTTTTATAGAAAATAAAAAAATGAAAATCTAGAGAGAGAGAGAGAGCTCGTGATTGTAGATTTGTGAGTGAGGAATATCCAGAGATTTGCCATCATTTTTAGAGGGAAGACGTAGGCTGTGTTGGTGAAAAGTTTGATTATGTGATACCGAAGATCATTGTGAAGGAGGAGGCGTTTGTTATACCGGATTCATCATCTGCCATTGAGGGTTAATAGTGATTGCGTTGATTTTCTTTTTTTTTTTTGAAAATTACTTTGACATGATGTTTGATGATGTTGTACATTTTTGTTATGCTTTTTGAATTTTGAAATTTAAAATTTTATCTTTATTTGGAAAATCTTATCACATACTGTAGGAGGAAAAAGTGAAGTTTAAAACTATTTTTTATTTGTTAGATGGATAAGTACTGTAAAAATATTTTTATTTATTTTATTGGTGTAAAAGAGTTAAAGAAAAAGAATATCTAAATTAACTGAATACTTGGCCCTTTATGTAGGTGTAGATTCCCGCAAAAGACCTAAGTATTGGAAGTCCTTCTGTTTTGAGCTCTTCGTTTGAGATAGATGCCTCCACCTCAGGTCGCTCGATTGCTAATAAGGGTTTAGGGGTTGAGGTTAGAAGTATTCGGTCAAATGAGACTGTAGTGCTATTTGTTGAGGAAGGAGAAGGAAATTCAAAGAGTGGAGCTCAGGTCGACTTTCCTGATTTTCTTGGTAACCTTTATCGTTATCCTGTAGGTTTGGATGTGTTGAAGAAGTTTTGTAAATGTAAAAGTAGGGTAAAAGTTATTTGGGGAGGAGTGTTGGAGTATGGAGGGAGGTCATTTAGGGAGTGTTGTGATGGGAAGAGTAATAGTACTTTTTTCTTGTTGCACGATTTGGAGTTTGAGAAGGCTTGTAGAGAGATTTCTGAGTCCATTTCTCTTAAATACTTTAACGGGGTGAAAGCAAACGACTTGGGGGAGGGTTTCTTATGTTATATGTCGCAGTTCGACTATGGGTTAGTGGTACCTTTAAACAATTTTGCTAAAGGTATCATGAATGAGATCGACGCTTGTCTTGCCCAGTTGAATGGCAACATGTACGAGCTAATCTCTATTTGCGAGATCTTAAATAGGAAGTGGCCAGTGAAGGGAAACAAAGACAGTTAATGCCTTTAGATGTATTGAAGTACTATAACATGAAATACTTCGCGGCTACTGGGGGTACTTATTTTTCTTCTATTTTTACTCGACCTCAATTTTTTGATTTAAATTCTACTATAAAGGTTTGGAATGATAATTAGTATGGGTGAGAGGGGAGTGTCTTCAGCGAGATGATGAGGACTCCCTGGCTCATATATTTAAATCATTTAAAAAATGTAAGTAGACCTTACTAACTTCGACCTGTTGTGTTTATGGTTTTCTGTGTGATAATATATATATATATATATATATTTATTTATTTATTTATTTATTTGAAGAGCCGCATTCTTTTGTTAAGAAAGAAGAGTCCTTGATTGACATAGTAGCTCGAGATGGGTTCGAGCTTAAAGCTGTTTTGAGCGAGCTGGAAATTAACAGGAGCAAGAGAGTCAACAGTAAATCTATGAAGGTTCAGAAATCCCAAGCGAAAAGGAAAATGTCAGGTGTGAGCCTTTCATCTGGGGTGGGTGACTTGGCAATGCCGATGTTTGATAGTGGTCCAATACCAGCCGCGAAGCCACGAGCTACAGGGGTACCTTCGGGAAACATAAGACGAAAGGCCCCAAAGAAGAGGAGCATTAAAATTTTAGTTTCGACCTCTGGGACTGCAGATAATACAGAGATCGAGGGTGGGGAATAAAAGAGAAAACTAGATGATTACCCTCCCCCTCCGTCTACTGTGGACGAGTTGAAGGATAATGTGCTAGTGCTGAATACTAAGTATGATTTGGTTGCCCAAGAGAAGAAGTTCAGGGCTATTGCTCTGAAGGATGCCGAGGAGATAAAGTCTTCGGTGAAGCTCGAGCTATATAAGGTAAGTCTTGATTTTGCGTGTACCGAATGCTCTGAACTATTTTTTCTTTTTTTGACATGCTCGAATGTGATGTTGGGAATTTCCTATGTAGGTTTTGAGTGTACTGAAAGATCTCTGCCTCGGTTTTGAGGATGGGAATTAGGTGTTGCAGGGTTGGGTGGAGGAGCTCAAGAAATAGGCAGAGAGTGAGCGAGCGAAGTTGGAGGAAGCAAAGGCCCAATCGGCGGAGGAGATTGTAAATTTAACAAATACCTTCCAGGGACTAGTAGAAACGATTGGGATCGATTCCGCTAAACATACCAAGGGATTGCCGGCCCAAAGGCTCCATGAAAATGGCTACATTTATGTAGATGTAGTAGGCATTATGGAAGGACGATCTGCGTACGTCACAGGGCCATATAAAGAAGAAAAGGTCGAAGCAGAGGGGAATACACCTCCAGAGAGTATGTTAGGGCTGGACAAGACTATGTATACATCCCGGCTGAGGACTACAAAGTAGATGGGCAGGAGAAGGTAGATTAAGATTTTATGTTATGCTGTAGTATGGTACAGTTGTTGTGGAAAAGATATTTTTATTAGAAATTGGATATTATTTTATGAGATTATTTTATGTTGTATTGGTGCAAAAATTATTATATGTAGGAGTACAACGATCTGCACCTTACAATTATGGAGTTAAAGAAAAAGCTCGCTAAGGAGAGAAATGCTTCATATGCAGCAGCTCTTATGACTAGATGCACTGAGCTCAAGTTAGAAAATATAGAGATCTTAGTAAAAATCATTGGAGAGACTTATGTGCAGCTCATTTAAGATGGGCCAAAGATAAAATTGAGAAGGATGAGGCTGTTAGGAAAGATAGGAATAGGTATTTGAAAATTTAACCTTTCCTTCCTGGGGGTATTAGAGAAAATACCCCAGAAGTTACCAAAGACCTAATGATGTTAACCATCCATTTAGAAGCTAAAATAGATAGTGAGAGAGGGTTAAAGGAAGTATACCTTAAAGTTTTTGGAGATAGAGATATTCGGCCAGAAACTGAGTACATAGAGCGCCTGGTTACTAAAGTGAGAAACATACATAGCTTAAAAGCTAAAGAAGTATCAGGTCATGCTGGAGTGTCAATGATATATTTATAAGATAAAATTTATAAGTTAGATGATGTATGACTGTTTAAATGAGAAATATATGTATCATGTAACTGTGGAAAGAATGTTTAGAGATGGTGATTTATTGTGCAAGTCGAACTAGAAAAGGTGTATCGTCGTCAAAAGACATTTTTAGAATTAAATGAAAAAAATGGTTGTTGAGTTAAACCAGATATATGAGTCATTGGATAATACCGCCGAATTAAACATGAAAATTGAAGTAAAAATGTTTGAGTTACAAGAACTTGTGGAGATAAAGAAAAATGAGGTGGTAAACATTTAAGGTGATTTAGAGAAGGTGAATGGGCCTTTAAAGAATAAGGAGGATGATCTAGCGAGTACGTAGAGTCATATAGATAATCTTGTGGAATGAGTAAAGAAGCTGGATGCAGAATTAATAATTGCGCGTGTTAGTTGGACAGTGGTGATAGAGAGACTGAAGAGGAAAAATAGAGATGTGGATCATGCTCAATATCATCTCAAAGGGTTAGAGGCGGATGTAATGGGTTCAAAAAGGAATCTTAATAATGTTAGGGAGCAATTGAGGAAGAAGGAGGTCGAAGTGAAAACTTTGATCGAGCAGATAACGACGTTGGAGGCCGACTTGGCGGATTCCAGGAATAGGGATTTGTTTTTGCATAAAGCGATTCAAAAATTAGAGGCCGACCTTTTAGAATCTCAACGGGAACTTAAGGAATAGGCCGATTAGAGAGTGTATAATCGGATCAAAATGGATGAATCGATGGATATGCTGAGATAGAGATGAACGAGTTTACAATAGTGATGGAGGCTCGTTATGCTCGGCAGTTGGTAATTTTTTTGAAGAAAGAGATCGTTGTAGCAATCTGGAAAGATTACTAAATGATGTTAGGGCAAGGATTTGGGAGCTCGTGATACCTAACAGAGATAAGCTCGCGGCCGATGCGGTACATGAGAAAGAGATGGCAGTAGTTCTTGCATTTTTTGTGTCTGAGATTAAGAGGATTGAAAGAGAGAGAGATACTATACATGATAAGATGATTTCTTAGGGCGTAAAATGTGAGATGAAGTTAATTTGGTCTGAATATTTAGAACGCTTGGTGTCTAACATTGGTTCCCTCACCGAAAAAATGGTTGATCAAGGTAGAGAGACCGTCATTGCCAGTGTACCAAAATTTAGAGGTTCTGAAGTTAAGGGAAGTTTATCCTCTTCTCAAAAAAGACTTGTGTTAGAATAGTCATGATAAACAGCTTTTGTTTCTGTATTGTAGATGTTTGATAGATTAAAACAAGTGTTAACTTTGCCTTATCTATCTGATTTAGTAGATACAAATAGAGATTTAGTAGATAAAGATATATGTATGATAGTAGACAACAATGTGGGAAAAAACTTAAAAGTTTTTATTGATTAGAAAAGAATGTACAAACTGTTTGGAGATTATATCTTACTTGTGGAATGTTAAGAACAATAATAAATGTATCCTGTGCTTGGAAAAGTAGGGATTAGCGATAGTATTTATTTAATATCCTAGTAATCTAAGGGCTTTATATCCAGATGCCATCCTTTGTCATGAGGTAATAGGATCCAAGACATGTTAGTCCCACTACTAGAAATGGACCTTCCCAGTTTTGTGCGAGCTTCCCAACATGTAATTTTTTTCTATTCTTAGGGATTTCCCAAAGTACCCAGTCGCTGATTTTGAACCGCCACTCTGAACCTTTTTGTTATACGAATTTGCTAGCATATGATGATGGCGACCCAAGTTGGCAATAGCTCGAGCTCGTGTCTCATCAATCCAGTTCATATTGTATGCCAATTCAAACTCATTTTCTTCATCAGTGAGCTCGTGATCTTTTGCGGGATGGTGATATTCTATTGGGATGACAGCTTTTTTCCCATAAGCGAGTAAAAATGGGGAACAAGTTGATTGTCTTGGTGTTGTGCGGCAGGCCTACAAGACATGTGGTAGTTCCCTTATCCAATTACCTTTCTTTTTTGGCTGGAGTCTTTTCTTGAGTCCATCCACTATGGTTTTATTTGTGATTTCAGCTTGAGCATTGCCCTGTGGATAGTATGGATTTGAGGGTGAATGAATAATGTTATATTTATTGAGAAATGCCACCACTTTTTCTCCAATGAACTGTGGCCCATTATCAATCCAAATTAGGTGGGGGCAGCCAAATATTCTGATGATATATTCCCAGATAAATGAGATAACTTCTTCTTCTCAAGTTCGACAAAGAGGAACTACTTCCACTCATTTTGTAAAGTAATCTGTTGTTACGAGCAGGAATTTACGGTTACCCAACGTGTTTGGGAATTCACCCACGAGATCAAGTGCCAATCGCTTGAAAGGCCAGAATACTTTACTAGCGTGAAGTTCGAGTGTCGGAGCTCGTATTTGGTTACCATGTCGTTGGCAAACGTTACATTTTTATGAATATTCCTCGGCCTATTTTCTCATTCCTAGCCAGAAAACTCATTTAATTACTCTGTTTGTAAGATATCGTCCTGCTGCCACAACTCCCTTCATGTAAATCCTTTAGCATTCAGTCAGCGGCTTGTCTGGATTGGCACTTTAGATAGAAGCAGGTCATTGATCTTTGATATAGGGCGCCTTTTTGCGTTATGTATCGCTTGGAGTTTTCAATCAATTGTCTACGCTTTTTGGGATCTTCTGGAAGTAGCCGATCACATTTATTCTCCAGTCCGAGATAAGGGTGGAAAGACTTTCTCCAATCGTCTTCCTTCTCTTTATTGCACCCAGTATTGATTGCACAAGTGTGATCAATTCTAGGGGTTGATATTACTTTGATTTATAAATATATGGCCTTTGTACCCTATACTCTAGCTAAGTAAGCTAAAACATCGACATGATGATTTTCCCCATGAGGTAGATAATCAAGCGTAGCTTTGTCAAATCTGCCCATTATATCAGCAACTACTGCTGCATAGGCAACCAGCTTACCGTTCTTTTTGTATTAGTCAGAGTAGTGATGTACGATCAACAATGAGTCAGTATATACTGATAATTCAGGAATGCCGATTTCCAATGCCATATCCAGGCCATGAATCAATACTTTGTACTCCGTAACGTTGTTCGATGCTTTAAAATTTAACTGTACAGACTTTTCTATTCTCTCATTGGAAGGTGTTATTAGTACAATTTCTATCCCTGACCTTGCGGGTCCTGTAGATCCATCTGTAAGAAGCCTCCATCCTTTTTTTGTGATCCATTCAGCTCGTTCTTCGAAGGGTTTAGAATGTTTGTCGATGTCGTCTTCTTCTGGCAGATCAGGATCGTGTTCTTCCCAATCTGGATCTTCGATTGGAAAGTCTGCTAAAAAGTCAGCCACTACCTGTCCTTTTTATGGAGTTATCTATTCAAATTTGATGTCGTGTTCCCCCAAACTGATGGACCATTATAGTACTCTGCTTGATTTTTCCTTTTTAGATAGCACTTCGTGAATGGGATAATTTGTCATGACTTTGACTGAATGAGCTTAAAAATAGTGTTTGAGTTTCTGTGAAGTATAGAAAAGTGTTAGGAGGAGTCACTCTATTTTAGAATATCTTATTTCTGCCGGCATAAGGGTTTTACAGATGAAGTACACTGGCTTCTCAATTTTACCTTCGAGCTGTATGAGGACCAAACTTAGAAAATTTTATGTAACTGAGAGATAGATTAACAATTCCTCATTTTCGATCGGAGTGCTCATCACTGGTGATTTCCCAGAATACCGTTTAAGTTCTTAGAAAGTTACTTTACATTCTTTTATCTAATCAATCGGAGTGTTTAACATTATTTTAGTAGATTTATGCATTTCAGACATCATCCTCTCTAGGTCGATGCATCCATTAACTTTTTTAATCATGTCTTCCAAAGTTGAAGGTTTGCTCAAGAAAAGGTGTTTTTTGGCTTTACAATCGAGCTGTAGTGCATTGGTAAACACCGATACAGCTATTTTCTGATCGAGGTTATCAACTTTCCTTGCTAGTTCGAGAAACTTCTTAAAAAATACTTCAAGCTTCTCCCCCCTGAGTTTGTTTGAGACTGACAAGAGTACACACATTCTCTTCTTTATCCTTATTATGAGCATAAGTCTTGACGAAGATCTCTTGTAATTTATCGAAAGTGAGGATGGAATTCTCAGGAAGAGAATGGAACCAGCGAAGGGGATCCCCTTGAAGACTTGAAGCGAACAACCGAAAAAGAATGTGGTTTAAGTTTGAATATAATCCCAATGAATCTCTGAATTGTTGTACGTATTCACTAGGATATGTGCCTTTTTATATTTACGAATCTTTGGAGAGTGGAACCCCTTTGGTATTTCTATATCGAACAACTTTTTAGCAATTAGACTGACTTGTAATTTGGCTAAATCATCCTTACTGAGCTTGAGCTTTTATTAACTCTTTGATTCTTTGATCCATATGTTCCTGTGTGACGTATTGGCGAGGGGTTGGAACTATCTGGCGTGCAGGTCGTGGATTATGATTACTACTTCCCTCGCTCAAACGTTCATGAACTAGCACCCTAAATGGAGGTCGAGGCTCGTCTTACAGTCATTTTTGAGTGTCCACGTCCCCTGCTAATTTTGGAGTAACCTTCTCGTCTCAGATGAATTGAGGTTTCCAGTATCTGATGATCATTACGATTGTTCCTGGAAACTCCTTTGCTAGCGGCACCTCTAGGTCCGAACCTATTTTATGCTAAAATATTAGAATTCGAGGGTATGGTCTCATGATCCCTGGGAGCTTAATCATGTTAATTGTCTTATAGGGCTTTCAAGGCAGTCTGTAGTATTGTCATATATTCTTCATGTCATTTGAACTCCAGTTGTTGAGCTTTACGTTCCTCTTTGAGTTCCTGTTCACGAAGCTCTGTTCGTTTCACTTCTCTGTTTCAACGTTGAGGTTTGCCGTAAGTTCTGCTAGTTGATCGGGTTCAGTGGATTGCTCTTGGGGAATCGCCGAAGCTGGTCATTTGGGATTCACCATGACAGAATGTTGATTTTTAAATAACTTTCTGCCTATGGATTTCGTAGAAATGTCTTCTTTCCCACAGACGACGCTAAATGTAAGGGCCTATTTTCGTAGTTTGAATGGCTCTTACACCAAATGTATCTGTGACACAAATATAACAACAAAGAATATAAATTGACATAGGTGTTTAGCGTGGAAACCTCTGAATAGGTGAAATCCACGACCTCAACTTGAGGATTTAGTGAGAATAACTTTATTGCTTGAGTTTGATAATTTAATTACAATTTATGATCTCTTGAGCTAGAAAAACTTGGTCCCTTCTCCTCTGGAACTTATCATTTTTATAGATCTCATCCTCAGTTTGTTTTCGTGTGTGAGAACGTTCTCCTGGAATGGGGAAATGAGAGTTACTCCTGTAACTGCTAGTTCGTGGGATACATGTGTCTTTGACTCATTTTGTTTTACTTGGAGTGCTCGAACCACGTTATTCTTCACTTCGTGGTCCAGGTGTCACTGTTGACAGGTTGTGCATGTCACGTATACGTTGCGTGAGTCTGGCATGATACTAGTTCAATGTTATCTAAGCTTGAAGGATTAGATAGACTTCTATCAAACATGAATATAATTGTTAGCAATTGCCATTTCCCGGAAATATTTGTAACCGATATAGATTTCTGGTATAATAAATCCCATAAATCTCCCATGTCCCAGTTCTCGGCAGGGTGGACTGAGGTAGAGCATTTGCCTACCCTGAAATTTAAACGGCATTAAGTGTAATATTTCCTACGTTCAGTCATATTCTGCATGAAATTTTATTCACTTCTTATTTAATTGTTGTACCATTTATTTTACCACCCTGATTGGATTTCGTGAGGGGCTCGTCATAAATGGTCACCGTTGCTTTGAACAAATTTCACGAGAACGTGCAGCAATCACATTCATCAGTACTGTTTCAAATTTACAAAAAACCTACTACCTTCGATTTAATAGACGGCGGTGAGCTCAACACATTCACTCCTCTATTTTTATAACTAACAAAACAAAAAAAACAAAAAGAAGCAAAGAAAAATTGTACCAGGGAACCTTAGACTAGCTTGGAACACATTGCAACAGTCATATCAACAAGAACATCCAGGATCTCATTCTTCGAATCCAAGAAATCCATAAGCACACTATAATCATTCTTTAACTCGTTCTTACACGAAATCAGAGCATTTCCAGCACTATTCGCAACAAGAGCAGTTCCACGGTTATCATAATTGTGGTGCCTTATTAAAACAAACCCCATTACCTGATCAAACTCCTTGTAATTTTCCAGGCAAATGTCACCCTTGGATTTTAAACTGGGATTAATGCCGAGAGCTACAGGCACAAATCTTTGACTTGTATAGGATTCGCTAAACCCGCGGTTTATAACATTACTGACGAGTTCCTGCAAATTTGTGTCTTGGGTACGAGGGTCGTCATTTAGAATCGATAAACATGTTTTCGGGACAACGTTCTTGGCACAGATATCATTAACAGTTTGCTGATCGATTGCATTTGATTTGTGAGACAATGAGAGATTGCAGAGTGCGAAAAATATAATTGTGGATGAAACATTGAGAAGAGAAGACCCCATTTTTGTACAAATTTGAAGTTTCTCTTCTCAATCAATAATTGCTTTTGGAACAATTTTTTTTTTGAAAGTTTTGAACTTATTTTATCGATATTATCTGAAGGTTATTCTAGAATTTCTAAAGAAAGATATTACGGTACTAGTTTTTGTTTGTGCCTTATTTAGCTTATTATTACATATTTAGAAGGAATTTGTTGAAGGTTAATAAGCTCTAATAATTAAATGTTTGAACCTGAAAATTCTTAATATACAGATTGTGAAAAAAATTTAGATCTCTCCTGAGCCATCATTGTTAGACCTCTAACCCTTTAAAATATGACACGTGTTAAAGAGAGAGAAAACACAATTAATTGAAGTTAAAAGATAAGTTTTATTCATCACCTAAAGGCTAAAACTTCTCTTCAGAACCTAAAACTAAAGTTCCTCTCTTCATCTCCAAATTCCTTCGTTTCAAATCTAACAGAAACCCACTAGAAATCACTTAATCGTCATCTTTAGTTCAAGCTCACTCGATCTCAACCATTATATGGGTAAAATCTGAGGTGAAATGGACGAGGATCTGAGGTGTAAGATCAGAGTATTGGTTTTGATAATTATTTTTGTATGTGATCTTTGGGTAAATTTTATGTGTGAGTTTGATTAAGATAACTAATAATTTGGCTACAATCATGGATTTAATAATAAATAATTTCATGTGTGATGATAAATGGGAGAAGCTTTATTTGATATGATCTAGAGAGAAACTAAAATTAATATAAATAAATTGTTTGTGATTTAATATGATTTAAAAGAGAAACCAAAATTAATCTAAAGCAATTGTTTGTGATTCAATATGATTTAAGAGAGATTTGTGAGACAAAATCCTTGATTTTAAAAAGATTGAAGAGAGAGAGAGAAAAAAAAATATAGGAGTCCTGAGTTCAAATTTCTCTCTATTCTAAAACTATTATCAAAACTATTGTTAACTCTTTTGGACACGTGTCGGTGTCTAGAGGGTGAGAGGTCAAAATTATGATGGCTCATGAGAGATCTAAAATTTTTCCTACAGATTGTTTATTATATTCGGTGTAAAAGTAAAGTGTTTGGAAATTTAAATATGTATGAGAACCACCTCAAAATGAGGAATGAAACCCTATTTTTACCGTCCTTTTCTTCTTCTTCTAGAAATGTAGGTGAAAATTTGGTGATGGATCCTACAGTATGTAATCCATAATACGAATTGAGAAACCCTAATCATAAGAATAGTACGAAGAACACACAGATTGGTAGGAGAATTCCCTTTTAGAGCTTCAATTGCTCAATCAAATTGATTATAATCGAATTCCTCTCAAAACCCTAAGTCTCTCTCTCTCTCAGAACTTTGATTGATCTAACATCATCTTTTCTTGCCTAGCCTTGCCCCTTTATGAGGGTTACAAGTTTCTAGTTACAAAACTAAGATAATTGTGCCCTTAAACGCCTAAAACAATAAGCTGAATCGTACCTCTATTCGAACAAAACAAGTCTTTGTTCGAACAAAAAAAGTGCATTCGAATAGACATTAAGTCTATTTGAATAAACTACTCAAACAAGTATTTCTTCAAATAGACCTAAAAGTATGTTCGAACAAAAAAAAAAGTGCATTCGAACATACGTTAAGTGTATTCGAATAAAATTACTCAGACACCTGTTTCTTCGAAAAGGAATCAAACTTTATTCGAACACAAAGGGGGTGTATTTGAACAAACTAAAAAGTCCGTTCGAATAGACTTTAAGAAAATTCTAAAAATACTCAAATCTTCGTAGATCAGTATGAGTATGTTTTGTGTGTTGAGGGGATTAGGAATATATAGAAACCTCACCCATTATCAGTACATTATAACTTAAATGACTTACGGGAATTGCCTTGAATTATAATAGGAAGATTACCTTAAAAATGTTCCAAGTCATGTGTATGTCTTATAGGATTTCGATACTTTCAACTCCAAAAATAGGCAATTCAAGTTAACTGTCAAAAGACTTGAAGTTAACTTCCGTAGATGGCATTTTTAGCGCATTTTAGTCTTAACAATATAATCAAACCCTAGGGCTAGAATCAAGTTTTCTTTGTATCTTATACTTTTATCAAGTATCAACTAAAAGGGATAGGGGTCTAGTTCTGCCATGAATTTCTTTCTTTCTCTATCTATATTTTGAAAGTATCTCTAGATATAGATACATCATACATACATGGAGCGTGGGTATGTGGGGTTCTAAAGAGTACTCAGACAGTGAGTGACTCTAAAGTTGCTTCAGTAGAGAGTAGAGACTTCAACACCAATTTTTGAGGCTTGTCACATGAGTCCCAACAGGAGAGTTTAGGGTCGTCTTTAGTTTTAAGCAAGGCTAACACTTGGGTGCACAAGTTCTAATTAAAAGGCACATATAAAACTTATGAGCGCCTTTGTATTTTTAATAAAACATCTATAGGTGTTATGTATGGGGACTGCGACTGGGACTGGGACTGGGACTAGGACTGGGACTAGAGCATGCATGCGTCTCTTGAAAACCTCCAAACACATACTTGAGAATCATACCCATTATGGCGTCTGAAATGGTTAATGAGATGAAAATCAAGAGAAAGAATGGCAATGTGGTTCTCAAGATTGCTATCAGTCAAGCATACGATACTCTAAGCTGGACATTCCTCGTCACCACCTTAAGAGCTTTTGGGTTCGACCAAAAATTCTGCAATTGGATTCAGACGATTATCAGTAGCAGTATGATCTTTATCCTTGTGAATGGAAGTATGTCTGGGTTCCTTCAGATGTCTCGGGGCCTCAAGCAGGGGGAGCCTCTCTCTCTAATCCTCTTTGCAATTGTAGAAGACATTCTTAGTATCAATCTCTACAGAGTAAGGGAATAAGGCAGAATACAAACTATGGCATCAACAAATCTGACGCACGGCCCCACTCAGTTTCTATTTGCAGATAATATTTTTTTATTTGTAAACGGGAACAACAAATGCCTGCGACAGCTTAAGCTCCTCCTTACAGACTATCAGGTGGCGTCTGGGAAAGAGATCAGTGTGGCCAAAAGCAAGATTTTCATGAGAAGTATTCCTCTTACCCGAAGAAGAATTGTCTCATATATATTTGGCTTCAAAGAGAGAACATTCCCCTAAACATATCTGGGCATCCCACTTATACAAGGGAGGGTTACAAAGTAAGCTATTATACCGCTTATTGAAAAGATTCGAAATAGGGCTAACAGCTGGACTAGAAGCATGATTTCATTTTAGGGAAGAGTTAATCGAGAAAAGTTTGTCCTTAATAGTATCCCCATTCATAATATGGTAATTTACAAGTGGCCTCGATCGCTTATCAAAGAGGGGGACAACATCATTAGGAACTATATCTGGACGGGAGACCCGACAAAGCAGAAAGGAGTGACACTGAAGTGGGAGAAAATCTGCAAATCGGTAAAGGAAGGGGGACTTAGAGTTTAAAGTCTGGGGGAAGTAAATAACACAATGCTCTGCAAACTGTACTAGATTTTCAAACAAGGTACAGAAGAATGGGCAAAATTTCTTAAATCCAAATTCAGCAACAAGAGCGTAAACCCAATTCATTACCACAAACCCTCTACTATATGGAAGGGCATTCAAATAGGAGCTGCACTTTCAAAACCTCACATTGGCTGGCTTCTCAGAAATAGAACGTAAATTGATTTCTAAACAGACACTTGGGTGACAGATGTTCCTATCATAGAATACATCGACTTGCCTAGGCACTTATAAAAAAGTTGTACTTCAAAACTCAGTAACTTCATCAACCCACAAGGCTGGAACGTTCCTAATGATATCTGCCTTCCCCTCCTTGCCTTGGGAATATACATACAACAAATCCAGTATAACCCAAATGCGCAGGACGCAATAATCTGAAAGCCAGATTTACACAGTACGTTCACAACCAAGAATGCCTTTGACGCTCCCCGCAGAGGAGGACACGACATGGTAGTGGAGATATGTGTGAGGTAAAACAATCCACCTGAGACTGAAAGGTTTTGCATGGCGTCTGCTGAACTATCTCCTGCCTATGGACGACATCATCAGAAAGAAAGGCATAGCCTTGGTCTTAGTCTGTCACCAATGCCACAACAACTCAGAAACGAAAACACGTACCTATTATATTTCCCTTCTGCGGCCTCTCTCTGGTAATGGGATACAAACTGCTTCACCTATGATCCTATTACACCTATAGATACTTGGAGAACCATTATGGAAAGGGGAAAAATCAACTAGCCAATATATTAAAGACTTATGGGTTGCCATGGTCTTCTCTATATGCATCAACATTTGGTATGCAAGAAATAAGTGGCGCTCAGATGGACTCAAGATTATAATCCAGAAAATCATGTTAAACATCCTAACAGATATCGCAGATGCCGCCCACCTCTCTCAGCATACGATAAACAACATTGTTCATGACCTGAAGATCATAAAGGCGCTAAATGCCCAATGTAAACCACGAAAACACATCAACATCAAGAACTGCAGATGGTTGATCCCTGAAGTGAACGAGGCTAAAATCTGCTGTGATGGATCAGCTTTGGGCAATCCAGGACCGATGGGGATTGGTATAATGTACAAAAATAACACTGGGGGGGGGGGGGTCTTGGGCACTTTCAGCAAATCAATTGGTCAAGCTACAAACTTTGAAACATCCATTTGGAGTTTGTTTCATTTAGTGTCTAGAATAGGTGTCAGTACTACCTCGTGGTTATCCATCGTCAGCGAGTGCACATGGAGCGACTACAGCTCGACTGACACTGAACAGGTAAGTGGGTTTCTATCTCCTTGCTCTAAATGTCGAGCCCGCAGTATTTTACAGAATATGAAAAGAAAGCGATGTCTTATTTGAGAAAAATAGGTCTCTATTCGAACAGGCTTTTATTATGCTTGAATAAGACCTTGATCGAATAAAATTTAGTATCTATTCTAATATTTTCTCTCAGAACAATATTTATTCGAATAGACTATTTCCTTGTTTGAATACTTTTTTTGGGAACTTAGTTGTTCGAATAGGTTTTTGCTATGTTCGAATAAAACTTGTTTTGCTCGAATAGACTTTTTCTCTATTCGGACAAATTGCCTCAGGACTTTATTTGTTTGAATACATTTTTGGTGTATTTTAATAATAATTGTTTTATTCGAATAGATTTTGCTTCTATTCGAACAGAGGTCGGGTTTACTATTTTTTTATATAAGACAACTTTTCTTTTTTCATAACTCAATTTTTTGAAAACCTATTTTTTTGGGCTTGTATTTTTTAGAGAGGAAAGATTTCTTTGAGAGATTTAAGAAAGAACTAACAACTCAAACTTGAATCAATCATTGATCAAGAAACCCAAATCATGATTTGAAAAACTTGTGGGATTCGAGATTGAAAGCTTCGACGAGAGATTGGAGCGTGGCATTGCGAGAATGTAGAATCAATTGCAAGAAGCTTGATTAGAAGAAAGGTAACCATGGGATGTGCTTATCGAGTCTGTAAGTAATAAAACTCTTATAATTCATTTTCAATAGTGGATTATTTAGCTGTCGGGTGATTTGACAGCGTCCTGAGGATTTTTCTCTTGAAAAAGGTTTCCCACAGGATTAAAAATCTTTATTCTTGTGTCTAATTTCCAATTGCTTGTTGACATTAGATAATCAAATCAATTTGAATTAGGTTAAGGTTGGACCATTAATTCAAAGGAATTCAGACCTATTATTTTATACCTAAGTTAATCGAAATTGGTTAGTCTCAAGTGATAAGGAATTTTTAATTGGTATCAAAGCGGTTACGCCTCAAGGATTAACAACCTAAGCGTGGATCCTTACTCGATTGCTTGAGAATAATGAGTTTCGAGAAGTTTGGAGGTCTTGTAAATCGTCCTTCACTTTTTGATGGCAAAGATTACCCATACTGGAAAGTCTGAATGGTTACATTCCTACAATCAATCAGAGAAGATGTATGGATTGCCATTGAGGATGGATGGACGTACTCTACTGTGATGCAAGGTGCACTAGGAAGTGCTATAGAGGTCCTTAAACCTAGGAATCAATAGTCAAAGGAAGAAAAAGATGTTGTCGGTTATAATTCTAAAGGCCACAATGTTATCTTTATGGCTGTGAGTCAAAGTGAGTTTTGACATATCTCTGCTTGTACCACTTCAAAAGAAGCTTAGGACATTCTAGGTCGAACTCATGAAGGCGATGATACAGTTAAAGAAAATAAGCTATAAATGCTTACTTCGCAATTTGAGAATATCACAATGAATGAAAATGAACCTTTTGATGAATTCTATGTGAGACTAAGTGATATTTTAAATACTACTACCGTATTAGGAGTTGTTTATTCCGATGTTCAAATTGTTTGCAAAGTTCTAAGATCTCTTCTTAAGAGCTTTAGATTCAGATGTGATGCTATTGAGGAAGCTCGGGATCTTAAGAAAATGAAACCCGATACATTAGCTAGAAAATTGCTAACTTTTGAACTCAAGATTAAAATGAAAAACCCTGAGAAGAACAAGAGTATGGCTTTTAAGTCTTCATCTCACTCCTCTTCTTCTAGGGGTACCAAAGAGGTTGATCACTAATATATCTCAGATGATGATGAAGGTTCAGATATAGATTCATCAATTGCTCTTATTAGTCAATAATTTCAAAAAATCTTAAAAAAACATTAAATTCAAAAGTAAGTGCAATCGATGAACAATAAACCACGACCTCATGATCGGGTCAAATCTTATAATCGGCAGATCTACAATGATACTGACCTTAGTCAAGTTGAATGTTATAAATATCACAAGCTTGGTCATTATGCCCATAGTTGTCCTAATAAGAAATCTAGAACAAATCACAAAGTTATGAATATCAGTATTACTTGGGATGACAATGATGATGAGAATAATAACAATGAGAGTAATCCTCAAGTAGTTGTTAACGGACAATATTGTGCACATCCTACTTTTTTAAATTGTGAGAATGATAACTCTGACGTTTTTGAACTTGAAAATTCTATTAAAAATCAAAGTGATCAAGAACAAAATGAGTTTGAAAACCTAAATCTTGAAGACTTGTATGATCAGACTTTTGCTAAGTGTATGAAACTTAGTAAACTTAACAAAGTGTTGAAAGACCAAGTTAATACACTTGCGTGTGAACTTTAAGAAAAAACTGAGAATACAAGTCAGGAGATAAAGGTACTTGAAAATGAGAAACGAGGTTTTTATGATAAAGTTATATTTTTGGAAAAAGAAGTTCATGATGCGAAGGAGAAAATGAAATCAACTTTGGACGAACTTCATTCGGCCAAGCTTGATGTAGTTCTATCTCAGTAGAAACTTGAAAAATTATGTCATTAGGCTAAGAACATAGATAAGATGTTATTTATGGGAAAGACGGATGCTGACAAAAGGGGTCCAAGATATGTAGAACCTCTCTCTAATGCCAAGACTCCTCAAGTCACAAAACTTATGAAAGCAATTGCTACTACATCGTTGCCCAAACATAATATAATATCCTCCACTCATATTCAAGGCAAAAGGTTCTCCTACTTTTTGATTTATTATTGTGGAATATGTGGTTGAAAGGGACATATTGCATCTTATTGCAGATTTGTTGGACCCTATCAACCATATGCTCGTCCTTTTAATGAACAAAGATATAAGTCTAATGTGATTTATACTAATGAAAAGTAAGAATGTGTCTAGATGGTTTACACAGTAAACTTCAGCTCGAAGGACTCTTCGAAGCATTTGGGTATGAAAGACGGATTTGGCACCTTAGATAAGGTGCAATGTTGCACTAACTACTTTAAATACCTTTAAGTATGTTCAGTGGTATATGGATAGTGGTTGTTCCTGTCACATGGCTGGTGATGAGTTCAAGCTGAGTCACCTAGAGGATACTCAGGGTGGTGATGTTGCTTTTGGTGATGGGAGCATATCTTCAGTGGTAGGAAAGGGAAAGGCTGAAGGACTTGGTACTCCAATGATTGATAATGTTCTCTTGGTTAAGGGGCTAAAAGTAAATCTTCTCAGTGTCAGTCAGCTATGTGATACAGATTGCACTATTACTTTTTCCAGAGATGGTTGTGATGTATTGAACTCCCAAGGATAACGTGTGATGTATGCTGCTAGAACCGCTGATAATTGTTATGATGTTCAACAAGAAGTTATACTGTGTAATAAAGCTAAACTGAATGATGTGGACTTATGGCATCAAAGGTTGGGACATATTAACTTCAATAATTTATCCAAGATTACAAGTAAAGAGCTTATCTGGGGAGTTCCAAAGTTGGGAAGACTAAGTAATATTGTGTATGGTCAGTGTCAAATTGGCAAGCAAAGAAAGAGTTCTCACAAGAAGTCCAACAATATTGCTACTACTCAGATTCTTGAGCTAATACACATAGACTTGACGGGTCCAATGAGAACTGCATCTCTGGGAGGTAAACGGTATATTTTGGTAATGGTGGATGATTTATCTCATTATACTTGAATAGCCCTTTTGAGAGAGAAGTCTAATACTTTTGAAATATTCTGCAGTATATCTCTTTGAATTTAAAATGAGATAGATTGCTCTATTAATAAAATTTGAAGTGATCGTGGAGGCAAGTTTAAGGATACTGGGGTGATCGAGTACTGCATCTCTAACGGGATTAAACGTGAATTCTCTGCTCCAATCACTCCACAACAAAATGGGATTACAGAAAGGAAGAATAAAGTTCTTCAAGAAATGGGATGAGTCTTACTTCACAGCAAGGATCTTCCGGCACACTTTTGGGGGGAGGCCATCCATACCGCGTGTTATACTATCAATAGGGTGTATCTTCGTCCACTTACTTTAAACGCGCCTTATGAATTGTGGTTTGGAAAGAAGCCGAATGTAAATTACTTTCTGGTTTTTTAGAGTAAATGCTTCATCTTTAGAGATCGGGAGAACATTGGGAAATTTGACTCTCGAAGTAATGAAGGTATCTTATTGGGCTACTCAACAAATAGTGGAGCTTTTCAAGTTTACAATTTGAGGACCAAAGTGATGATGGAGTCATGTAATGTGGTTGTGGATAATACTTGCACCATTAGTTTTGCAGATGTTAGAGAAGATGATAGTACAACAGAAAATCCAGTGACATCAACTAGTGAGGTTCTTGCAACGAGCTCTATATCAAAGGTTGGTTCTCCTTTGCCTACTTTAGCACTCCCAGCTCAACCACCTCCTCCAGCCCCCAGTATACTGTAACCCAATTGGCATCAAGTTTATAAGGATCACTCATATGCCAATATCATAAGGGATGCTAGTTATCGTGCTCAAACGAGAAGCCAATATCATGAGATGGTAAACTGTGTTTGCTATGCCTTTATGATCGAACCCACAACTGTGAAGGAAGCTCTCTCATATGAATATTGGCTACATGTAATACAGGATGAGCTTTGTCAGTTTTGACATCAAGATGTGTGGGATTTGGTCTCATGTCCTTCTAGCACAAATATCATTGGAACTAAATGGATCTATAAGAACAAATTTGATGAATTTGGGAATGTCACTCAAAATAAAGCTAGATTAGTTGCCTAAGGGTGCAATCAAGTAAAAGGGGTTGTTGTAGCTTAAACATTTGCTCCTACTGCAAGGCTTGAGTCTATTCGCTTACTTTTAACTTTTGCTTGTAATCAAAGTTTCAAGCTATATCAAATGGATGTGAAGAGTGTTTTTCTGAATGGGCTCCTAGAAGAATAAGTGAATGTAGCCCAACAAAAAGGGTTTGAGGATCCTCATCATCCGAATTACATTTTCTACTTGAAGAAGGCCCTTTATGGTTTTAAGCAGGCTCCTCGAGCATTGTATAAACGACTTTCCAATTTTCTCTTGGATAAGGGATTTGTTCGAGGGGGATTTGATAAAATATTATTTATCCAACGTAAGGGAGGCGCGATGCTTGTCGTACATGTATATGTAGATGATATTATTTTTGGTTCTACTTCAAATTCATTAACCACTTCTTTTGTAGCTTTAATGAAAAGTGAATTTGAAATGAGCATGGTTGGGGAACTAACGTACTTCTTAGGTCTCCAAATACGTTAATTGGAAAAAGGGATGTTTATCTCTCAATCCACGTATGCAAGGGATCTTGTAAAGAAGTTTGGACTCTCATCTGCAAAGCATGCTCAGACACCCATGAGTACAACAACAAAGTTAAGTAAGAACACGACATGTAAGGATGTTGATTAGAAAATGTATAGAAGTATGATAGGTAGTTTACTTTATCTTACTGCTACTCGTCCTGATATAATATTTAGTATCCACATTTGTGCTCGCTATCAAGGTAGTCCTAAAGAGTCTCATTTACAGGCTGTTAAACGCATTATTCGTTATGCATGTGGGACTTCTAATTTTGGCTTATGGTACTCATATGAGATAACTTCCGAGGCTATTGGTTATTCTGATGCAGATTAATATATATGATAGGAAGAGCACTTCGGGAGGATGTTATTATATTGAGAATAATCTTATGGTATGGCAAAGTAAGAAGCAGAACTGTATTTCTCAATCCATAGCAGAGGCAGAGTATATTGTTGCGGGTAGTTGTTGCACTCAACTCGTTTGGATAAAATAGAAGATGCATGATTATGGAATAGTCCAGGGGATGATGGCAGTTTTTTATGATAATAGAAGTGCGATCAACATTTTCAAGAATCCTGAACAACATTCCAGAACCAAGCACATCGACATTCACTTCTATTTTATCCATGATCTTGTTGAGCGTAAGATAGTCAGTGTTGAGTATGTTCCCATAAAAAGTCAGTTAACTAATTTTTTCACCAAGCCATTAGATGTTATGAGGTTTGAACTTCTGAGACTATCCATCGGTGTCTGTTCCATTGATTAGGTATGTCTCTTACTTCCTCTTTACACTATTTTTGCTAGATTATCTCTGTGATATATGTTCTTTCAGATATGATTTCTAATTTAATGGTAGGACAGTTCAGTATGGTTTTTACTTAGATTTTTTTCTCATGACTGTCAACTATCGCATGCTTAGATGGATAGGCACTCATTGATAACATACTTGTGGATACATGTAGAGACTTCGTACCTAATGTTATGTGAGGATCTGACCTTCTTTATTAGCTTCAAGTACTATGACATTTACTCTTCTTTTGATCTCGTCATTTTTGATCTCTTTTCGTTTCCTTACTCAATTGTCAATAGTAACATCAAAGTCAAGTTATACTAGTAAAACTTTCCAATTTTTACTCGAGGCAAAAAAGTGATGGTGTCTGACTGAATATGTGATAATAGGCATTTTTTTTCTCTATTTTTGGCCCTCCTAATTTCTAACCATATTTGTATCCACTTGCAGCCATTTGTGCCTTAAAATATGCCTTTTATTTCTTGTCCAAATCCTTTATCCTTTTACCTATTTGTTATGAGATTTCTCAGTGAGAAGAAAAAAAATGAGAAAAAAAATTATGTGTGATTTTTGGGGGAAAGATGAATAGAAGAATGCAATGATTCCCCAAATAATTTTTTTCTCAAATCAGAGTCATAAAAAATAAAAAAGGTGGGCGAAGAGAAGAGGTAATTTATTTTATGTGTACTCAATAAGAAAGAGAATGACAGAAGAAAATTTGATTTCAAGTGAGAATGGGAGCTAGTGTAACTATAGTTTCAGAATGCCAGCAAAACACCTACTCCATCATATGCCTACCCGTGCCTACATTATAACCTGTTTAAAGACCTATTTGATCTTAAGTTAGGCGCAGTCAGTATTAGTGAAGAGTGGAGATAGGGAGTCCATATTAGTTTTAACTTGACACCATATATGACAAATGAGGTTCTTTCCCATGAGATCTTCCAGCTCACAGTGCGCCACTTTTGATGAAATATGATTTTTCCATATTCATATTCATATTTCACACAGAGTGTTTGGTAGTCAATTCTCAGTGATTTTGGGTGACCACCATGAGAGGCCTAAGTTAAAACAACTGTCCATTATAGTTCCTTATTTCTGGTTGCTCATGCTGTTGAATGCATGGTACTATTTTGCATTGACTGCGCACACACACACACTAAGTAAATACATATTCTGGCTAGTTTTTATATTGACTGATTTTTTATCTATTGTTCATATACCATAGTCTCTCGTGTAGAGTAGACAGGGGCAGTATTAACTATTTTTTATGTTTTATTTTGTTTCCTTTAGTTTTTATTTGAAATATATATATATATATTATGTTCGAATACAATTTTGGTGTACGAATACAAAATTGTTTTATTCGAATAAATCACCTCAATTATTTATCTATTCGAATACATTTCGTATGTTATGTTTTTTTTCAAATCTGAAAACGTGTTTTATTTTTCTTTCACATACTCTCTATCTCTATTCAACTGCGTTCACCTCAGCGCTTCCTCTCTCGAACTCAAAACCATGAAAATTTGTAATTTCTTGATCGAATCTTACCATTTTTGTTCTCCTCTTGCTTGCTTTACGATCAATTCCAAGTTTGGGGTTCGAATTTGTGCTCTAGTTCGCAGCAGTTGTGAATCAAGGTTTGGGAATTCTTTGAAATCCCTCGAATCAAAGGTTGGTACTGTTGTTTCTTCTCACTCTCTCTTTGTACTATGCCTTTTTTTCATATATTATTGTTTGTGTTTGTGATTGCCTTGGGAAGGATTGTTATTTCAAGTAGGATTGCATTGTGTATTTGGGTTTGCAGTGATTGGAGATGGTCTGCTAATTACTGCATAAGAATTGGTATTGGTTTGGTGTGTTGTTGTTGAATATTATGTTTGCATTGGTTGGGTTTGTTTGGTGTTGATTGATCGAAGTGGTGATGGATTGGTGATTGTGATTCATTGGGTTTCCTGTTTAACCGTGTAGGTTGAGTTTGGGGAAGTGGTGTTTGATTTCTTGCAGGTTGTATAGGTTGTTTGGAGTTGTTGGATACTTACTTATTTGACTACGGATTCTATTATACGGATTGTTTGCTATGGCTAGTGATAAACGCCCTGAGGCTGCGTCCCCCGTTCCCCACCAAGCGGTGCATTTAAATAGGGTAGGACAAAGTGAGGCACCAGGACAGGTCCTAGCAATTCTGTCCCTTTGGGTTCTCGCCGAGGAAGAACGAGTGGTGTTGGGAGGTCTTCTGTAGTGTCACGAGACAATGATGGGGGGAATCACGGCGTGCATCCTAATCCCCCCACCTGGTCTACTCTGAGGACAGGTTTAAATTTAGGAATTATCAGTGGGAAGAATCACTAGATGAGGAGGAGTTACGTCGGCACTACCCCGTGTTCTCGCAGATCTTTAATACATTCTTCTCTCGTGGTTGGCCTGGTATTATGCGGCCCCAGATGCCTTGTTATCCTAGATTAGTTTGACTGCTCTATGCTTCTCTCCGCAATGTCGGTGGAATGGATAACGACAAGAGATTTCAGGTATCGATTGATGGTTTGGAGTTTCATGTTCGTCGGGAGGGCATCCGACAAGCTTTTGGCTTAGTTGAGTCTTATGTTTTGATTGTGACACCTATGGACTGGCCTCCAGTTCCTGATCAGTTTCCTCCCAAGAGGGAGATGGAGGAGCGACTTCTTCACGCTGGGAAGAAGAAAAGACCTTATATCAGGTGCAAGAATCTGACCAAGGTACTGTGTTTATTTCATATGATTGCTCATCAGAACATTCTTCCTCAACTAGGGAATAAGAATGTGTTTGTGGCCAATATGCTTTATCTGGTATATCTCTACAATAAGGGGTATCATCTTGACTTGGTGAGTGTTATTATGCACGAGATGATTCTTATGGCCAATCATGATCTTCATACCTGAGCTTTGTCGTATAGTAGATTTGTTTCTCAGCTTCTGACTGTGATAGGTTATGGTATTCATGAGGATGGGGAGGCTGACAAGAGGGACGACATTATTACACCTCAGTATTGGGAAAAGAGTAGAAAGCACATGGCAGCTGAGTCGGAGTCTGAGTCAGAGGAAGGTTCAGAGGACTCTGAGACTGCCGCTGCACCTGCTGCTTCTAGGCCTGCTGCTACTACTGTACCAGCTGCTTCTACAACTACTTCTACTGATCAATACCTCATGATTTCGCTTCTCCCTACATATATATAGAGTCTCAGTTTGGTCAGCTGAACTCTTAGATGCACTCTCAGTTTCAGCTTTTCTGGGATAATATAGGTCAGCTCCAAACCTCTGTGGATGATCTGAGCAGTACAGTTCGAGGGTCGTCAAGTGGTCCTCCCGTTCCAGATCCAGATGAGCAGTCTGAGGTCTGATATGACCTTGAGTCATCTTATTTACTTTAGAGTAATTTTCTTTTGTGATTGTCTCTAATCTCTTACTATTTTCGATTATGCTATCTTTGCTGCATGTATATTCTATTTTGGAAGTAATTTTTGGATATGTTATGTATTAACATTTTCTTTTTGCTTGAATGCTCTAACAGTTTCTGATATCTGATTATTTTATTCCATGATCTTACTTCTTCCATAACTGTTATACATTTTGGTATTATTAATATGGTTTCTCTTTCATCTCTGTTTTGTTTGCTTACCCTTTGATCTTCTGTGCCAAAAAGGGGGAGAGATGCTCCTGACAGGTAAATCAGGTAAGTAACTTTTGTCTTTTGAATTCCTTATTTTGAATATGAACGGTTACGTGATGTATCTTGTTTAGTGTGCAAGGATTTCAGAGGATATGCTTTTAAGAATGGATGTTCAGTGAGTGAGTCAGTCCATCGAGTTGTAATTTTTTTTTATTACCTGTAGTTCTAGTTTTTACACAAAATGAACCAAAGGGGGAGATTAAAACATCCATTTGGAGTTTGTTTCATTTAGTGTCTAGAATAGGTGTTAGCACTACCTCGTGGTTATCCGTCGTCAGCGAGTGCACATGGAGCGACTACAGCTGGACTGACACTGAATAGGTAAGTGGGTTTCTATCTCCTTGCTCTAAATGTCGAGCCCGCAGTATTTTACAGAATATGAAAAGAAAGCGATGTCTTATTTGAGAAAAATAAGTTTATATTCGAGCAAGCTTTTGTTCTGTTCGAATAAGACCTTGTTCGAATAAAATTTAGTATCTATTCGAATATTTTCTCTCATAACAATATTTATTCGAATAGACTATTTCTTTGTTCGAATACTTTTTCTGAGAACTTAGTTGTCGAACAAAACAAGTTTTATTTGAATACTTTTTCTGAGAACTTAGTTGTTCGAATAGGTTTTTGCTCTGTTTGAATAAAACTTGTTTTGTTCGAATATACTTTTTCTCTATTCGGATAAATTGCCTCAGGCCTTTATTTGTTCGAATACATTTTTGGTGTATTCGAATAATAATTGTTCTATTTGAATAGATTTTGTTTCTATTCGAACAGAGGTCGGGTTTTCTGTTTTTCTATATAAGACAACTTTTCTTTTTTCATAACTTAATTTTTTTAAAACCTATTTTTTGGGCTTGTATTTTTTAGAGAGTAGAGATTTCTTTAAGAGATTCAAGAGAGAACTAACAACTCAAACTTGAATCAATCATTGATCAAGAAACCCAAACCATGATTTGAAAATCTTGTGGGATTCAAGATTGAAAGCTTCGACGAGAGATTGGAGCGAGGAGTTGCGAGAACGTGAAATCGATTACAAGAAGCTTGATTTGATTGTCAGAAGGAGGTGAACATCTTTAACACTATTGTTAGGTGACTCGGCCTTTAATATTTTCTCAGTTTTTTCGTAGTTGCCTTGTTGGTTTTTACCAGGGCTGCCGGCATATGCACTAGTGACATGTACTAGTAAATATCAAACAACCCTCGCACTCGACTGTAAATGTTTCATAATAAATCCGACTAAACTTTCTGCAAAAAAAAGAAAAAGAATCGTGCCCATTTGCTAGAGGATAATAGTATTAGTTGGGCTTACCTATCATAGGTAAACCTATTGATTAGTAATTGCCGAATCACCCAAAGATTAACGATTAGGAGGTATTCACAATGTACAACGCGGTGCATAGGAGTCTATTTATTACGTCGGAAAAATTTGTGTATCACAAAGATTTCAGGTGCTTTAGCAATTGCTGACCATTGAAATATCTAGGACTTCCCTTAATATCAACTAGACTCAAAGCTCTGGATTGTTTACCTCTTATTGTGATAATCAGACTCAGAATAAGCTCTTGGAAGAATAAGTGGTTGTCTTATGCTGGGAGGCTTGTGCAGTTGAAAGCAGTGCTATTAGTCAGATATTGTTACTAGTCCACTTGTTATACCTTGCCTCAGTCTATTCTGAATTTGCTTAGCTCCATATGTAGGAACTTTTTATGGGCTGGAACAGATCTTAATAAGAAGTCTACAAAGGTTAGCTGGACTAGATGTTGTTTCCCTTTTGATGAAAGAGGGTTGGATATTAGAGACATAACCACTAATGATAGAGTTTCTACCATGAGGCATATTTGGAATATAATTACTGATAAAGATATTATTTGGGCTAAGTGGGTTAAGGCTAATTTAATTAAGAAAAAACACTTTTGGTCTCACAAAATACCTGCAGATTGCTCTTGGATCTGGAGGAATGTACTTAAATGCAGGAGTGAAGCATTTAAAGATACTATTTGGAATATAATTACTGATAAAGATACTATTTGGGTTAAGGCTAATTTAATTAAGAAAAAGCACTTTTGGTCTCACAAAATACCTGCAGATTGCTCTTGGATATGGAGGAATGTACTTAAATGTAGGAGAGAAGCACTTGACATTGCTTTCAAGCTCATAGGTGATGGTAAGGATACTCATTTTTGGTTAGACCCTTGGCACCCCAATGGGTGATTGCTGATTAGTTTCAACCTCAGTTCAGGTATGACTACTCTTGGGCTAAATGATAAAGTGAGTAATATTATTTCTAACTTTCATTGGAACATCCCTAATAACTCTATTAACCATCTATTAAGGATTTGGGAAGATATCCAGTCTGTTGGGATGGGGAATAATGATAAGGAGAGAGATGCATATGTTTGCTCTGTAGCTACTAGTGGAGAGTTTTATATGAAGGACACTTATGATTTTATTAGGCAAAGACAAATGAAACCTAGATGGGTTAACATTGTTTGGTTTACAGGTCAAATCCCAAAGCACAGCTTTGTTGCTTGGTTGGCTATCAACAAGGCTCTTAGAACTCGAAGCAGACTGATGAAGTGGGGAGTTATTACCAGTAATTCCAAGTGTCTTTTATGTTGGAATCATAGTGAAGATGAGGATCATTTATTTTTTAGTTGTCCTTACAACAATTATAAATGGAGAACCATATTAAAGAAGATCAACTACATCAGACAAGGATCAAATTGGGCAAGTGAGATCACTTGGTGTTGCAACCATTTTACAGAAAACAGTGTTAAGAGCAGAATTAAAAGCTTACCTTTTGCGCATTTATTTACCAGATTTGGAAAGAGAGAAACAATAAGATTTGTTAGAACAAAGAAAAGGATGCAGACATTGTGATTAACATATGGCTGTCTAGCTACAAAATGGACTTGGAAGACAACAGTGATAATAGAAATATGGCTGCAGGATGGAGGTTATCTATTAAGCATGCCATTCAATGCAAGTGGGACTATCCACCTGAAGGAGTTTATGCTATCAATACTGATGGAGCTGTCACTGACATAGCTAGGGAGCTTTGGTATTATGATTAGGGATTGGCAAGGGGATGCCATTATAGCTTGTGATGGTACTTACAGATCCTTATCAATCAATATGATGGAGCTTATTGCTGTAAGAGAAGGGTTGATGCTAGCTGTGGAGATGAGGTGTAGAAGAGTGCACTTCTATGTTGATTATGAAATTGCGCTCCTTCTTGTTAGTACTAATACAAAACCCCCTTGGGAAGCTAAGAGATTGGTGATGTAGATTAAGGAGATTAAGATGAAGTTTGAGATTTGTTTGGTTATGCACAAGCACAGGGAAACAAATAGAAGTTTTGACCTTTTAGCCAAGATCAGACCTGCTCAAGGATACGTTACCCTTACAGAGTTCAGTTTAGAGCTCAAGAGAATTATTGATGATGACAAGAGAGGCTGCATTTATTACAGAACTTGAGAGTGCCCTGGTGCTGCAGGCAAATCTGTGGGTGATTAATTCTAATGATTATAGCAGTACTGTTTGGGTTAGGCGCGTTTTAGTAGTGATTCTTTTTGAAGGCTGTGATTTCAAATAGGAACTGCTCCATGTAGTTCTTGTTCTCCACCTTGGAGTTTTCCTTGGTGTCCAGGCTCTCTTTCCCTTTGTTTTGATGGAGTTGTCCCCAACTTATAATAAGGGTAGTCCTCTAGTTTGTTCCGCAAAAAAAAACTAAAAAACAAGACCAATGAAATATGAGTTTTTCTCTCATACATGAATGTAATGGTTTGCAAATGCCATTCTCTAAAACAGTCGTAATCCATAATGATTTCGTAGTCTCAATACTAGGTTTGTTATTACCATTATTTCTCTTCTATTTATTTATTTATTATTTTATTTTTTTGTTGCGAAGATGGGTGATCCAAGGAGTCATAAATCGTCACCATTGCCATGAACTAATTTTCGGAACCCGCTTTTCTAGCAAGGCATGATTTACAACTAATAAAATCTAAAAGAAAACAACATTTGTCTCGGCAGTCACATTCTTTAATACCGTTTCCAATTTACATAAGAAAAGATACTATTTCCGATTCAACTGGTGAGCTTAACGTACTCACTCCTTTATTCAGAACAAATTGTCGCAGAAAAGGACAATTAAAAACAAGTCGTATTGACGAACCTTAATGCAACAAACCCAATTTTGTTTGGCTTTAAGGACTAAGAATATACAAACAGGTTATCGAAATAATATCTATAAGACCCTCCTGGACATCATTCTTCAAATCCATTTCAGCCAGAATTATTCGACCTTTCTCTATGTTTAATGCGTTCTTACACGGAGCTAGAGCGTTTCTAGCCGTTCTTGTAGAATTAAAAATCCCAAAATAATCTCGACTATCGTACTTTGGTACAACCTCCTTGAATAACCGATCAAAATCCTTGTAACTATCCAGGCAAGTACCAACTTTGGGTTTTAAATCGGGAGGCCCCCCTATTAAAGCGGTAGGCAAGTAATTTTGGACTTCAGCAGAATTCTGGGCCGCACTGCTTAAAGAGTTAGCGAGGAGTGTCTTCAAATCTGCATCTTTAGTACGTGGGTCTTCGTTTAGAATTACTAAACATGTGTTTGGGATAGCGGATATGGCACATATATCGTTGACCATTTTCTGGTCGATTGCAAGGGATTTATGGAACAAGGAGAGAATGCAGAGTGTGAAGCATATTACTTTGGATGAAACATTGGGAAGATAAGACCCCATTTTTTCTTACAAATTTGAAGTTTTTCTTCTCAACCAAGAAATAATTTTGGTGATAAATGGTTGAAAGTTTTGGACTTCTATTATAGATATCTGAAGGTTTAAATTCTAGAGTTTCTAAAAAAAGATATTTGGATACTATATTTGTGTGTGTGCCTATTTAGCTCCAATAATAAAAGTTGGGACCTGAAAACTTCTTAATATATAGGGATTATGATTTACATAAGGTATAATCATCTCCAACAGAGTGGTATGCTGTTAAAGTTTTCTCATACTCTTGCAAAAAACCCATCCAACAGTGGTATGGTGTTCAGCATACTCACACCATACCCCTCCAAAGTATGCAAAACCTGAACTTGGCGAGGAGTATGCGCATACCGCCTAGGCGCTGAACCGTTAAGCGCCCAAGAAAAAAATAAAGTAATTTGTTGTTGGACTAAAACAGTATGCGATTCCGGTATGGTAAACCGGAACAACATACTCTTCTGTTGGAGATGCTCTTAATACGTCAAGTTCGAGAAATAAATTCCTATGTATACTTCTTTTTCTAGAATATATACTTCTATATTAACGTTAATGAAATTAGCAGCTTGAGAGTTTTCCTCACAAATCTCTCAAACCAAAGTCCTCACAAATTTCTAAACAATGAATTGAGAGTGACACGTACCGAAGTACAAATCGTATGAGTTGGCAACAAGTATATATGAATTGGCAAAAATAGGAGGTATGCCGATAGTGGAGCAATGAGTGAAATACAAAGTTCCTCAAAATTAGGTATTTTCAGATGTAGAGCATTATTTTTTGTTAGAGTTTTGTATTTGATCTCGTTTACTCTGTATTTGGTTACAAAACCCGTGTAAATTCACATCTTATGTTGTTTCCATGTTGGCTTCATCGTTGATAGACACATAATATTTACGTGTACGACTCCTAGATTTATATTTAATTAGTCATTTATAAATTAAATGTAGTAATTATAGCTGTTTTGTTTACATTTACAAAAATCAGCCGCATGCTATACAAGTCATACATTTTTATGGTTTTTGGTCAACAAAGAACAAAGTGATGTATTCCAACTGCTGATCCTCATTTGAAGTTGTCTACCCATTGAAGACCATTGAAGAGAGTTTAATATATAGATTATTTTCATGAGTTGTAATATTTATGCATGGTCTAAGACATTGTTTAGGGGATTTTACAATAATGTTGATGTTTTGTAACCAGGGGTGGAACCAAGATTCTAAGTTGGGGGGATAACATATTACGGGGGATATTTACTAATATTATCGATTAATTACGTAATTTCTTTACGTATTCTAAACAAGTTATTGACATATCTCAAAATTATTGACGTAATTTTTTTAAGTAATTAATTACGTAATTCAATCAGTTACATATAAACATCAATTGATATCAGTAAAAGTCAAGAGATAACCCCGAGTCCAATCACTAAGATATAAACCTCCAACTCAAATCAGTAATAATTAAACCCAAACCCCAATTCAAATCAGTAAAACCCCCAATTTCTTCCTTATAATGAGTAATTTCATCACCCCCTTATTGGGAGTCCCCAGATAAATCTTGTAAATTATGATATTCAAATGAGTAAATCAGTAAATCAATAAATTATGATATTCAATTTAAATCAGTAGTATGAAGGAATCCAATTATTCAAGAGCACTAAAACCCGTAATTACCATAGAAAAAAAACTTAATTAAGAACCCTAGAAATAAAAAACAAGTAAAACCCAAACATAATCATACAAAATTGGAGAGATAGAAAGGTATACCTAGTTTGGTGAAATCAGTTTTGTCAATTATAAAGAACTTGGATTTCCAGGCGCGATACATGGCTTGTGTTTGTTTGTAGAGGAACTTGAAATCAAATTTGTCAATTCATCAAATTCATTAAATTAGAGGTTTGTTTGTAGAGGAAGAGAAGTGGGCTTGTGTTGTGCGAGAGAGGAGAAAGGTAGAGAAGATTGACTTGTGTGTCGTATGAGAGAGGAAGAGAGTTAGATAGGTGTGGGAGAGGAAGAGAGTTAGAGAGGTGTGAGAGAAGAAAGACATCAATTCAAATTAAACTACTTATTTTTTTACAAAATTTTACCCCAGGCTATATATAGCCCGGGTCAGTCCACTACTAGTTCTGCCCCTGTTTGTAACCCCTTCTATACTTTATAAATAGGAGAAAAATTATACTATTTCACATATCTTGGGGAGTGTAAATCAAAGGTTAATACAATACAACTTGTTATTCTTTTATTCTCCTTGTCTTTTACTTTTATTGTTGTAATAGTAATATGACAATAATAAAAAAATGAGTAGCTAAACTTTTTAGTCAAGGCTAGAGAAAACTCTATCCAATGTAGCATTAGTATAAAATAACATAATTTATTTAAAGTAGTTACTTTCTCTTCTTCCCGGTAAATGTATATTCTTTTTCCTACGATTTAGTCTGACAATAGTTAAGACCCGCGGGAGTAAAAAATTTAAGTAAACTACTTATTTGACCATAACAAGCTAGTTTAGGAACATGGAGAAGAGACCGAACCATAGTTGAGTATGGTGGCTTATGAACAATTCCCAAAGTACAATTTCTTATCTTATAATGTATTGCATTCATATATTCGACAAAGTACAATTTCTTATTTTATGATGTATTGCATATATTCGACCAAGAATATGCGATACGAGAATTCGTAGCATATGATATATTATATTATGGTTTTAACGGATAGAGTAGAATCGATGTTTTGGTTTCCACTCCAATTTATCTTACAATTTATTTGTTTCTTCTATTTATTTGATTATCTACACACAAATCTTTTGTATTAGATAAATTAAATAGCTGGAAGCTAGTTCACACTTACAAGTCCCTTGGGATACGACCCTGCTACCATTTGTACTTAACAGTACACCGTGAGCTTGCGGGTTTTTAAGACTCGATTTTATAATCGATCAAGTTCTTCGTGCCGTTTCCGGGAACTTGTTAAGGTGTGATTTTTTTTTTTGAGTTATTTTTTCAAGCCATTTTCTCTCTTTTTCTCCTCTTTTTATTTTTCTTTGGATCTTGGGAATACTTGGAATCAAACAGTAATGGTTTTTGTGCTCAAGGTGGTGAGCAGTTGGTCCTCCAGACATACAACACAGTTACTTGGGTTACTGCATGAAATGAAACGTAAAGTGGGCTTAAGATAGTAACATTTGTTTGGCCAAAGTTTAATTTTCAACTCATATTATTTGATACTTACTGTAGCTAGATTTTAGGTTCTTTCTGTTTGACAAAAGTTAAACGTAAATGTTTGTCGAAACCTTGAGTTGTGGGTACAGTTAGATACTAGTGGACCATTATTTCTTAACTCATATTGCTTTCTTGCTATATTCCGAGGGCCTAACTTCATGTGGCGGGAATTACTATTTTGTTTAAGACAATTGTAGGCCGGTACAGTAATGCCATCACAAAGTCAAAAGCATAACATTTAATTTTAAATAGTATCTCATTTGGTTTTAAGTAAACATTCATAAACCAACTAGCTTTAAATTTTGTTATGCTTGATCATTTGAGGTACTGAGGTGTTGTAGGGTCTGCTTGTGCAAGTTCGCTTTAAACACTACTTCATCTGTGTTAATATCTGATAACACTCCTTCATTCTCGTTTAAGCATGGACCGGTTAAACTTTGATAATTTTTGGCATCGGTAAACTAGACAAAGGACCGAAAAGTGCGGAAGGTGTGGTGAACGGAAAATACGAAAAGCTTAAAACTCGCTTCAAACTTACCTGAACCTTTACCCATTTACGGCCCACTACTCCAGCCTAAGCGCAGAGGGAGACCTCCTCGCCTAGTCAACACAATAGAGGACTTAGGAGCCTTAGTTTGGGAGGAGAGTGATCCATCTCGAGTTTCCTTAATTTTGGAGGGGGGTATATAATCCATCTGCAGTTGACTCAATTGAACTTGTTGCTGAGCTAGAAGTCGAACCCCCAACCATGGCTGCCGCCAAATCTCTTCAGACTATTGTGAAAATTACTAGTCGCCTGAGACTAACCAATTTCGATTGTTTTAGGTCTAAATCGAAAGATCCTAAAGCCTCTGAATTAATGATCAAAACTTAACCAAAAGCAAGTCTATACTATTATCTAATGTCAAGCATGTAATGAGAATTAAAGGCAAAACAAAGATTTTTAACCATGTGGGAAACCTTTCTCAGGAGAAAAACCCACAGGTCGCTATTGAGTCACTCGACAGCTAAATAATCCATTATTGAAAAAGAATTACAAGAATTTAATCACTTACAGACTCGATAAACACTTCTCATGGTTATCTCTCTCCCAATGAATCTTCTTGCAATCAATTCTGCGTTCTCGCAACGCCTCGCTCCAATCTCACGTCGAAGCTCATTCTTGAATCGATCAAGTTCGTCAATTTAGTTCTTCAATGCATGGCAAAGATTTCTTGATCAATTGATTGATTCAAGATTGAGTGATTTGATTATCTCTTGAATCTCTCAAAGATCGATATCTCTTTTCTCTTAAAAATCAAGCCTCCAAAAAACAAAATCGGTTTTTTAAGAAGTAAGTCTTTTTAAAAAGACAAGTATGTCTTTAATAGTAAAACAGAAAACACGGGCTCTATACGAATAGAAATCAATCTATTCGAACATAAGTCTATCTGGTGAAGATTATTCGAACAGAGAAGTAACTGTAGAAAATTATTCGAACAACAGTTATTCTATTCGAACAGAGAAGTAATTGTTAAAAGTTATTCGAACAACAAGCAGTCTATTCGGATAAAAATGCAACTGTTGAAAGTTATTCGAACAGAAGTAATTCTATTCGAATACAATTCTATCTGTTGCAACATATTCGAACAACATTAAAGGTTATTCGAATACAACTTCTGTTTTCTGTAAATAGACATTCTTATCCCTTTTTTACTCTGTAAAATATAGCGGCTTGACTTTTTAGAACAAAGAGTTTAGAAATCCACTTACCTGTTCAGAGACAGTCAGTCCAGCTGTAGTCGCTCCACGTGCATTCACTGACGCCGGATAACCACGAGATAATGCTAACACCTACTCTAGATACTAAATGAAACAAACTCCAGAAATGGATCTTTCATATTGGACCTCCGTGGTGAGCGATATGCCTTCGTGTATCGTGTTACTAGCCGTCACGACAAACCATTATGAAATCAAGTCTAGTGTAATACAAATGTCACCTACATTTCATGGGCTTGATTATGAGAGCTCTTATCAGCACGCCCACAAGTTTGAAGAAATCTGTGTGCTCTCAAAATACCAATATTTATTTGAGGATTTTGTTCATCTCCGTCTTTTCCTATTTTCACTAAAATATAAGGCAAGTCATTGGCTTGATTCATTGGCACCAACATTTATAAATTCATGTGACAAAATGGAGACCAAGTTCAAAGCCAAATGGCTTTCTATAAGAAAGACCCTCGCTCTAAGAAATGCAATTGTTGAATTTGTTGAAAACGGGAGCGAAACATTTTAGAGGCATGAGAGGGATTAAGATCTTCTTTCATAATGCCTCTATCATGGTTTTGAGAAGCAAGGCCTAGCCCAAATCTTCTATTGTGGAATGACCTTTAAGAATTGTTATAGGCTAGAATCCATGCATAGTGACAAATTCAAGGACCTTAAACTCGATAGAGCATATGAAATGTTTAAAATATTGGCTGAGAACTCTTAGCAATGCGATTTTGATCCGTATAGAAATGTTTATACAACCAAGAAGGGTATAGAAATGTTTATACAACAGAGAAGGGTGGCTTATACGAGGTGAGTGAGGGAACCATAAAAGCTCAATTAGATAATCTTACCCAAAAAATTGAGGTTATGGCTATGAATCAATCTAAGGGTAGTGCAAACCAAGTTCAGTAACAGGGTTGCACGGTTTGTTATGATGCCACCCATATGACTCAAATGTGTCCCATGTTCAATGAAATGAATGACAATCAAGAACAAGTAAATGCTTTGAGTAATACTTACAAGATCCCATTGGACCTGTACAAGCACAACTAACCTAGTTCGAGTTTTGGAGAGCCACAAACCTCAGTTCACAATTTGCCTAGGAATCCTCACCCTCAACTTTATCCTCATGTACCTCAATAATCTTTTTAGTCATCCAAACAGTTTCCACCTGCTCCACCCAAAACCATCTTTGGAAGATACCCTTTCTCTCTTTATGTAACAATTAATGGAAAGTAAAAAAAATAAGCTTTATAATTTTAGCAACAAATGATACAATTCTAACAACTGACATTGTTGAATCAAAATTCTACATCCCAATCTATCTCTAATCTAGATACTTAGATAGGACAGTTAGCAAATACAATGAATGAGAAAGTACCGGGTAAGCTGCCTAGCCAATCTGAATCTAATTTGAAAGGACCACCAGGGTTTAATTTTAACTCAATCCCCAAACAGCTTAATACTATTACTACCCTTCAAAGTGGTAGACAGATTGATAACCTAGTTAAAATGCCTAGGGTTGAGCAAACACCTATTGCAATTGAGGATAAGGTAGAGAACCAGTTGTAGTAAGCAACCATGAACCTTCTTAGAAATCTAAAGAGTTGCATACCTCCCCTATTTTGGTACCAAAGGCATGTTTTGAGCCAAAAATGCCTTATTCACAATGCCTTCTTCCGGCTAATAAAGGGATTGAATTTAATGAGATATTGAATATATTTAAGCAAGTTCATATAAATATTCTAGTACTTGATGCCATCATGCTTATCCTTGCGTATACCAAATTCCTTAAGGATACGTGCAATAGGAAAAGAAAATTAAAGATCTTGGAAGTCCAACCATCACTTGTAAAATTGGAGATCACAAAGTAGATAAGGTGTTACTGGTCTTGGGGGCTAGTATGAATGTCTTACCATATTCGGTCTATAAGGAATTAGGACTTGAGAATTCGAACCTACCCGAATAATACTTCAATTGGCTGACAGGTCAATATAATACCCACGTGGTATCATTGGGGATATATTTTTTTATCAAGGACGATACTCTCATTTTTCCTGTGGACGTTGTTGGTAGATCCTATTATTGTACCATCCTTACTAAAAGTATTGGCGAAGATTATCCTCCTAGAAAACATGCCATTACAATTGGTGTTGTCTGTGGGAAATACCATACTTTTCTTTATCTCCCCTGATCCAAAAACAATCCGATGACAAACATGAATCTCCGAAGCCATTCTAGTACGCTGAGGAATCATGAAATTGGCCCGATACTAGAGACAGTAGATATGCACAGTACATTGATCAAACTACAGAGACAAATAGAATCCGACTGAGTCTAGAGGTTGGAAGATCAGCGCATTAACGCCCAAGCTCTTCAAGTTAAAAGAGACGAAAGAAGAAAGGCCTTGGACTAATAGATTCTGACACATCAGAAAGAAATAGGGAATTTACAAAGAACTCAGGATCGGCTTACTGGCCGTCAAACATCGCCTCCTCATGCCCGAAGTGATCATCGCTCCAGGGCAACCCAAAGAGAGAACCATTTTTGAGAGAAACAAGTACAAACTTCTCGATCCATATTCAAAAATCTAGATAGGATTTTTTGATACTTTGGACTTACATCCTCAACATCTACAACTCAAGGAATTTAACGCACGCATCATCAAACTCCTCCCCCACCAGAAAGGCGACCTATCAGAAACCGATTGGGACCTGAGGGATAGGGAAACTTTGATCCACAGGTTGCAGCCATACCAATTCCTCCACCACAGTTCATTACCTTGGACGACCTAAATAATTGGATCTAAGCCATAAACTCTTATATTCTGGGCCGAAGGTCTGCCCTCGATAAAATTGTAACAAACCCCATTTCTCCTCATCTCGAAGGTATGGCCATACCAGATAATTTCCACATGCCAAAATTTATTCAGTATGCAGGCCTCATTGATCCTCTCACCAACGTCTAACACTTCAAAACTGCAGTTGGATTATACTCCAAACTCGATCCCATGCTATGCAGATTATTCAACATGAGTCTGAAAGAGAAACTACTCAGATGGTTTTTCATACTATCCCCGGAGGCTCCATCACTACATTCAACCAGTTACAGCGTCTCTTCGAGTCAAATTATACTAATGCTAAGGAGTGAGAGATAATTGTGGATTCTTTGTTCTTCTTCGAGCAAGGCGCAAAAGAAGCCTTGGCAAGCATTTACAAGCGTTTCTTGCAGGAAATACGAAAAATTAGGAACTCGGATCCCAAAATTATCATTTCAGCATTCGCCTCAGCCCTGCATATTGACTCCAAAGTTTGAGAAGAGCTTACCTTGCACAAGCCCAGAATGGTGGCAGAGATGATTGATGTTGTTAGTAACTACATCGAATTAAAACGATCAAAGAAGGATAAGATGAATAGCTTCTCTGTCATCCAATCTCGTAAAACTTTTACATCTCAACCCCAAAAGTCAACCAATGCCGAAGCATCTTAGCAACGCGGAAGAAACACCGATATCACCAGAAGAGGAGATGGAAGGCCGGACAGACCCGTTCCCATTCTACCTCCAATGACAACATCTCTCTCCGCTATCTTACCGACGATAAAGGGAGATGAGTTTTATCGGGCAACACAAGCAATTCTTGATATTCTTAACAAACCTTTACATCAGTATCACAATGTACATAGTCACAAAACTGACAACTGCTACTCTCCCATTCAAATTTTTCATCGCATTCTATTAGCTGAAAGACTTCATAATTATGTAGTCGACATTCAAAAGTTGCACGAAGATGAAACAAAAAACAAATACGTTGATCAAGAGAGTACATAGTCACGCTATCTTAACTTTTTGCTAAATAAGCAAGGCCCCTAGCTTGCCATCTTTACATGATCAAAATTGAAAAAGGAAAGAAAAAAAAAATACGACCGAGTTACATCTCGTTACAAAATGACTTCTTCAGATAAATCAAGAAAACTTCTCCCTAACTCGAGTAAATCAAAATGTCTGTACCATATTACCTTCGAGGACTTTGACACCAGCCATGTCAGGTACCCTCATGACGACCCTTTGGTCATTATGCTCAAAGTAGGACAAGACTACCTACACACGCTTCTCGTCGATAGAGGAAGCACCACAGATGTTTTGTTCAGAAGGGCAATTGAAGTTTTGGGACTCAAAGATTCAGTAAAAGCTTCGACAACCACAATCACAGGTTTTAATGGTTTAAAAGAATTGGCAACAAGAGAAATCACACTGCCAGTTCACGCGGGGTCTAAAACCACTTTAGTTAAATTTGTGGTCATCGATGCTAAGTTCAAATATTTGGGAATTTTAGGGTGGAGTTGGCTTCATTCGATCAAAGTAGTACCTTTTACATATCATCTGACATTGAGATTTCCAACAGATCACAAAATCTACGAAATCAAAGGCAACTAAGCAGTTATACGCATGTACAAAAATACCACAACCAACTCTCACACAGCGAAACTTCTCAAGGCATAGCAACAACGGCAGAAAACACCCCCCCCACATTCGAGCATCATGATACTGAGGTAGTAGATTCCATTGAACTCGATGGGCCCGGGCGTAGTACCTTTATTGGCTCCAAGCTATCATCCAATGAGAAAGACACCATGATCCAGCTCCTTAAGAAAAATGCTGACATCTTTGCATGGTCTTTCTAAGAGATGCCCAAAACTAATCATTCGATCTCATGCCGCAAGCTCAACCTTCTTCCAGACAGCAAAACAGTTGTAAAGAAGCATCGAAATCTAGCTCCCCGCCTTGGCAAAGCTGTTAATAAGGAAATTGGCAAACTTCTTTATTTCAGATTTATTAGGAAAGCAAAGTATCCACAATGGGTTTCTAACATAGTAGCGGTTCCCAAGAAAAATGAGAAAATCATAGTTTGCGTTGATTTTACAGAACCCAACAAGTTTATCCCAAAATATAACTTTCCTCTCACTGATCCCGCAACTCCTCGACTCTGTCGCAGGACATGAACTTCTTTCAATGATGGATGCAGCTTCTGGCTACAATCAGGTTCCTCTCACTAAAGAAGATCAAGAAAAGACTACTTTTGTCACAGAAAGAGGTCTTCACTATTACACAGTAATGCCTCTTTGGTTAATGAATACAGGAGCCACTTACCAACGACTCATCACAAAAATGTTCAAAGTTCAATTAGGCAAAATCATGGAAGTATACATTGATGATTTGATTTGTAAAAGCTTAAAGCGTGAAGATCACTGCAATAACCTCCAAACCATATTCGATATCCTTCGTATCTACCAGATGAAACTCAACCCTGAAAAATGCCAATTTGGCGTTGTATCTGGTAAATTTTTGGGACATTTGGTTAGTAAAAGGAGAATCAAAATCGATCTGGCACAAATTAAAGCACTCATAGAAATGCCATCTCCTCGAACAAAAAAAGATGTACAAAAATTCGTTGGCAAGATTGCTGTTCTTCACAGGTTCATTTCAAAGTCATCAGATCGATGCAAACTTCTTTACCTCCTTCTTCGTGGAGATCCACCTCCACTGTCCAAAAATTAGACCAAGGAAATCGCTTGGACTCCTTACTGTGAATTAGCTTTCCAAGATCTTAAACGATACTTGGGGTATCCTCCTATCATGAGTATTCCAGTTGATGGCGAAACACTGACAATGTACTTATCCACAGCTGATGATTCCATTAGCTTTGTCCTTATTCGAGAAGACGACGGTGTAAAAAAACTAATCTACTTCATCAACAAGACTCTCATGCCTTCTGAAAAAAGATATACAACAATAGAAAAATAACTACTTACCTTGGTCTTCAGCTCTCAAAAACTTCATCCTTATTTCCAAGCTCATCCCATCAAAATTATTACCAAATATCCTCTCAAACTTGTATTCTCTAAAAGAGAAAAATCTCAAAGAGTTCAGCAATGTTTCATATTCCTCGGCAAATATGACATCTCCTTTAAGCCTCATATATAAATCAAAGGGCAAGCCGTAGCCAATTTCTTGGTAGATTTTCTAGTCGAAGACCCTGATTGGGAAGAACTCGAAGAAGTATTAGTTGATGACTCAATTGCAGAACAAGATGCATGGTCAAGAAGCACAGGATGAAGACTCTCCACGGATAAATCTGCTGGACCGCGAGAATCAGGAATCGACATCAGTTTTGTTACACCATCGAATCATCGTATCGAGAAAGCTATTAAGCTCAAATTTTATGCCACTAACAATGTAATAGAATATGAAGCTATCCTTCATGGACTGGATCTTTCTATAGCACATGGGCGAAAGAAATAGTTGTATATGTCGACTTCTTACTCGTCGCCAATCATTACAACAAGACATTCAAGACATCAGGCAAGATGGTTAATTAGGTAGCCTTGGTTAAAGAGAAAATGAGCAAATTCAAATCAACAACAATCTCTTACCTCCCTCGGGCCGAAAATCATCATGCTGACGCATTAGCATACATTGCTACAATGCTCGAGGACAGTGAAAAGAGAACTTTGGATATCGAGGTTATCAAACATTCAAGTCTCGATAAAAGCTATACGATGCAAATCACAGCTATCGAAGACAAAAATGAGGACGATTGGAGAAGATATTTTTATACATACCTCATTCCAACATTCTCCCAAGTAATAAAGAAGAAGCCCGATCACTCTTGGCTAAATGCCCAAGATTCACCGTTCAAGATAAAATCCTCTATCACATTACAGGAGGATGACATCTTATTTAATGCATCTTTCAGAAATTGGCCCAAATAAAAATCAAAGAACTTCACGAAGGGATCTGCGTAGCTCATATTTCAGGATGATCATTAGCCCAATGGGCATTTACTCAAGGGTTATACTGGCCAAAGATGCAAAAAGACTGTGAAGACTTTTTTTGTAGGAGCTATAAATACCAAATCCACGCTCAAGATATCAAAAGCCCAATACTAGACTTGTACATAAGTAATGTCTTCTGGTTATTCAAAAGATGGGGAATCGATATCATTGGACCTTTCCAACCAGTATCGAGAAATTACAAATTCTCTTCTGTGGCCACAGACTACTTCAGCTAATGGGTCGAAGCAGTTCCCTTTTGTTGCACTGACAAAAATGAAGTCATTAAGTTTCTTTGGTAATACATCATAACTAGATTTGGCTGCCCACACATGATACGCTCTGATAACGGCAAATAATTCATCAGCAGCAAAGTTCTTAGTTTCCTCCACAAATACAAAATTTAACTTTCTACTTCGACGCCATACTACCTTCAGGGTAACGGACAAGCTGATGCCATCAACAAATGCATCAAGCCAGGACTTACGCAAATGCCTCGACGAGAAGAAAGGCATATGGGTCAATGAGTTACTAAGCGTCCTATGGGAATACCAGACTACTCCTCGAGCATCCACAGGCTGTACTCCATTTATGATGGTCTTCGATACTGAAGCTGCCATACCTTCAGACCTCGATCTACCGAGTGGTCAAAGAAAAATATTAGAGGAAGACAATAAGTTAGGTCTCCTCTACAACCTCAACTCGATTGAAGAAACCCGAGACAAAGCCATTACAAACTTAGGAAGATACCATGACACACTCAAGAAAGCTTACAACAAAAAGGTTCGAAAGCGAAAATTTAGAATTGACGACCTTGTCCTACGAAGAATTCAAGATAGTACTCGACCTAAGAATTCTAGCAAATTATCAGAAAACTAAGAAGGATCATATATTGTCAGTGACAAAACCGATAGTGGGACTTACTGGCTAATGACTGGAGATGAAATACTGCTCAAATATCCATATAATATAGCCCAACTAAAAATGTTTTACAGATGACAACTGTAACCGCTTTCGACGATTTCAATACTACTTCCTTTACTTTCAATTACATCTTTACAATCATCTTTACTATCTTTACTTAGTCTCGATCCATACTTGATAAGTATGCATCAAAACTAGCACCATCTTTACTATCTATACTTAGTCTCGATCCATACTTGATAAGTATGCCTCAAAACTAATACCATCTTTACTATATTTACTTAGTCTCGATCCATACTTGATAAGTATGCATCAACACTAGCATCATCTTTACTAGCTTTACTTAGTCTCGATCCATACTTGATAAGTATGCATCAACACTAGCATCATCTTTACTAGCTTTACTTAGTCTCGATCCATACTTGATAAGTATGCATCGCATATACCATTCGATTCATCAACAAACACTATCCAATTACAGGATAATCTTATTTGAAATCCTTACTTTTTGAATAAAACATATCATGTTTTGTTCTTTTCAATCCAAACCCAGATATCCCATTGAGGAATAACATTTGGTCATCATTTCAGATACTTGCCTTTACATGGCCATCTTTCAATTATCACAAATAGTTGCTTCCGATCAACACTAGCATTTCACAAATATCAATCTTGTCGAATATCAACACTTAGCATAAATCTAACCTAAATTATGCATTAATAACTTTCAAACAATTCTTCAAAAAACATAGTTAAATATTATTTTGGTCCCATCGACCATTTCTACATCTCTCTTCAAAACAAAAACTTTTACAAACTTGATTTACTCTACAGGGGGGAGAAACCACATCATCAACCTTCGCGAATCCACTCGGAGCGAACACATCCTGTATTTCCTCGGGATGTAAACCCCCAAAATTCATGATCACAATATCATCGACAACTTCCGTCCTACTGGAAACCCCTCAAGGGTTTCTAGAACTTCGTCTTCCGCATCTGAATCATCGAAAACTAAGTTCCCCGCAATGACCATTCCTTTGTAATGATCTTTCCTCTGCTCCATCACCTTAAAATGCCCAACAATATTAGCCTTCACCTTCTTCAATTGTTACCTCCTCCAGCACTTTCCTATGCTCCATCTCCATCAACTTTTAATCATTATTGATCTGCTCCCGCACATCCTTTTTAGAATTTGTTCTCAGCAATGCCAGAGCCTCTTATTTATTCTTTGCCAGGTTGGCTCTTATCTCCCAAGTTTTCTTCGTATCCTGAAGGGCAGCTTCCTACGCCTTTCTAGCATCCAGCTTGTACCTATTCAACTTCGCATTTAGCTTTTTTCCTCGATCAGATCCTTTTTTTCCTTCACCATATCTTTTTTGATATTCTTATAAGCAACCAACTGATTTGCCAAAGTGCCACTACCAACAATGAGACCTTTGACCCCAGTCAATAACTTCTTGATCTGCATAACATTTATAATATGAGTATTCGAATGAGGTACTAGATTCTTTAAACGAATCAAAGCAGAAGAATTTCTCACCTTCGACATATTTTGGTGGCCCTCGCTAAGAAAATTTATCAAGCTCTCTGCCCCAACCAAACAGTCATCCACTTCCGCCTTCAGCACATCTGTCCCAGACACATATGCATTCATGGTCCTTTGGACCTTAATCTTAGATTCCTCGACATATTTCTTCTTCGACGATTCCGAAGCCTTCTTCTTCTTCGGAAGCATACCTGTCGAAGCTAGTGGAGGCCGACTATCATGAGCATCAATTGGTGTCTCGACCTTCACCCCTTCCTCGATGTTTAACCTTCAAGAATGCCTCTTCGGAGGTAGCAAAGGAACAACAACTTGGCTAGCCGCCCTCTTTTTTTCCCTTTCCCCAAAACTTTTATAAACATCGCATCTCTTTCAGTCGTTACAGAGTCTGTCGTATACCCTGCAAGGGAAAGATTTTTCAAAGGCAAGCTAGACTCTGCTGCCCTTTTGTTCCTCGCAGACATCTTTTCGCCGATTACTGGAACTTCTACCCCTTTAGCCCTCAACCTCTTTAAGCCTGTCTCTTGAAATAAAGTGCCCACTTGATCTTGGTCGATAGCAAGATTGTCGATCCTACCATAGAAACCCTTTATGATATTGTATAATTTCTCTTGTACTTCTGAGTTCCTATCAATCTCCTTCAAAGCTGTACAAAAATAATAGTTACATACAATCTTATCAAATGCACAAAATCCAAAACATCGACATTTACTTTACCTAACCACACACCTAAATGGAAAGCTTTCCTTTTCAAGGGCTCCACCGGATCCTTCTGTCAAACTCATAATTCCTCAGCAATAGAAGATGTTCTTCACTATACCACCCTCGTGTTGAAACCATGTCATAAAATAGCGGTCTCTTCAAAAACTCGCCAAGTACCGATATCCTAACTTCTGCGGGTTTTGTTTGAGTGTGTAGTAGATACATAGATCATCTACAGTGATTAACTCTTCACCACTTACCTTTAATTGACTGTTTATCACCCCACATACACGAAATAGGTTATATACATTTGGGTTGAACTGACCAGGTGCAACGTCGAAGAAATTTAACAATTTCTTCGGATAAGCTCGAAGAGGGAGCTTCAACCTCTTCTTAATTGGTTCTCGATGAACGAGAATTCCGCCCAAAGGTATTTCCCAGTCAGTCATTTCATTTGGATACTCCTTTAACCTAATATCTTGAGGAATACCATACTTTTTCTTAAAACTCAATATCTCTTTTGTTTTTGGCCCCTCACCATATCACGCCTCCTCTCCCTCCTCCAGATTTTCCTCTCCACTCCTACTACGTTCTCGATCATTAGCCTGTGGCTCGTGATCCACATGTGTGTCGGTACCCTCGTCATTAAAAACTTCCATAATCCTGGGTGTCACCCTAAACTGGTCGATACTAGCTATGTCTGCACTACTCGACCCCACCTTATATGTCCGACCCAACTATTCGGCACAGGTTGTTACATCAATCATCAAGGGCTCTACATCTTGTAAGTTCTCGAATATATCTTTATCATCAATATGGATAGTTTCAACAATTTTTATAAACTGGAAAATCAGATTCCATTTTTTACAACAATTAGTATCTATCATATCTGATGCATTATATATATTCATATGTTCAAATTCATATAGTTGTCGAGTTTACTCCCCAACACATCATTTTCTCATTATTATCATTACTATCTGATTAATATCATTACTACCCGAATGCACAGTTACTATATTCAGTTCTCGATACAATATTTCATTACTATTTTTTCTAACTGTTAAACATCGATTACTATACTCATGTTGTTTCTTGAAATTCAGGAACCTCAAACTAATTCTCGAGTACACTTTGCATGTTTCCCGCCAAAAGAATCGAATTAAAACAATACGGGAATCCATCTTCTCAGGAATAAAACTCGGCCACATCACACATAATCCAGCATTCCATTACCGAACTCCTCACAAATTTGGCAAATTCTTCCACAGTCGCGCCATAATGACAGCGACACCCACCAATCACTCTCTCCACTCATTACACACACATTTCCAACAACCTCTCTCTCTCTCAAACACCCTCAAAACAATCACAACGACATTGTCACAATCACACATACCATACACTCTCCATATCATAACCAATTTTCTGCAAACACTACACCAGTAAATCTCAAATTCTGTCTATTACACCCTTCCTAATCACGATTCCTTCCTACACTATCATTATCATATCTATAACTTCAAAGGGTCTCAATTGAATCTAAACATATTAACAAAATATAACAAAATTACTAACCTTGAATCCGCGCTGCCTCGGCATCCCTTTGCTTCGTACGCTTTGCCCTCTCAATTAACACATTTATCTCTTCCTTCCCAATTGTTGACAACAATTCTAGTAACGAACACAAGGAATTCGCACTTGAAGAAAAAAAATTAAAATTTTTGAAATGTGAACAATCGCCTACCTCGGGGCTATTTATAGACCCCACACGATTGTTTATTGCGCTACTTCGCGACCGTTTGAGTACTCCAGCATAACACCTTACCCGTCTTTTCTCAAAGTCTTTGATTCTTCGCCTTCTAAAAGAGAGCAAACCCATACACTGTTCCTCCAACTCTTCCATATCTCTTTGAACGTCCTCTGATATATCCATACTCGACAAAACACAGCCTATTTATGACAAAGATGTTGTACATTTATTTCTTTATACTTTAAAATATCTCCCACAGGAGTAGACCTAGCCATCTACATTAATTACCAACACACATTTTACCTTATTTAAAATTCTCCTATATTCTCAGGATGATCTTTCACATAAAATTCCAATTTAACTTTTATTCGACAAATCCATTACCCACTACAATATTGTGTTAGTAAATTTCATTCAATCACACAAGTCATAATATCTTCAACATTCATTTAGCACTACAAACATCGACAAGAAAATTTTGACAAACAAAAATCATTCTATTTTATAGTACAACACTTATTCGATTATTGCATTACCCTGCCTAACAAAACTAAATGTCTTCAACAATTCCGTATACAAGCAACATCCTCCTTACTAACCAACAGTTTAGCACGAGCATAAATGATACTTACACTCTCCAGAGGACTCAAAAATTCAAGTCGGCAATGAAACTGAAACTCCTCTTCCGCATCCTTCATTTTTGCCTCGCTCATCCCTTCATAATTAGGTTCCACTTGAACTTCTATTTGAAAATTGATACACCGGTTTCCGAAGTAATGCCTAAACATTTCCCAATACTTAGCTTGAACATGACTGAACTGTTCCTTACGTACTTGCACTTTGGCCTTCACCGTTTCCTCAAATACAAAATCTTAAATTTTCTAAGTACACGGGGTACTTATAGTACAACAAAGTCCAAGTTAATCCAATTCCACATTTATTTTTTATTAGAACTTTACACATCTGAGTCAAATCAATCATCCTCAAAATCCGTTCTTGGCCCCACACAAACAAACTATACTTCGAGATATATTAAACTCAAAATTCATATACATTCACACAATTTACCTTGACGTCAAATAAAATTGATTACTTGTTTATTTCAAACTTCAAAATCGTAAAACTACGAACACAATAAAGATCAAAGCACAAGTTTATTCATAAACAATCTGTTAAATTTTATATTTGACAATTTATTACTTCGATTTCAATATATCAGACTACATTAAACATTCAATTATTCGACATGAAGGACTCAGTGCTAGGTGCTTCTTATTACCAGAATCTGACATTTCCTCCGGCGAAAAGGGCAACGATATCCTAGGAATCTCAATAAATCTCAGGTTAGGGAACTTCTAAGCAGATGCCTCTGTAAAATGACAGCAGCCGAAAATTACAAGAAGTTCTTTGGGTCGACAAGATCTACAGGACGCCAAGCCAGCCTTCGCATCATCATATTCAATATAAGTAGTAGCTCCTTCTTTAAATATTTGATGAACTCCAATACCTTCTGCAGTAACAACTGACACTAGCTTCAATGGATACCCCGCGTGAAAATGCTCTCTAACTTCACCTCCCTCAATTTTCCTCACCATGATGACCACCGGTAGAGGATTAAACAACAAAGACTTCCAACCAAACTTTACCTCTGTATAGTCATTGTGGTAACTGTTCACAACCTCAGGCCACTTGCAACACCCCGTTTGGGGGGACATCTTTCCAAATCAACCACCAAGCAAATCCTTTTTTAAACCATCTATTTATACCCTTCACTTCCAGTTGCACAATCCAATGTTCCGCATTAAATGCTCCTTGGGAATAACATGACTACATTCACTTGACTTTAACCTCAAAAATGATAAAACAAAGACTTATGACATTCGACAACCTCTTCAGATTCTAATTTTTTCTTGACATAACCACAAGTACTTATGTCGAGAATAGGGCGATTGCAGTAGTATATTTCTCAGATTCGACAAGGATAAGCCAGCATAGCATAGTCAAAGATAGCCCAACATTCGAGAAGATGCCACGTCTACAACCACTAGTCCTTGACCTACTAAAAGTAGCCATTGTGCTTGGTCAAGAAAGAGCCGTTAAAGATCCGCAAAGTTTGCCCACTACCCCCGAAATAGGAAACAATTTTTCCTTTTTGTAAACAACCTGTATCTATTATAAATATAGGCAAAGAATAAATTATTCAGATCTGCAACTTGACTATTTATTCTTCCTTACTATACTGTCACACCAAAAATTGTAATAACTAGCAATCTATTGAATTTTATATTAAAATCCTCCGCGAGGGCGTGGTTTTTCTCAGCCTTTAATGAGTTTCTACGTAAAATCTTATTCATTTAAAGCCTATTATTATATCATCCTTACTAAAAGTATTGGCAAAGATTATCCTCCCGGAAAATACGCCATTACAAGAATATTCCCCATATTCGATCAAGAAAAGCCAATAGAACTTAGTCGAAAGTACATGATCATTCGAGAAGATGTCAAGTCCATGCCTACAGATCTTGACCCACTACAGTAGCCATTACGCCTGGTCAAATAGAGTCATTACAAGAAGATCCGCAAAGTTTGCCCACTGCCCACTAATATAGAAGACCATTTATTTTTTAACTGCCCGAATCCATTATAAATAAAGGAAGACCATATATTAAGACGATCCGAGAGTCTACTATTCTTCTATCATTCACATCGTTATTATCCATCAATAATTGTAATAACTAGTGCATATTAGATTTCATTACTAAATCATCCTCAAGGTCGTGGTTTTTCTCAAGTATTACTGAGTTTCCACGTAAAATCTAGTGTGTCTTAGTATCGAATTGTAATCTCCTTACGAAAGTATTGGCAAGGTTTACCATCCGAAAAGCACGTCATTATAAGGAGAAATCCCAAAGAGTACAATAATGGTTTGTTTTCCTAGGAGAATATGATATCTCCTTTGAACCACAAATATCAATCAAAGGGCAAGCAGTTGCCAATTTCCTGGCATACTTTCCCTTTGAAGACCCCGAGTGGGAAGAACTCGAAGAAGTACTCCCCAATGACTCAATTACAGAACCAGATGCGTGGTCCAAAAGTACAAGATGGAAACTTTTTACAGACAGATCTGCGGGACCAAGAGGATCGGGGAATGGCAAAGTTCTCGTTACACCATCCAATCACCGAATTAAAAAGGCTATCAAACTTAAATTCTATGTAACAAACAATGAAACAGAGTACGAAGCTATCCTACACGGCATCGAACTCGCATTAGCACTCAGAGTAGAAGAAATAACTGTTTATGTAGATTTTTTACTATTGGCCAACCACTACAACAAGACATTCAAAGTATCCAACAAAATGGTTGACCACGTTGTACTAGTTAAAGAAAAATGAATAAATTCAAGACAACAACAATATTTTATCTTCCAAAAGCTAAAAATTATCATGCTGATGCACTAGCATACATCGCCGCAATGCTGAAAGACAGTGAGAAAAGAACCTTGGAAATAGAGGTACTCGAACATTTCAGTCTCGATACAAGCTACTCCATGCAAATCCAGCTTACCGAAGATGAAGATCCTGAAGATTGGAGAATGTCATTTATTACATACTTCAACTTTAACATCCTCCCAGACAATAAAGTTAAAGCTCGGTCCCTGTTAGCAAAATGTCCACGGCTCAAAGTCTAGGCTGGGATACTATACATAATCACTGGGGGAGGGCCGCTCATCGAATGTATTTCACAATGAGAAGCCCACATCAAAATCATAGAGCTTCACGAAGAAATCTGTGCCGCACACATCTCAAGTCGATCACTGGCTCAAAGGGCATTCATACAAGGATTATATTAGCCAAAGATGAGGCAAGATTGTGAAGACATTATACGAAAATGCTAAGTGCCAAATCCACGTTTAAGATATTAAAAGCCCAACCCTTGATTTACATGTCAGTAATGTCATATGGCTATTCAAAAGATGGGCAATCGACATCATTGGTCCATTCTACCCAACATCGGGCAATAGAAAGTTTGGTTTTATAGCCATAGACTTCTTCACTAAATGGGTTGAAGCTATACAACTTTGCCATACTAATGAAAATGAAGTAATCAAGTTCCTCTGGGAACACATCATCACTTGATTTGGCTGTCTGCAAATGATACGATCTGATAATGGCAAATAATTCATCAATAGCAAAGTCCTCAAGTTCCTCCATAAATATAAGATCCAACTGACTACTTCGACACCCTATTATTCACCAGGAAATGGCCAAGCAGAAGCTATGAACAAAAGCATCAAGTCTGGGCTACGCAAGCGCCTCGATAAAAAGAAAAGAAGATGGGTGAAAGAGTTACTCAACATTTTGTGGGCATATAAAATAACTTCTCGAACATCTACAGGCTGCACACCATTTATGATGGCTTTCGGTACCGAAGCTGTCATCCCTTCAGACCTCGATCTCCTAACCGCAAGAAGAAAAGTCACAGATAATGAAATAAACTTAGACTTCTATGTATTCTCAATTGGATCAAAAAAACTTGAGATCAAGCAATCGTATACTTGGGGCGATACCACGGCACTCTACGAAAAGCTTACAATAAGAAAGTAAGAAAATGAGGATTTAACATCGACGACCTTGTACTTTGACGAATTCAAGACAGTACTCGACCCTAAAATTATGGCAAATTATCAAAAAATTGGGAAGCACCTAATATCGCCAGCGACAAGACCGAAAATGGTACCTACTAGTTGATGATTGAGAAAGAAGTACAACTCGTGTTCCCATGGAACACAGCCCATTTGAAGATGCTCTACCGATAGAAGTTGTAATCATTTTTTACTATCCAATGAAAGAATTTTTTCACCCACATCATTTCATCATCTATTCTACATACTCTCTATCGACAAATCTTATAAGTATTTGTCCAAATAAGATCTTATATCTTCGACAAACAAGTATCCAATTATAGGATAAACTGTTTGCCAATCGTTACTACTTTGACAATTGCATAACCTGCTTGTCTTTTCAATCAAGTCAGATATCCTATCGAGGAAAAACATCTAGCCACATTTCTTAAATAGTAAAGCCATCACATGGCTATCTTATTTATCTCTACAGATCAAATTGCAAGAAATACAGATCTAACACACATCTACAAGATAGTATGTCATACTATCAATCATATCGAATCAAACACTTAGCATATTTTCTTAAAAATCCTATGCGTGACTATCGATCACTTATCGATATATCAACTATCTATATTTCCTTTGATAACGATTATTTCAAAAATAGCTCAGTTCTCATTCAATTACAAAACATTCTTCGATCCCATAGACCACTTGTACAAAAAGTGTAAATTAAACCAATTAACTTATAAACTTCCCTACTCTTCTGGAGGAGGAGGTGCATGAACATTCTTTGTAGGTACACCAAGAGTAAGGTCATCCAGTACTTCTTCTGGAATAGTACCTTCAGACAGAGCAGGCACAGGTTCCTCGGGCACTTCATCCACAGCATCTGAATCAGAAAAAAAATCACCCCAGCAATAACAGCCAATCATTTGTAAAACTTCTTTCTCTTCTCCATCTCATGAAACTCCCCAGAAAAGTTGGCCTTCTTAGGCTTGAGAGAATCAATGCTGATTTGATTTGCCCTGCCTTCGCTTTATTGAGGATTTTGGCATACCCTGCCTCCATTGACCTGCAGGCATATAAGATCTGTTCCTGAACATTGTCCTCAAAGTTAGACTTCTGCAGGGCCAGTTCCTATTCCCTATCCCGGGCCAGGTCAGCCTTTACCTGTTCGACCTCCTCCCTCTTCTCTATTTCCTAAGCCTTCTTCGCCTCTCGGAAAGAAGCCTCCGTTAACTTAACCGCTCCCAGCTTCAGCTTCTTCAACTTTGCTTCTAGGCTTTCCTTCTCCTGGACCAACTCCTCTTTTTCCTTAACGAGCTCCTTTATAATGCTTCTATAGACAAGGAGTTGATTCCCCAAAGCCCCAGTACCAAGAAGACGAGACTTCCCTTCAGCCAACAACTTTTTAATCTAGATAATAGCCATAATGTTAATTCTCAATTGAGGAACAAATTCCCTTAGTCGGAGCAAAGCATAAAAATTTCTAACCTTATTCATTGTTATGTGCCCTTCGATAAAAAAAAGGTTTACGGACTCTCTATTCCAACAAAGCAGTCAGAAAATTCTTCCTCAAGAGTAGTTGCCCCAGCGACATAGGACTCAATAGTCCGATGGGCCTCAGCATCAGAATCTTCAAGGTTTTTAACAACCTTGGCCTTAACCTTGCTGGGAAAACTTTTTTTCCCAGCAATAGCGTTCTGAGGTACCGTAACAGTGGCCTTCGAGCCACTAAGAATCCCCTAATCAACTACCCCATCCTTCTGTCAAACAAACCTCTTCAATGTACAGGGGAAACAGGAGGTTGGAAGCTCTCTTTCTCATCTTTTTTAAGGTCCCACTCAGCAAGGCCTCTCTCTCTACCACAAAAAAATCAATAATATACCCACTCAGAGCAGGGTTATCAAGTGGTAGACTAGACTAAGCAGCCCTCTTGTTCTTGGCAGACATTTTGTCGTCGACAAGGGGCATATCCGATCCTTTGGTTCAAGATTGTAGTGTCCAGTAAAATTCAATTTTTTTTTATTATTCATTTTCATTCATCTGTATCCATCTCATATCATCCATTGTCATATAGAGTCTTGGATCTTAGGGTTGTTGTTTATTTTAGCTAGGGTTTTACAGGTTATTTCTGTGTTGTGGGCGATCAAGTGGATCTGAGAGGATTTGGGATTTTCCAGTTGTCATTCAAGCAAGGTTCATATTCGATCGAACGAATCAACTTGTCTCCTGGAACTTTTCCCAAGACCTCTTAGTCATTCGAACGACTTCATTTTTCGTTCTCACGACCCCTGTTTCTCATTCGAACGATTTATCAAATGAATTGGCATGTCCCCTGGAGTGTTGGCCCAAGGGAATGTTTTTGTTCGAACAACCTTTCGAATGATTGTTGTGTTTCTAGGGTTTCAACCCATTTTAGGCGTTAGTCGCTCGAACGATTTTAGGATTCGTTCGAGCGACCATCGTATTCCTTGTTTAATTTAGTCTTTCGTCTTTTTTCTTTTAGGGTCAGTTTTCTTTTGTGATGCGCAACTTGGGAGAGAGAGGGGGTTTTAGAGATAGAGAGATATTTTAGATAGAGGATGGTCGGCACCATCATCTTCATCACCTATTCTTTATCATCACCACTTCCCATTCAGCAGCTCCACAATTTCTGTAAGTTTTCCTCTATTCCCTTTTACCCTAGATTTCCTAATTTCAGTTTTGAGGACCCTCAATTGGTGGTTTAGATTTGATTATTGGGTTAGGTTTTATTGTCAGGTTCTAGTATTGATTGTTGTTGTGATTGATTGATTGTTGTAGTTTTTCTGTGTTTCGGTTGCTGAGGGGCGGAACTAGGTTTTGGAGTGCAGATTGTAGTTTTGTCAGGATTCGAGCTTTATATCAGGCGAGTATCCCTTCTTTGCTAAGTTTCCTTACTATCTTAATTAGTATGAATTAAGAGTGTTACTCTGGACAGAGAGGTGTTATGTAATTTTTGTTATAGTCGCTTTGTTTTCTTCTGTATAAGTTGTTAATCAATATGTTAGATTAGTTAGTTATTATGTAGCTTGGTTATATTGTTTGTCTTGGACTTCAGGAATTGGTTAGAAGCGGTTACGCTGGCTCTCGCGGCTTCGTCCTTGAACACTACAGTGTAATTACCTTTAACTTACTCTAGTAGTTGTTTATATTCAATATTTCCTATTGTTAGGCACGTAGGGTTGTGTTTCCCTTCTGTCTTTTAGGAAGTTGTGTATTTGTGTGGTATTCTTGTGGCTTTGTCCTTGAATACTGTTTCAGTTTAGTAGAGACTGATGTTGTTTAGATATTGTGACTGGTAGTCACTGTTCATCTATGTTAGGATTATTTACCATTCTCTCAAGCAGGTGGTTATCCTATGTGTGCTGGCAGTGTTGGCGGTTGTTGTGTTTTGATATGTGGGATCTGTTTGCATCTGTTGATTTTTTATACTCTTTTAACTTAACGAGGTCGGATACATAATACAGCTCAACATCGGCTAACCCTCGATAGGATTTAGGATTCCTATATCGGGTTGAAATAGTAGGTGAGTTTGGGACAGGTACTATCATACCTATTACCCATTTGGGAGTGTGGGATGGTATGAGACAGTTTTCCTTTGGTACCCATCTTATCCTCCGTGAGGTTGAAATTCCTTGGAATGTAAATGAAGTTTGGACGTTGGCTCCGTGGGTTGCAAAGCCCGGAACACTCTGATCAAGTGATGAATCCTTAGTGTGGACGAGCTTGACAAAAATCGTACTCATTGTATCCAATTAAGATCTCTTTAAGGTCATTATGCATTAGCGGTTGATCAGCCCATATACTTTTAATAGGGTCTAGTTCATTAGTTTTATCACATCATAAACATCCAGTATTAGGACAATTCTATAATCATATCATATCATATTATCACATCATCGCATCACATCATTTTATCTCTATTTATTCTCTTATATAAACTCTATTTCTTAAACATCCCTTATCTCATTCACCTCCTCCTCTTCTTTCTGCACTAGTTTTATTAGTAGGATATTTAGCTTTGTTGGGCATTAGTGAGCCGTGGTTTTGCTCACTCTCGTTTTGTCCCCCCTTTCAGAGGCAGAGTAGTGGCTTGTATTGCTAAGGGCTTCAATTGAGTTGTAACTAGTTTTTGTTGTTGCAGATCTCTCCTAGTTGTCGTTGTCCTTGTTTGAGATCTTAGCCCCTGTCGTTGTACATTATCGAGATCTTGTGCCTTTATGTCATACAACTTCTTTTGGATCTTCAAATCTCTATTGACCTCCTTCAGAGCCGCACAAAGACAAAACAAAAGATAATTAACACAAAACCCAAAATAGAAAGTAATTCAAAAAATTGACAAACAATCTAGAGATACTGTCACGCCCCAAAATCTAGTAATCGGTAGCTAGACCAATTTCTGAGATTCGAGGATGTGCAGGTCGGGGAATCCAAAGATTCGCCCCATGAATAACTGAGCCGTAGACAAATTCTGGCTCAGTCATTCACAATAGTATCACAACAGAGTAATAAGGAAAAACTGAAATAGGGGAAGACTAAGATAACAATATCTAAACGTAAGATTCTACAAACCTCTACGCAGCAAGCCTAACTACAATAACTGGAGAATGAGCCTCCAGCTCAGCTCCCCAAAGATCACCATAGCAGCAACTAAAACCTGAAACAGCCTGCCACTGAAAAGGGGATGCAAGAGTGAGCAAACAATAAGCTCACTAACTCCCAAGAATAGCTAAACGATTATACTAACCAATGAGATGGATATAAATACTAATGATAATAAGATATAATGATATCTAACGATAAACACATATATATATATATAAATATATATAGGATGCCTAATAGGCATCTAATAGGTACATAACTAGTCTAATGATTATATGTAACTATACTATAATTATACATACACATCTCGAGCAAAGGAGTGCTAAGACTATAACTATACTCTAGTCCCAAGGACTACTAGCTACACTTTAATCACTACCGTGGCCCGCAGTGCCACAAACGACTAACCTACCTCAGAAATACAATCACACACGAGGGTAAACAACTCTCGGCCAACTACAATTCATCAGGGTTATCCAAACCCCAACCAGGCACAACCCCGAAGCTATCACAAGCTAAGCGAGATCGCCCACAACCAGATACCAGCCTAAAGCTCGCAGCAACCAACCAGACTAATTAACCTAATAAATTACTTGGATACAGAAGATGGAGGAATAGATACAGAGAGGGGGAATCGATGCAGAAGGAAAATAAATTTAATTACACCACAAATCAATTAGGAGAGGAGAAATTTAATAAGCGGAGAAGAATATGAGGAACTAGGATAATCCCATAATTATCCCAATACAATGATATGTTATGATGATGATATGATGGAATGAGATAATCTTATGATTATCCCAAGTGCAGAAGATCCTATTTTAAACGTAATGCAGGAAGGGTTAAGGATTTCTATCAGAAGAACCTACGAATAAGGAAGTATGTAGAGATGAAATGATATGCTTGATGATGATGATGATGATGCAGAATGATTTATAGATGTCAACCCAAATGGCTGGCCCCCATGACTAAAGTGGGCTGACAACTGCCGAAAAGGGATTTACCTTACCGAATATTGTTGGATACAAGGGTACGATGTACTGCACTAGCTCGACTAGACTAAAGAATATTACCTCAATCTATCAAATCTCACTGAGCCAACGTCCGAACTATATATACATTCCGGGGTATTTCAACCTCCTGGATAATCCCTGTACCGGATAGTAAATACTGTCTCGTACCATCCCACACTCCCGAATGGGTGACTAGGTATAATAGTATCCATCCTGGACCAACCTTCTATTTTAACCCGATTTAAAGAATCCATGAACCTCTCGAGGGTCAGCCAATGCGGAGTTATTTATGTATCCAATCGCAGTAAGATAAGGAGAGAATATATTATCTATGGATGTAAGTAAAAATCCTAAAGACTGAAACACAACTATTGTTAACACAGCCAACACACAATAGGATAACCACCTGCCTGAGAGCGTGGCAACCAAAACCAACACAGATGCCCTTCTGTGACTCGGTTGTACCATCTAAACCTAGATGAAATAGCAACTTAACCGTCACAACATCTAAACAACATCAGTCTCTAAGATTCCTCAAAGCAATATGATTACCATCAAGTACAAAAGTACTCTAGCTGTCAACACAGACTAGTACTCATGGGGCGACCTACAAGTATCCAACAAGTAGTCAATAATCCCCAATAACAGAACTGCTCACAATCCTCCTAATCATGCACATAAGTCACCAGTACGGATGTACAGGAACCGGATTCAACAAGAGGTTTCAGCCGCATTCCAACATCTCGGGTGACGTACAACTTCATAAACCACCTGGCTCAGCCGCGTACCTCACTGCGCCATGCTGTCCCGCTGCCTCCTAGATGATGGAAGGGAACACAGCCCTAACAGCCTCATTCCGGGGAAGGAAGGCTTACGAGTAAGCTCTATTAGCTCTAAGAATCATGAGGACAGTAAGTGACACAACACGATAAGTAAACAATCCTAAGGCAAACTATCGGAAGTTCAACATCCACGACCAACCACCACGGACAAGCCATCTGCTCACCACCAACAACTAACAGTCTAGGAGATACCACACTCCCACTTGGAATCCAACATTCCAAACACCCACCAATCACAACGACAGTGCTCAAGGACCAGGCCTCGAGAACACAGAGTACACCTAGACTAGTCCTAAGACTAATCAAAATAATAGTAGGCAAGAGGACGAGCTCCGAATCGAAGACCGTGTCTTACTGAAGCTATGTCGCCCCAAGACTACCCTAGAATCAAATCCAACGACCTAACTAACTAAGGTGCTATACTATAAGGTGAGAACCATAATTTCTGAACTACACTATCTGAGAGAAATGGCGGCTAAACTACGAGCCGTCCATACGTCTCTACTAATCGTCAAACCAAGTTACTAGTACCCTGAAACAAGCGGGGCACTCTAATAACTAACCAACAATACCACACTCAAGATATTATATATATATATATATATATATATATATATACATAAATATAGCGACACTGAGGCGTCGCAACACACTGAGAAATGCCTTTATTCTCAACCTCAACGAAGAAAAGATCCGTGACAGCCACCCTCAATGAAATCGGTCTAAGAAGAATCTCAGGAGTCATTGTCACATCGATGACAACAGAGAATAACCTCCTCTGGCAAATCATAACCTACGGGTTCTATCTGGTAACTAAACTCACATTATTGCAGATTTTACTAACATATCAAACCCTTAAATACTCTCGCCTAAGGTATGCTAAACGGATATCCAGTAAAGTGTCTTAAGCAATTAACCCATATACTAACCTAATCATAAATATAATTATACTAAAATATGCATTTCTATAACTCACAAATCAGGATAATAATCTAGTTATTCAGGGAGATAAAACTCGCTCATAACCCGATGTAATGCTTCTGCAGAATCAATCTGAGCAAGCAACCCGAAGCTCCAACGACAGCATTTCGCGGACATGCCACCCGAATCACGGAACACCCAACCGCGACATCGCAGCCATTGCAACAACCCAAACAACACCACCACCGTCAAACCCAACACCTGCAACCATCACAACTCCATAATCAACAAAAGCCCCAAATCACAAACCCTAAATCAACCCACGATCACAAATCTTAAAACTAAGGGTTTCCACCGAAACTAAAATCGAACGAATCGCACGAGAGAGGGGGAGAGGGGAATTACTCACCGAGGAACGACGAAGATCATGGCGAGGAATCAGCGGAGAAATCGGCACGTGGGGGAGGAGGGGATTCAGTTAGAAGAGGGAGAGAGAGAGAGTGAAGGAGAAATGTGAGGAAAGAGAATGGAGAATGAGATATATATATATATATATATATATATATGATAAGTCGTTCGAACGAATACGAAAGTCGTTCGAACGACCAAGAGGTCTTGGGCCAAATTCTAGTGGATAAGTTGACTCGTTCGAACGACAATCTGTCCAATGGCCAAAACATCCAGAAGACACTGAAGGGTTCGTTCGAACGAATCTAAAACTCGTTCGAATGAAAACTGGGAAAATCCAAAAAAAATGCCACTCTGAGGTCCTCCTGAACCACACACAACACCAAGATCCTCAGAAGACTGGAACAACCCGAACAACCATCACAACCCTAACAAAGGGTTTCTAAGGTCTAAACACCACCTCTACCGCTTCACGGCCACCAAAACGCCTAAATCCCGAAAAGGAATCTTTTTCTCGGGAAACTCCAGAAACCTGCCAGCCAATCCAACGGCTCACCAGAACCACACCAAACCACAAACACAACAAACAAACATCACCACCAACCCATCTAGGGGTTCCCAAGGCCACAGCGCCATCTCTTCCTCCGAATAACCACCGTACCACCGAAACTACATAAAAGGAATCTAATATACAAACCTACCGAAAGGAATAAATGGATAGAAGGAGTCCGACAACGGTCTGATAGGCGTTGAGAAATCAGAGGTAGCTAATCTCTATTTTTTCCACCCCATAACGAAAATTGGAAACGCCAGAAATGCCCGAGATCGAAAATACTATAACCCACGCCAAGGAGAGAAGCGGAAAACTCCTTTCAGATATAGAAACCACTCTCCGAGCACGGACCACAAACAAACTAAAACACTTAAACGCCAAACCACCAAAATGCTACCTAAAAGGAATCCACACCAAACCTGACAAGTAGAAATAACACGGAAGCATAACGAACAACAATTAGGAATAACAATAATAATACTTAATAATAAATAAATAAATAAAATAAAATAACCCGAAAATCTGGGACATTACAGATACACCTAGATGAAAGTACTTCCTTTTCAGAGGATCCATTGGATCTTTATGGCCGAATTCATACTTCCCAGATACAAGGAGACAATCAACACAGTACTGCCCCCCTGCAGATACCATCTCATAAAATAGAGGCCTCTTCAAAAACCTTGCTAAGTACCTATAACACACTTTCTGGGATTCTGTTTGAGTGTATAGTACACACAAAGATTGTCAATATTTATCAACTCTTCCCCCCTCTCCCTTAACCGACCATTTATCACCCCCAGAACCCTAAAAATATCGTACACGTTCGGATTAAATTGCCAAGGGGCAACATCAAAGAAATTCATAATTTTCTTCAGATCAGCTCGAAGGGGAAGCTTTAACCCCTTCTTAATATGTTCTCGATGTACAAGTATACCATTCAGTGGGACATCTTGATCAGTCATTTTCTAATGGTACACCTCTAACCTAATATCTTCGGGGATACCATACTTTGAGTTAAAGTTCAATATCTTATTGGTCTCTAAAGCCTCCCCATAATACTTTATATCATCATCCTCTACAACTTTTGCCTCCTCTCCTTCCCCACCCCCACCATCACACCCTTCTTGATCACTTGCTTGCGTCTGATGATCCACATCGGTGTCTGTCCCATCTCCATCCGACACCTCGATAAGTTTAGCCTCAAAGTCAGAACGATTCATATTGGTAACATCCACACTATTTTGCCCCACCCTATATCTCCCACCCAGTTTCTGGGCGGAAGTGGTTACATCAATCACTAATGGTTCTTCGTCAACAAGGTTATCAAAAATTTATTCTCTATCTACATCATGACAGTTAGCATTTTGGACTGGTTCAGCCATTTTTTAATCTGAAAATCATATCCCTTTTTTTATATTAGTAAAGTATCATACCTTATACATTATTCTATGTTCATATCATAATATAAATACGGTTGTCGAGTATTACTCTTGAACCACTCATCCTATTTGTTACTAGCATTCCTTCGATATCATAACGTCAGTTATCGACACAACTTTCCTATCAATTTGGTTAAGTTATAACTTTGTTATCTTATAGTATCGAGTACTACTTTCTTTTTGTACTAAATTTTTATCGAAGTTTATACAGGATTCACATAGCTTCTCAAAGACGTTTCGTCTACCATCCTGATTCCTACCAAAAAATAGCCGAATACAAAAAATTTAAGTTTGCGTCCTCTCCGGCGCTAAATCTAGCATTAATCATAAGGAAATCAAGAACACCATCTCCATAAATCCTACGACTCCCACGAGACATGAAAAGGAAATAACCCCGAATCTCACCGTAACACCAATGGTACACGAATCTCTTCCTCTCCCAATCTCACTTCAAACAATATCAAACCCACAACATCACATCACTCATATCATGACACGACCACATGAAATCAACAACATTCACCGCAACATCTCGAAATCGCAACAAATAGCAAATAAACCCTGAATAGTTTTTTCTCGAATTCTCAAACACTCACTCCTCCATATTCAAATTCCCTCATACAATCAACTCATACACCCATTATCCAAAATGGGTTTCAAGCAAATAACGCTGCAAACATCACAAAGAATAGAAATCAAAAAAAATTCTCTAAACAAAAAAAATATCGACCTTGGATTCGTACAGCTTTCAAATCTCTTTCCTTTGCACGTTTAACCTTCTCAATAAGAATAAAAATCTCCTTAGTACCAATGGTGGATAGAGAAACAAGAGAGGAACCAAACGAATCAGAGCTCAAAGAAATAAAATTAGAATCAGTGAAGTATGAACAGTCGCCAACCACAGAGGTATTTATAGGCCCCGCATGACTGTTCATCGCACCCCTTCGAGACTGTTCGATTAGCCGAGCATAAAGCCTAGCACATCTCTTCTCGAAGTCTTTAATCCTTCACCTTCTAAGAGCCAACAAGCCTTTGCACTGCTGCTCCAAACCGTCCATATTCCCCTCTATCTCCTCCGTTATATCCATCTTTACCAAGGCAACTCTTATGTTAATAAAAAACAATTGTACCTCCAATTCTTTATACCTCAAAATATTACCTACAGGAGCACACCTCGCCATTGTTCTAAAAACACCTAAAATACATCTTGCCTTTTTTATTCACCTCCTATTCACCCCAACTCAAAATTCAAAAAATATTTGACAATACAACTACCCACACATCGAGCAAAAATCACAATTCAATATTTAAATAACCCTTTTATTAATCATTAAGAACATTATATCACATGCTCACATATAGTTACACTTAAAATACTAAATATGGTTCACTTGACCACATGGGATCAATAGTCTTTCAATAGCAAGAATGTTCTCCTGCCTTATTTCATCCTCTGCCATGAGCCCCACAAGATCACGATGTTCATCAGCTTCCCAAACTTTATATACGCATACCAAAACCAATGATCAGTCTCAACCTTGATTTGTTCTAGAGACATACATACAATATCCAGCACCCCTACCGATAAACACCCAAAGTACCGTTCCTCCACTTCATTTAACTTAATAGCCAGGTGGCCTTCCTCCATAACATTTTGACAGCATGAACGAATCCTCACCATTACAAGTACACTTCTGCCAATCTCCAAACAAGACTTGCCTATTTATAGAAGAAGATCTTGAAGATCCTAACCAACATATATCCTCGCCCTATGATCATGCCGCAGATTAGGGAATCTCACTCTCTAGATATTTTGGAGACAACTCGTCCTAGAGATATTTTACATTCAGAACATGGGTAATTCGAGCAACCAAACATGTTCAAGAAGACATAGATTTTCTGCATACAAAGTTCGAGAAACTATCCTAATTCGAGTTACAACCTACACCTTATAAACAAGTCGATACAAAATTAGAAAGATGGATAAAATAATTTATTCCATAAAACACTTATTACAAATTCATTCTTTATTTACTACAACTAGTTACAACCGAGAGACTCAAAGGCCAGCAAGCGTATCTTCCTCCTTCACCAACGCAATAGCACACTTCCGCAGACTACCAACACGCTCTAGACCCTTTAGAATTATGGAGTGCAACTGACAATGGTAAACATAATCCTCTTCAGCCGCCTTCGCCTCCACCTCGCTCATCCCCTCATAGTCTAGCTCCATCGGTACCAGCGTCTGACCAGGCAGACACAATTTGCCAAAATACCATTTCATCAACTCTTAATACTTGTCATGCACACGGTTACAAAATGCCTCATCACGGAGCTGAGCCCTCATTTTCACCATCTTTCCAAAGGGAGCCAATGACCTCCACAAGCACACACAAGGAGTATTTATATGATCAACTCCAATGAATCACAATTCCCAAGAGTCAAAGATAGTAATTACAATCTATTGGAACTCTAACAACCCAGTCAACCAGCCTCCTAGGGAACCACTCCAGGGCCCTACACAGTTCATACATATCAATTCGAGAACCCTATTCAAATTTGCATAGTTTTCTTCTCGATACAACAACAAGTAATTGTATCGAGAATGGGGCGATTGTAATAGCATAGTCCCCAGATTAGATAAAGAAAAGCCAGCAAAACTTAGTCAAAAGTGCATGATCATTTGAGAAGATATCAAGTTCACTCCTACAGATCTCGACCCACTACAGTAGCCGTTACGCCTGGTCAAATAGAGCTATTATAAGAAGATTCACGAAGTTTGCCCACTGCCCACCAAAATATGAGACCATTTATTTTATAACTGCTCGTATCCATTATAAATGTAGGTAGAGCATATGTGAAGATGATATGAGACTCTACTATTCTTCTATCATTCGCATCCTTATTATCCATTATCAATTGCAATAACAAGCATATATTGGATTTCATTACTAAATACTACTCAAGGTCGTAGCTTTTCTCAGGTTTGACTGAATTTCCACGTAAAATCTAATGTGTCTTAATATCGAATTACAATCTCCTTATGAAAGTATTGGCAAGGTTTATCATCTGGAAAACATGCCATTATAGACCCCTTAGAATCATGTTTTATGAACTTTTGTAAAGACTTTGATGAAGATACGATTGCTGAAGAGCTTATTGTTTTACTTGACACAACACCTATTTTTAATAAGCCCAAATGGAGACCTTATGTTGAGCCTCTTGAAAATCCACTACTTTACATATTCCATCCATTATTAAAGTACCCAAGTTAAACCTCAAGCCATTGCCTAAAACTCTGAAGTATACTATTTTAGATTATTCAAAAACTCTGCTAGTAATCATAGCTTTTAATCTAGATGTTGACCAGGAAAGTAGATTGTTCGGTGTCCTTGGAAGGCACAAATCAGCCCTAGGGAAGTCAATAGCAGACTTGGAAGGGATTAGCCCAATCGTTTGCATTCATCACATCAATATCGAGGAAAGTACAAAAAATTCTTATAATAAACAGTGGCGGTTGAATCCCACCATGATGGAGGCGGTGAAGAAAGAAGCCCTCAACTTTTTAGACTCAGGTGTACCCCATTTTGGATAGTAAGTGAGTTAGCCCCGTTTAGGTTGTACCCAAAAAATCAGGGATTACTGTAGTTGAGAATGAGAATAATGAACTAATCCCCATCTGCATGACCAACGAGTGATGTGTATGTATATCGACTACGAGAAATTGAACATAATCACGGGGAAAGATCATTTTTCTCTTCCATTCATTGTTCAAATGTTTGAACGTTTAGTTGGAAATAGTCATTACTGCTTTCTTAATGGTTATTTTGGATATAACTAGATCCCCATTACTTCAAAAAAAATTAGAAGAAAACCTATTTTATGTGTCCCTACATGACATATGCTTATCGACGTATGCCATTTGGGTCGTACAATGCACCCATTACATTCCAGCGTCTTATGATGAGCATATTTTTTGATATGGTTGATAAGTTTCTTGAAATTTTCATGGATAACCTTTTAGTATTTGCATCATAATTTTTCAAATGTTTACACCATTTAAAACTCATACTAGAACGATGTACACAAACAAATTTGGTATTAAACTGTGAAAATTGTCACTTCATGGTGACACAAAGGATAGTTCTTGTGCATATTATTTCCAACAAAGGGATTAAAGTCGATAAGGCCAAGATCGACATTATTTATTCTTCACCTTGGACGGTTAAGGCCATTCGATCATTTCTGGGCCATGCATGGATTTATTGTCGGTTTAGCAAAGATGTTAGCCAAATTTCCCAACCCTTATACAATTTACTTGATATGGACAATGATTTCAACTTTGATGACGCGTGTTCATGAGCTTTAGATAGGCTCAAATTTCTATTAACTTTAGCCCCTATCATCCAACCTCCCAATTGGGAACTTCCTTTTGACCTCATGTGTGGCGCTTTTGATTATACTATTTGAGCAGTTTTAGGGGAAAAAAATAGATAATAAACCTCATGCTATTTACTATAAAAGTCGTACACTCTATAAATCATAATTAAATTACTCTACCACAAAAAATGAGTTATTAGCTACTATGTTTGCCTTAGAGAAATTTTGATCATAAGTTGTTGGATCCAAAAAATTGTTTATACCGACCACGCGGCCTTAAACTCGTTAATATTTAAATAGGACGTTAAATCTCTATTAATTCGATGGATCCTATTGTTACAAGAATTTGATATTAAAATTTGAAATAAGATTGGTATCGAGAACATTGTAGTAGACCATCTATATTGAATTATCACTGAAGGTGTTGAAAACCTTCTTATTATCATTGAGACATTTCCCGATGAACAACTTATAGCTGTCTTTCAACTACCTTGGTATGCCGACATTGTCAATTTCTTGCTACCAAACGATTACCCGACCATTAGTCAAACTAAGATAAAACAAAATTTTTGCATGAGGTTAAATATTTTAGTTGGGATGATCCTTATCTATATAAGTTCTATTTAGACCAATTGATCAGGAGATGCATCCCAAATGATGAGTTCAATAGTGTACTCATATTTTTCCATACCTTAGCTTGCAGAGGGCATTTGGTGCTATGAAAATCAACGTAAAAGTCCTTCAATCTGGTCTCTATTGGCCTACCCTTTTTCGTGATGCACATACCTTTTTTTTCTGATTGTGATAGGTGCCAGAGAACTAAGAATATTTCTCATCAAAACATGATGCCCTTGAACATTTTTATCGTTAAACTATTTGATGTTTGGGGCATTGGTTTTATGGGCTCATTATCTTCTTCTCGCGGGTATCTTTACATTCTCGTTGCAATAGATTATGTTTCTAAATAGATTACGACGGTGGTACTATGTAAATCGAATGACCATAAGCCTTCGATACAATTTTGAAAGAACATTTTTAATAGTTTTGGCACCCCTTGAGCAATTATCAAAAATGGTGGTAGACATTTTTACAACCGCGTCCTTTAAAATATTTTGAAAATTTACCTAATTACTCATAAAGTTGCCACACCTTATCATCCACAAACAAGTGGTAAAGTCGAAGTCTTAAATCGAGAGATCAACCAAATTTTAGAAAAAATAGTTCGGATGGATCATAAAGATTAATTTGATTATCTTGATCTTTGGGCATATCAAACAGCTTACAAAATGCCGATTGGTATGTCACCTTATAGACTCGTCTTTGGAAAGGCTTGCCACTTGCCAGTAGAATTGGAGCATAAAGCTCTGCAAGCTTCAAAGACCTTTAATTTTGAATTGGATAAAGTTGGATCATATAGAAAACTTCAACTTTTTGAACTTGATGAACTTCGTTTTGGGGCTTTTGAAAATTCTAAAATTTATAAGGAACGAACAAATTTTTTTCATGATAAGTCGATCGTTTGCAAAGCTTTTAAGCATAATCAAAAAGTGTTACTCTACAATTCAGGACTGCATTTATTTCCTGGAAAATTATGTTATCGTTGGTACGAACCTTTTATAGTTAAAACTATTTATCCTCATGGAGCCGTGAAGGTAGAGGATCTTAAAGCTGGTAATACTTTCAAGGTCAATGAGCAACACTTAAAATCGTATTTAGATTCTTGTACTCCCGATGAAGAGATAACTTCTCTAGTTCAGCCACATTAACATAATTGATTTCGTATTCTTCTTATATGCTTTATTGCTAAATTTAAGTTTGAGGGTATAATCGTCTGGCTGAAGATGGTAAAACTTAGCACTTTCTAAGAGGCAACCTAAGTTACATTTAGGTAAGAAGTTCCAATTTTTTTCCTCATTCCATTTATTTAATTTTGTTCTCAAACATTGAGGACAATGTTTTATTTAAGTTTGGGGGTAGAAAAAATATTTCTTAGATACTTTTTAAAGAAAAGTGAAATAATGATATTTGACAATTTATGATATATTTTGACTAATCAAAACTTAGACTAATTTTTTTTTTGGCAAAGGATATTGTGATTGGAAAACCTGAAAAACTTTAATTTTTTGCCAAGTGTGCATTAGAGTATTTTTTATCTTGATCTTAAACTAGATATACTACCTTTTGATTAGCGAAAAATTTAGATTATTCGTGATATATGTTTAAAACTTACACTTCATTATAGTTATGTTATCAATACTTTTAATAGAATTTTGACAAGTTTATGGAAATTTTAGCATTTATGTTAAGAATAACTCACTCAAAGGGAGACAACTGCCTAAGAATAAATTTATTCCTGAAAGTATACAAGAAAAGCCAATCTTGATCTAATAACGTTTCACGCTACAAGGCTTACTCGCATGATTAAGAACTAAAAGATAAGGTTTTATCACCAATCTTGAGTATGACTATAAACTATGTAAAATGAGTATAAAAAGTGCTACTTGTGAGAATCTTAGGTCTAGGTATTGAGGAGGCACCAAACCCCGACAACCCTAGCCAACTGGCAGGGATTGTCGACCGAAACTTGTATTAAAATAAGGGCTTGTAAAAAGTAATATCAAGAAAATGAATTGACAAAGTTACTTATTGAACTAACGGATGAATTTATTCTAGTAAGTACTAGACTACCAAACACTGACTAAACTATTCTATACAACGTATTGTGCTATAACACAATCTTTACTACACTAAGATATATCTGAAAAAAAATATTTGAATCTCTTTCTAAGCAAGAGCTAATATTTATAGCTTTATATTCTGTAAATGATATTCTATGGTACACTTGGGAAATACTGAGTTTTAAGAAATTTTTCGTCAAAATATTTTATTATTATAAGAAAGTAAGGATAAGTTGCCAGGAAATATGTCTTTTGTAATCCAGAGTTGTCAAAGTATCATTACCGACTTTTGTGGGTATCGTCAATGTAAACCCTCACGAGACAACACTCATCCTCCAAGAGAACTAGGTGGCTTAACAGCTTATTGCATACACTAAATACAACCGTGTGATATGTGAAAATGGATTTTATTTACTTTTACCCGTGGACTAGCAAAATATATATAAGTTTGGGGGTATTTAATAGACACATAATATTTACATGTACGACTTCTGGATTTATATTTAATTAGCCATTTATTAATTAAAAGTAGTACTTATAGCTCTTTTGCTTGCATTTGTAGAAATCGGCCGCATGCTATATAAGTCATACATTTTTGTAGTTTTCGATCAACAAAGAACAAAGTGATGCACTCCAATAGTTGATCCTCATTTGAAGTTGTCCACCAAAGTCTCATTGAAACCCATTGAAGACCATTGAAGAGAGTTTAATGTAGAGATTATTCTCATGAGTTATAATTTTTATGCATGGTTTAAAGCATTGTTTAGGGAATTTTACATTAATATTGATGTTTTGTAACCCCTCCTATACTCTATAAATAGGAGGGAATCTTCCATTTTACATATCTTGGGGAGTGTAAATCAAAGGTTGAAAGCAATACAACTTCTTCTTCTTCTTCTTCTTCTTGCCTTTTACTTTTATTGATGTAATAGTAATATGACAATGATCAAAGGAATGAGTAGCTAAACCAAGGCTAGAGAAAACTTCGTCCAATGTAGCCTTAATTAGTGTAGAATAACACAATTTATTTAGAATAGTTACTTTATTTAAAGTAACTATTCTTCTTCCAGCGATCTTAGCTTGACCATAGCTAGGATTCGAAGGAGTAAAGAATTCAAGGAAACTACTTGTTTGACCATAACAAGTTAGTTTAGGAACATGGAGAAGATAACATAACCCATTATCGTCAACTGGACCATGGCTGAGTATGGTAGCTTATGAACAATTCTCAAGTACAATTTCTTATCTTATGATGAATTGTATATACCCGACCAAGGATATACGATACGGGAATTCATAACATATTCTAATTAGATATGTTATATCATGGTTTCAATGGATGGAGTGGAATCGATGTTTTGGTTTCCACTCCAATTTATTTATTTATTTTCTTCATTTGAGTACCTATACACAAATCTTTTGTATTAGATAAATTTAATAGCTCCAAAATTGTTCCAACCTACAATTCTTTATACGAAATGGTGAAATATTATTTTTAAGCGACCCAAAAATGTATATTTCTCTTCCTTTTGATAAAACCCCCTCCAGTAGAAAGATTAAAAGAGTACGGTATCTTACAATAGTACGATGTCTTACGTGTATAGTGTTTTTCTTATGTATGCAATCATGCCACGACGAGGACTAGGGCATGCATGTGTATCTTGAAGCTAAATCTTTTTGCAACAAGATATTAGGTGCGATGAGGACTCGGGAATGATGCATATCTTGAAATCCGCAAATACGCGCGTACATATTGACTTCCATGCCCATTTGCTAATGGATAATGGTATTAGTTGGGCTTTCCTCTTGTAGATGAATCTACTGGTTAGTAATTGTTGAATCACCGAAAAGATTCATAATCTGCAGGGGTGAATCTCGGAAACTATTTCATGGGGGATTGATGTGATGGGGTTCAGAGCAGTCCCCACCCCCCCCCCCCCCACACACACACACACACACAATTTGATTAAGTTTGAAACATAGACTATTACTTGTTAATAAACAAAGGAATTCAAAATAGAACTAGAAACAAGGTTAATTGTATTTTGTAAGGGCTTAATTCCTGTAGTAGCCTACTCGTAGCCTTCTAGCTCAAGTCGAACACCCGAAGGCTACATAAATATCTCGAAGCCCATTTAATCCGTAAATAAGTCTTCCAAAGCTACAAGAAGATGAAGCCCCGAAGACGAAGCCTCGACTATGAACAAGCCTCGAAGATGAAGATAGATCCGTCAACACATGAACTCCACATCAGCATCAGAAACACTTCGACCATATTCATACGTGGTCGAAGGCAGACATGTCAGACAGCCAGCTCACCAGACAAGAACGACGGCGTTGTTGGTCCTTACAGCTACAGTAACATAACCAACAATAGCTACAGTGTCAGAGCACAGTGCCAGACCCAAGATTTTTGTCGTCAACACCAACTCCAGGATACCCGCCTGATACCCAGAGGGTACACTTGTAATATGACCTCCCATGGTGACTCAGCCCTACCTATATTCTATAAATAGAAGGGAAGGGAACCAAGGAGAAATTACAAAATCTCTCCCCAGAACCCTTGCAGTTTACCTTCGATCTCTCTATAAATTACCCCGTGCTCGAACCTTCGACTACTCGACAGTAATATCATTACTCTTAAAAATCTTCATCAGAGGTCGTAAATTAACCTATAAGTGTGTTAGATAGGTTAAGTAACCAACATAAACATAGTAGAATATAAGAAATAAAAATTTTACAGCCGTGTCCCCGCTTTTACATATTTTTGGGTCGCCGTGTCCGACACCCTGTACCCGTGTCTGACACCGACACCCGTATTCGTGTCGTTGTTACCTAACTTAACTTATTGCATTAGTTAGTGCTCTACAACCAACATAACTTACAACCTGTAACAGTAGAATTGGATGCTCAGACTACTGGTCAATGGGTTCAATAAAGCAGATGCATGCCCTCAAAAGTATATAGCTATATGGAAGTAAATAGAGAAGCTGGCTACAGAGTTTCAAATCATCATGGGAACTCTATGGAAGGCTCAAGTCCTCCTTAATATTTATTTCAATAATCTAATAAAAAGACAATCTTTTCCCAAAAAAGGATTTACCTGGGGTGTAGACGTTTGTGTTAGTAATACTTTATCTGTCGAAAATGCTAAATTCGAATGCAAGTTATCTCCACCTCAAACAGGGAAGGGAGCAAACACACACTTTAGGACATAATTATGCTTAGCGTAGGCACAAATAAACATGTCATGAAGCATAAATTTTACATGTACTGCATTCGCAATTCATCTTCAGGTTTTATAATCTAAAATATTAGTAAATAACACTATCACTTACATTAATTCACTATCTGACTAGTATATACAAAAGCTGACCATAAGCAATCTCTAGCTAAGTATGCCGACTGGATGTACTTGCTAGTCTTGAAGCTTATGCTTAGTTCATATACGCCAATCTATATGTGGCCAGTAAAAATAAATTTTATTGAAGAAAAAAAGAGGATATGCAGGGAAGCACAAAACCAAAAAATATCAAGCACAGAAGAGAGCCTTAAAGAAGAAACCTATTAGACATAAACCTAAGTATAAACCTTCTAAGCTAGCTAAGAAGGAAGGCCCGCCCCAGACCGTATTCCTTGGGTCAACTTGAATTATGTTGCCCTCTTCATGGCTTTGTGTGCAAAAGACCACGTTGGGTGATGCTACTACATTGAAGTTCTGCTTCAAACTCCTAATGAGAGCGGCAAAATCAGTAAGAACTTGTTGGAAATTTTTAGATACCCCAATGTCTTTGTAGACCTATAAGAATCCTTGCTAAGCAGCAGAGATTCACCATAACACCTATACTCTTGTGTTTGACTCTATTCGCAGGGATTAGGGCAATGGTGACTTGTGAAAGTTGTTGCTGCTGCCCATAATGCTTTGTTTTTTAAGAGAATAGTAGTTGCGAGTTTTAAGCATCTAAACGTGCTTTAAGCATCTAACTTGTGAAATTTATGCTTTGTATTCCCCAAGCATCTAAACATCCTTAATTTCTCGCTGTTAAATCCTTAAATTTAGCCAACGATCAACATCAATGAGGGTTACGGATTTTTACCTCGCTGGTATCACCAAATTTCATTCTTTGACAAACTATTTTGTAGCCGAAAACACAAGTAGAGCATAAGTTGCAGAGAAACAGCAGCATAAACACAAGTTATAGATAATCAAGTTACAAAGCATAAATAGTATAAACAATTTTATGGATTGGTGTTAAATTTATCTCGTGATTTAAGCTTCCGAAAAGAACAATTACTGCATAAACACAAATTGCAGAGAATCAGCAATAACATTATACCAAAAATCACAATTCTATTAAGAAACAAATAGATCAATCAAAACATTTTGGGAGATCAAATCAGAAATTTGGAGAGAGAAGTGAAGATACCTAACAAATGCAACAGCGACAGCTTGATTTCAATGTGTTTCCTTCAAGGATACCGTACTAAATCTCGAATTGAGTATTTTGATTACACAATTGCTCGAATATCGTGGTCCATGAGGAGGTGTAAGGGACCGCTGTGGTTGAGAAGGCACATAAGACGGTGCCTCAGCCTACACTTTCCCTTCTTAGGACTACCTGGTATTTCATCAATCTCTGCTATTGGTTCCACATATCCATTACTGGTTCTATCAACGCCACCAAACCCAAACCCTGAATTATTTTGTTAACCTTGCGGTAGAAACCCATTTGTTGTTTCTATAGAAGAATTATTGTGATACTGAGGTAAATTATGATTGAAGGATTGTTGGGTTGTTGGCTGGTTGGTATCCCCCCTAGGAGCTATCGAAGGAATTGTGTTAGGCACCATCAGTGTCAACTGTTAAATTCGTAGGTACACTGTCAGAGGTTCAATCGCTGTAATTATAGTCATTGAGAGAGAGACCAGAGGTGCTGTCAGCAAAGATAGAGAGAGACTGGAGGTACTGTCACAGTTGTTATTACTATCTACACTGTCCGAGTTATTGTTACGATCGACGCTGCCATTGGTGAAGGGGAGGAGAGACTATGGGACGTTTGAGGACCTCTGCGGTCACCTCTCTCGATTTATTGATTGGGAGGGAGAAGTCGTTGGTAGAGATGGGTTTAAAATAACAAGGCTTACTTCAGCAGTGGAGATCCCCACGTCATCTCTAGCACCATATGGCATGCGTCCTGCCCCCGTGCCATGCCCTGGTACGCCTTGTTCTAAACATGGCATGACATGATCTCCTCTCTGCGTGCCATAACCCATCCTTAGAGCAACTCCTAAAGTGCCTCACTACCTTGGATTTTAATCTGCCACATCAGATTTTCGTCCTCCAACAGTGCCTGACTGACTTGGATTTGAGTCTCAAAATCCAAGTCTCAGCTTTGGAATCCAAGACTCGGTCTTGGATTTTTAAGATGCGATTGGGCGCCCAAGTGTTGGGCGCCTGTTCTGTTTTTAAACAGGCGCCTAAGACTTAGGCGCCCAATTGTTTTTTTTTTTTTTTTAAATCAATCGGACGCTTAAATCTTAGGCCCAATTTTAAAATAAATAAAAAAATTAAATTGGGCGCCCAAGTGTTATGCGCCTGTTTGAATTTGTTTAAAATCCAAGTCAGGTACTCTTGGAGGAAATTGAGTCTGACTATCTTGGATTTGGCTTTTTTGCATCCAAGGCAGTCAGGCACTTTAGGAGATGCTCCTAGTATGTCTTACCCCATACCACGTGAGGCATGCCTGTCGAATGGCATGCCAAGCGCAAATTGCTTCCTCTTCCCCCGCACCCCTGTTGTCGTGTTCCGACCTACCACGTCACCCTTATCGACCCCCGAGCGTTCGGTCAGTTCTGTTTCTTCACTACTCACTCTCCGTTGCACAATTTCTTAGATATCATCGTCGTTACTGCCCACGAATTTGTCGATGCTTTCGACATCTAAACCTTGGAACGAATTTAAAATAGGGGCTTCATCACCATCGTCCGCCAACTCGGAATTCTCGTTTGCTGGAACGGTTTGCATCGTCATCTTCTTTCCACTTCTAACAACCGATAATGGTGTCAGGGTTAATGGGTTAATTCCCGCATTTCGACCGTCACGTATAAGACCCCCTATTGGAGTACCTCTTCCCCGTCCCACTACGGGGTTATGGGAATCACCGTTCTCCGTCCCTCGCTCGCTATTGTCTACATTGGACGTAGAATTTATTGTTGGCATTTGAAATTTCTAACTAAATGAGATTAACCGATTTCGAGTAATTTAGGTCAAAATTGAAAGGGTCGATAATCTTTGAAACTAATTTTCAAGTTCTAACCTAGCTCAAGTTGAGATGATAAGCAGTAAGGAATCAAAAGTACAATGGCAAACAATTTTAACCCTATGGGATACCTTTCTCAGGAGAAACACCTACAGGTCGTTGTCTAATCGCCTGACAACTAAAAATTTACTATTGAAACAAAATTACAATAATTTAATTACTTACAGACTCGATAATCGCATCCCGTGGTTACCTCTCTTCTAATTGAACTCATCATAATCAATTCCTCGTTCTCACAATGCCCTTCGTTTTCGCAATGCCTCGCTTCAATCTCTCGTCAAAGCATTCAAGCTTGAAACTTACAAGTTTTTCAATTTAAGATTAGGTTTACTAAATCTCTCATTGATTCAACTTGAGTTTATCTTCTCTCTAAATATCAAGCCCTAGAAAAAGTTCTTTTGGAAGAGGTAAAAAGTGAAATAAAAAAGGATGTCTTTTATTAAAAAAACTGAAAACCCGAACTCTGTTCAAACAGAAAATGCTTTATTCGAACAGAACCAAGATCCTATTTGAGGAAACAAAGTTCTGAGTAAAATATTCGAGCAAAGAAAAAGTATATTCGAATAGTGTCAATTCGAACAAAACAAAAGCCTATTCCAACAAGGTCTATTCGAACAGAACAAAAACTTGTTCGAACGGAAACCTATTTTCTCCAAAAACACATCACTTCTTTTCTGACCTTATATAGAATATTAAGGGTTTGATATTTTTGAGCGAAGAGGTACAAACCCAAGTACATGTTCAGTGTCAGTGCAGTTGTAGTTGCTCCATGTACAATTTCTGATGACGAGTAACTACGAGATAGTGCTGATACCTATTCTAGACACGGAATGAAACAAACTCCAAATATGGATGTTTCAGTATTAACATCACCGCGATCACCATCGGCCCGATTTGCTTTGACATCAACTTATTCGAAGCGATGATTTCTTTGTTGGATTCTACTAGTAACGCATTGGAATCTTCTACCATCTTCAGATGTTCGCCTTGAGTTGGTTTGATTGGTTTCTTTGGTGTTCACTTACCCATCGTTGTTGGGGGGGGGGGAATCTGCCAAAATCGTTCCAGTTCTGGTACAAAGTTGTTAAATACTAAGTATGCGGAACTGATTTAAACTAATAACGATCTCTTTATTAAAGATTATCTACTACAAGCTCTCTCATTCTCTCTCTCTCTCTCTCTCTCTCTCTCTCTCTAGAGATCGACCACTAAAATGTGCGCCTAGGTCATGGTCGTGACAACCCACGACCTATTAGTTAGCATTTGCCATTTACAGGATACATTTATGGTAGAAAGCTGTTAAACACATCGAAGTATTTCCAAAAATCTCTCACATCCCATCAAGTCCTCAGTTGGTATTCCATGGGTCCTAATCGTTTACCGTCGTTTTGAACTAATTCCGCTAGATCGTGCTTTACCGATAATATTTACATACAGTACAGTCAATAAAGTAAATAATAGTTGTCTCAGCAACCATTTCCGAGTCATTTGCTCACTCACTCCTTAATACTCAAAACAAAGTGTTGGAATGTTTCTTAAACTTCCTTTGGGCTTGGGCTAACCAATTCTTTTTGGTTATCCACTTGGGCTTGAGTTCTGGACTCTTGCTTAGTCTCTCCACCTCTTGCTAGTGGACCTAATCTTTAGGAACGTCTCATCTTTACTAATTTAAGAATTTCAAAATTCTTCTGAAGAAATTGAAGGAAAAGAGTTGTTGCATCTTTCCTTTAAATACCCTTTGTATTTACCACCTTTAAAAATAGAAGACCATCTCTTCTTCTCTGTGTTATCTCTATCTCTTACAGTTTACCTGAGGTGTGATATTATCAATTAATTTAAGTAGACTTCCGGTACTGAAGCTCTACAGTATATGCTCGTTGTATCCTAGGAAGAGATCAGACCTTCGTTGCCTTACCCGAGGTAGGTTTAAGAAATATAATCTTATGAACCTGTAATATAGCTTTCCCACTTGAAACTTTTAGTAAAGGAAATGTAGAGCAACAACTAGTGTAAGCAGCAACAGTAACAAGAGTTTATATGCAACAACAATAAGCACGAACCAAGTTTTCTTTGGAGCAAATAATGGTAGTAACACAATTGTAACAGTAGTGAGTTAATAGCAAATAACAAACAACATCTGGTCTGATTTGCAGTGCAAGAACAGACAGATTTTAGCTCACGAAATAGGCAGATTTCAGCACAAGAGAAAGGCAGTTTCAGCGCAGCTTCAGACAGATTTCAGCACTTAGAGAAAGGGAAATTTGTTCTCTGACAAATAGCAGCAAGAGAAGGCAGTTTCATTAAAGAAACAACACCGGTAACAGCGCCTACAACAAAGAGATAGACAGTAGAACAATAGCTCAAGGCATAGAACGCACTCTCTTTAAAGAGTATTTTGACCTACCTCGGGTACAGGTAACTGGTCTAATCTCTCCTAGGATACAACGAGCATATATTGTAGAGGTTCAGTACCAGAAGTCTACGTAAATTAACTGATAATATCGCACCTCAGGTAAACCATAAGAGAGAGAGATAACAAAGAGAAGAAGAGATGGTTTTCTGTGTTTAAAGGTGGTAAATACAAAAGGTATTTAAAGGGAAGATGCAACAAATCTTTTCCTTCAATTTCATTAGAAGAAGTTTGAAACTCTTGAACTAGTAAAGAGGAGACGTCCCTAAAGATTAGGTCCACTAGCAAGAAGTGGAGAGACCAAGCAAGAGTCCAGAACTCAAGCCCAAGTGGATAACCAAAAAGAATAGGTTAGCCCAAGCCTAAAGGAAGTTTAAGAAAAATTCCAACAATTCCCCACTTTTAAGAAACTTTCACAAAAGAGAAAAGAAACGAGATAACGGTTTTGATATATAGAGATGTACATAAGTAAATGTGTCCTTAGACTTGAACCAGTACGTAGTGGACAGTCTTCAACGTAAAAGAATAATTAGTGATCAGAGTCTTGAACTTATTATTCGTTTTTATACAGTGAGGAAAACCACATTCAAGTCTACCAAGTACAATTCCTAAATGCCAGCACATTTCGGTCAGGTGCTTAATCCCAGTATAGGTGAAGGCTTTAGAGAAGTTAGCCTAATTTCTCATAGGAAGCGGCCGCACTTCCACAATCACCTTGGTGAGTCTATGAAGAGTGTTCTTGTAGCTAAGCACCCCACTCAAAGAATAAGATATATAACTCATTAAGAGTTTAAGAAACTCAGCCTCATAGTCGCTTCAAGATATCATGCATATATACATATATGTACAACGAGTTGAACTCTGGAGTGAATAGCTCCTAATTGCATGATTCTATATCACAATGATTTGTTTTCCCCATTGAACCTATTTCTTGGGATTTCCAGTCATTTAGGTTGGGTTCCTACCACTTGTGATTCTATCATTAGCTTTAGTCCTATCCCTAAGGATGTACTCCAAACTTTGTTACGAAACAGTCATTTCGTCAAAGGATCTACCAAGTTATTTTTTGATCTTACAAAATCCACTGCAACAGTACTAGATGTAAGATAACCTCTCATCATACTGTGCATACGACGTATCGCTAACTTCTTACTATTATAGTAATTATTTCATACTTTGGCTATCGCAGCAGTACTATCTGAGTGGATCATAATCGACGGTATAGGCCTACACCATAAAGGAATATAAGACAAGAGGTCTTTTAACCAACTTGCCTCCTCACTAGCTGCAGCTAGTGCTACTAACTCAGAATCCATAGTCGACTGAGCTAGAATCGTTTGTTTCTTGGATCACCAAGAAATCGACCCGCAAGATATACTAAACACGTATCCGTTGGTGGCTTTGGAATCATCCGAAAATGAGTTCCAATCTGTATCACTAAATCCATCAAGGACCACGGGAAACTTCTGATAATGGAAACCCAAGTTCATGGTCCTTTTCAGGTACCGCATAACTCGATCAATAGCATCCCAATGTGCCAAACCTGGTTTACTTATGAATCTACATAGAGCCCCTATAGCATAAGCTATATCAGGTCTAGTACAGTCCGTAGCGTAGCGAAGGCTACCAATAATACTTGCGTATTCTTTCTGTCTAACTACCTCCCCCAAGTTCTTTAAAAGTTTAAGTTGTGGATCACAAGGAGTATAAACAGGTCTACGATCAAAATATTTAAACTTCTTCAAGATCATCTCAATGTAATGAGATTGATCAAGAGTAATGCCAGTATCTGTGCATATGATCTTCATGCCTAAAATTATACTAGCCTCACCTAGGTCCTTCATATCAAAATTATTATTAAGCATGTTTTTGGTTTTTAAAATGATATCAAGTGTAGAACCAAAAATAAGTAGATCATCAACGTATAGACATATCATAATACAACTTTCACCAGATACTTTATAATATAGGCATTTATCAACAACGTTAATCTTAAAACCATTTAAAAGAAGTAATTGGTTGAATCTGTCGTACCACTGTTTTGGAGCCTGTTTTAGACCGTATAAGGTCTTGTTCAGCTTACAGACTTTGTGTTCCTCACCAGGTATCACAAAGCCTTCAGGCTGATCCATATATAATTCCTCTTCAAGCTCGTCATTTAAAAAAGCAGTTTTTACATCCATTTGGTGAATAATCAAATCGTGCACAGCAGCAACGGCCAATAAAACTTTAATGGTTGTCACACGAGTAACTGGGGAATATGTGTCGAAGAAATTAATATTTTCATTTTGCATATAACCCTTTGCTACAAGTCTTGCCTTATATTTATCTATAGTACCATCTAGTTTAAGTTTTCTCTTTAATATCCATTTACACCCAATAAAACAACTACCAGGAGGAAGATTAACTAAATCCCAAGTTTCATTTGTCGTAAGAGAATCCATTTCATCATCAATGGCCTTTTGCCATAAATCAGCGTCACTTGAGGTTAACGCTTCCCAAATAGTATTGGGGTCAGATTCTAAGGTATGTACAACATAATCATTACCAATATCCTTAGTAATCTTTAACTGTTTACCTCTACGAAGTTCTGGGTCTATATCATGAGAATCAACAGCTCTATGAACTTTTACTTGAGGTACATTAGGGGTCGAAGACGTAGAAGGTTGAGAACCCCCACTACTACCCCCACTGTCCCTTAGTAAGTAGGGAAACTTATCATCATAAAAATCAACATCAAGTGATTCAATGATAACATTATCCTTAATATCAAGAAACTTGTATGCTTTACTATTAATAGCATAACCAATGAAAGCACATTCTAAAGCTCTACTAGCTAGTTTAATCTGTTTAGGATCAGGTTTACGAACACAGGCTAAACAACCCCAAACCTTAAAATAGTTAACATTAGGTTTTCTTTTTCACCAAATTTCATAAGGTGACAATTTAGATGTGATATGAGGAATACGATTTAAAATAAGGCAAACAGATAATAATGCTTTAACCCATAAAGATTTAGGTAATCCAAAACTAAGTAAAATAGTAACTATCGATTCAGTGTAAGTTCTATTTTTGCGTTCAGCTTTACCGTTAGATTCTGGTGAATAAGGAGCAGTAGTTTCATGTATAATTCAAAAGGATTCATGCAAGTTTTGAAATTCATGTGAATCATACTTTGTGCCTCTATCACTAGGAAATTTTTTAATATTTCTATCAAATTGATTTTTAACCTCTGTTACATATGTCCTAAACATATCTATAGCTTCACTTTTGTGACACATCAGGTAAACATGAGTATAGTTTGAATAATCATCTATAAAAGTTATAAAATATCTTTTACCATTTTGATCGATTTATAAACCGACATCTTAAAAGATTCACAAACGCACGGTGTACCGTTGAGTACAAGAGAAAGCGGGGTCATATCCCAAGAGACTTGTGGTGCGAATCATACTTCGAGCTACTAGTTTTATCGAATAACAACGAGTTTGTGTAGGTTTTGAAATAAAAAGAAAAGCGAAACAAATTATAAGATAAATTAGAGTATAAACCAAGGTATCGATTCTACTCCACCCTTTGTAACTGTTAGATAGCATAAATAATTAAAATAAATTACGAGTTCCCGTATCGCATATCATTGGTCGAGCATATGCAATACATTAAAAAATACAAGAGATTTAATAATTGGGAACTACCCATAAACCAACTTACTCAACCATGGTTTGGTTGATAAGTATAGATTATGTTCTCTTCTTCATGTTCCTAACCTATCTTGTTATGGTCCAACAAGATGGTTACATAGATTCATTATTCCTCCTAATCCTACCAATGGTCAAGCATAGGACGAAGGAATACGAATATGCAATATTCCAGGATAAAGAGAAAGTAATTACTCTAACTAAGCTACACAATCTATACTAAGGCTACATTGGGTGGAGCTTCCTCTAGCCTTGGCTAAGAAGATTAGCTACTCATCCCATTGATCATTGTCATACTACTATTACTACAATAAAAGTAAAAGACATGAAAAAGAGAAGAACAAGAACTTTATTGTTTATTAAACTTTGATTTACACTATCCAAGATCATCCATCATGGGTGGGATTCCCCTCCTATAGGAAGGGTTACTAAATATCACCATTAATATAAAATCCCCTAAACAATGCCTAAAATCATGGATAGATATTACAACTCATGAGAATAATATATATATCTAATTCTCTTCAATGGGCTTAGATGCATGGGACTTTGGTTGACAACTTCAAATGAGAATCATTGTTGGAGTGCATCAACCTTGTTCTTCGTTAAAAATCGGAAAAATATACTACTTGTTTATCATGTGACCAATTTTTGTAAATATAAACAAAAACACTATTAGTATCACATTTATTTAATAAATGACTAGGTAGATATAAATTTAGGAGTTGTACACGTAAATGTTATGTGTCTATTAAATACCCCCGAACTTATATTTTGCTAGTCCTCGAGCAAAAGTAAACAAAAACCATTTTCGCATGTCACGCGGTTGCATTTAGCGTATGCAAGCCGTTAAACCCCCAGGTTTAGCCTGGTAGACGAGTGTTGTCTCGTGAGGGATTGCAGTGACTATACCCACAAAAGTCAATAATGACATTTTAAACAATTCTAGAATACATATGACTCATTTCCTGTGAACTTATCTTTACTTAGTTGTGACAAAAATATACCAATGAAAATATCCTTAAACTTGTTATTTTCCTAAGTATACCAAAAAAATATTTTTAACTTATCCGAAACTAGAGGTACTACCTCAAGATTAGAAAGAGATTCAAGTATTTTGTTTTAGCTATATTTGAGTGTACAATAAAAATAGTTTTATCGCCTAATACATTGTCTAGAATAATTTACTCAGTTTTTGGTAGTCTAGTTCTTACTGGAATAAATTTAACGGTCAGTTTGACAAGTACTTTAGTCAATTTGATTCCTAGATTTTTTTTTTTTTTTTCTTTTGCAAGCCTTTTCTTTTGAGTAATTTATTTCTTAGTGAAGCCTCCGTAACAAGGAGTTTTTGGTCGACAATCCCTGCCAGTTGGCTAAGGTTGCCAGGGTGTGGTACCCCATCATGATCTAGACTCAGGATTCTTACAAGTAACATTTTCTTATGCTCCTTTTACATAGTTCATGGTCAAACTCGAGATTGGCGATAATTTTCCTCATTCAGTTCTTTATCATGTGAGTAGCCTTGCAGTGTAAAAGTTTTAGAACACATTTGGCTTCTTCTTCGTTTTCTTCTTAGGAATGAACTTATTCCTAGGCAGTTGTCTCTCTTGCAGTAAACTATTCCTAACATAAATGCTAAATTTCCCTTATACTTAGCAAAAATTAATTGAAGGTATTAATTGCAAAACTACAGTGAAGTGTACGTTTCCAAAATATGCCAAGTTAACTTGAATTATTCGTTAATAAAAAGATAGTACATCTAGCTTAAGATATTCCAAAATATTCTAGTGTATACTTGGTACAATTTCAAAATTTAGGTTTTTCCATAATATTTATGTCAAGGTAAAATCAGTTTTTAAGTGTTTGAAAATTCGTCAAAAATATATCATAAATTGTCAAAGTGTTATTATTTCACTTTTCTTCAAAAAGCATTTAAAGAAATTGATTTTCTACCCCCAAACTTAAATAAAATATTGTTCTTAATGTTTGAGAACAAAATTTAATACATGAAATGGGAAATAAAAAATTGGAACTTCTCACCTGAATGTGCCTTGAGTTGCCTCCCAGGAAGGGCTAAGTTTTACCGTCTTCAGCCAGACGAATATACCCCCAAACTTGAATGTCATGATATAAGTCTAAAGTGGTACAAAGTACAATAATTGATGAACTATCTAGGTTGCAAGTTCTCCTTAAATAACCGAGGAACACAAAAATTGTATTTATCCTTGAATAGCCAGATAATATAAAAATAGTGGTTCTCCTTATCTGTACCTAATTGTGCTGATGTAATCATAATACATAAAAATAACTCAGAGTCTAATCCCCCAGGATAAAGATTTTCCTTATTTAATTTATGAAGAATCTCAATTTGAGATATTTTTCAGGGTATACCCCCATACACCAAAAATGTATCTTGATATTCATCATTTTCCAAAAGGTGACTTGAACCATTAAAGTGATGTCGATCGGGTGGTTATGGGTCAGGCTCAAGTTTGTATGACTCAATTGCAGGTGATAATGCTTGCACTATTTTAAGAATTATGGGGTCATCCCAGTACTTGAAAAAATTTAGATATTGATCAATAGAATAGGTACAACTAGAGTTATCGCGTAACAAATCCGCAAATTCATTAACAATTATGGTACACCCAAGTGGCTTGTGAAATGGAGATGTAGGCATAGGTATAGGTGTGGTTAGTGAAGGAGTAACCAAAATAGAATCAGCCCCCAATAATAGTGATATATCCTGTAAATAAGGGTCGTCTGCCCACTGGTTTTTAATATTGTAATTTACGTCAGGTGGACGCGGCTCAAGGCAAGGCCGAGGTGACTCATAAGGAGACTGAAAATGAAATAACAAGTTGATACCATCTGCAATAGGTTCGGCAATTTCCAATTTCTTGACTTTGGAACAAATATCATCATATACAAATTCATCGCATGTTATCGTATAATGAGACGGTGATTCCATATGTTCATATTTTAGCTCGTCATCATCATCGTCAAAAAAATCATTAGGGGAGAGGAAAAAATATTCAGTCTCGATCATAGTTTCCTTGAAATAATTTATTGGGTTGACAAATAAAATTATGGATGGCGACATCGATGGTTGAATGTTGAGGGCTGAATTTAGAGGTGATTGAGAAAGAATTATATTAGACATGATAGATGCTTCTTCAAGATCTCCTTGTAACATAGGATCGTCAACCTTAAAATGTTCATCTTCTAAATCTGTCTCGCAATATGGTATCCATTCACCCCACGGAGAAAACATTTTTTGATTACGCTTGAATTCATCATTTCTAAATCACTAGGGGATTTAACTTCGAATTGTTCTTCTTCATTGCTTAGAATTTTTTTATGATTTATTTCACTCCATATAGCTGACAACTGAGTTATCTGAGTCTTTAATCTAGAGATAGATTGGGTCGTTGAAGTTTGATTCACCAATGTCAGTTGTTGAAATTGCATTATTTGTTGCTGAAATTACAACGCTCATTTTTTACTTTCCATTGATTGTTTTATGAAGAGAGCAATGGTATCTTCAAAAGATGGTTTGGGTAGAGCGGGTGGGAACTGATTGGATGACTGAACGGACTGATGGGCCTGCATATATGAATGAGATTGGAAAGGTTCCATGTATTGAGAATTTTGGTGATCCCATGATTGAAAATGATTTTGAGGTTGTTGCGGAATGTCGAATTGTGAGCTGTATGGATTCCAATGTTTTTGCATGTATGACATTTTGAAATAAAGCAATACTTAATGCAATAAATAACCAATCAATCCTAAACTCTAGCACATCAACATTTTTAAGAAGTAATTATTAGGTCTCCCTTATATTCTTCTATATTTAAAATGGGTACGATGGCAAAAGGATTTGGATCCTATACTCCTCTGCGTCACTATGCTTGTACTAACTTAAAGTAGATGTTCAGTCCTCACGCCCGAGTAAATCACTTTATCATACATCAGCACCCGGAACGGTGACGTCGTAAACCTACAACCAGTATTTTGTGATACTAGGCTGGGGCCGTATTCTATGAACCCGTGTTTATACCCCGGTCCGGTATACCTATCTGTCGGGGGATGAAATCCCGTGGGAATCTTGCTACTCTTTATTATTAACAGTTATTTTGAGGTCTGGGACGTTCAATTTTCGTGTGATAGGAATTTCATCGTATCCCTAATGGGTGGTCCCACTTATTGGAGAGCTTTTTGGGTGATAAAATCCCGCAAGTCTCTAACAGTTTTTACATTTACTAATGTTGGAATAAAAAAGAATATTAAACACAACAATAGGTCAATTCAACCACAACAAATTTTGTATGAGTGCAGTGTGTATTTGCACAGTTCACACGACTTTATATGTCCTAGCGCCGGGGCGGAGCGGATATATACCCCTTCTAAATGTCAAGATTTGAGAAGTACCAACCTACGGGAAGTGTTTCCCGGTGTAGTTGTGGCCGCCCCTTCACTTAGGGGGCAAAAGAAAGAAGTGCCCCTTCACTTAGGGGGTACAAGAAGGATGGATTTGATGATGGTTTTAGCTTTTCGAATTGTCCGTCTCGTTTCTAACTTTGTGACTATCCTGCAAAATAAGAGAAAAGGAATAGTAAACTTGTGACAACAATATTAATCAAATTTCCAAGTTTATTGTAGTCTATAATATGCCGATTTTCAAATGCGCATATCTTTCAACTCGGGTCAGAGAGAGTATTAAATATTATCAATTTGGAAAGATAATTTAGAACGGAAAAATATTTAAGAATTAAGTTTTCTTGAATTTAGCTACCTTGCCGCTCAAAACAAGTGATTAATGAACAGCAGCGTCCTTTACTGAGACTATTTTTACTATTGTTTCAAAAGGCTGTAACTCTCAAATGACTTGGCAGAAAAATATGATCTATAGCAATTCGGAAAGGGTTTTGAATTATTTAAAACTTTTGAAGAAAATGTATTTCCCAATTATGAAGTATAGATAATCAAAAACCGTAAAACATTCATAGACAGACTTCACACATACAGTAACGTCAAGAGAATTTGAGTCAATCACTCAATCACTTTGTTTCCGGATCCAAAAACAAAGAAAAGAAAAACAAGAAAGAAAAATTGGCTTAAAATAAAACAACTAAAAAATAAAATGCAACTTTACAAGTCCCCAGCAACGGCACCAAAAACTTGATCGATTTATAAACCGACGTCTTAAAAGACCCGCAAGCGCACGGTGTACCGTTGAGTACAAGAGAATGCGGGGTCATATCCCAATAGACTTGTGGTACGAATTATACTTTGAGCTACTAGTTTTATCCAATAATAACGAGTTTGTGTAGGTTTTGAAATAAAAAAAAGAACGATACAAATTACAAGATAAATTAGAGTGGAAACCAAGGCATCGATTCCACTCCACCATTTGTATCAGTTAGATAGCATAAATAATTGAAGTAAATTATGAGTTCCCGTATTGCATATGCCCGCCCGTATCGCATATCCTTGGTCGGGCATATGCAATACATCAAAAGATATAAGAGATTTAATAATTGGGAACTACCCATAAACTAACTTACTCAACCATGGTCCGGTTGATAAGTATGGATTATGTTCTCTTCTCCATGTTCTTAACCTATTTTGTTGTAGTCCAACAAGATGGTTACATAAATTCATTATTCCTTCTAATCCTAGCTATGGTCAAGCATAGAATGAAGGAATACGAATATGCAATATTCCAGGATAAAGAGAAAGTAATTACTCTAACTAAGCTACACAATCTACACTAAGGCTGCATTGGGTGGAGCTTCCTCTAGCCTTAGCTAAGAAGATTAGCTACTCATCCATTTGATCATTGCCATACTACTATTACTACGATAAAAGTAAAATACAAGAAAAAGAGAAGAACAAGAACTTTATTACTTATTGAACTTTGATTTATACTCTCCAAGATCATCCCTCATGAGTGGGATTCCCCTCCAATTTATAGAGTATAGGAAGGGTTACTAAATATCACCATTAATATAAAATCCCCTAAACAATGTCTAAAATCATGCATAGATATTATAACTCATGAGAATAATATCTATATCTAATTTTCTTCAATGGGCTTCCATGGATGGGCCTTTGGTTGACAACTTCAAATGAGAATCATTGTTGGAGTGCATCACCCTTGTTGTTCGTAAAAAACTGAAAAAATGTACGACTTGTTTATCATGTAACCGATTTCTATAAATATAAACAAAAGTACTATTAGTATTACATTTATTTAATAAATGGCTAGGTAGATATAAATTTAGGAGTTGTACACGTAAATATTACGTGTCTCTCATATTTCTGGTTAGTGTTCCATCCATTTCACAAATGTCAGAGTGTACTAAGTCTAAAAGTTGTGATTCCCTTACAACACTTTTATGTGAGGTAAGCTTGACTACAAGATTGACATTTATCAAAATCATTTAAATCTACTTTAGGGATCATGGCAAGTTTACTCATATTGTGTACTAACTTCATGTTAACATGACATAGTCTTGAGTGCCAAATATTAAAAGAAGACAACAGGTAAGAAGAAGCAAATTTATTCATTTCAATACTCATCTTGAACATTCCATTACAAGCAAAACCCTTTCCCACATAAACCCCTCCCTTAGTTAAAATGTACTGATCAGACCCAATGGTCTGCAGAAATCCTACCTTGTTGTGAAGATAGCCATAAACAAGATTTTTCCTCATTTCAGAAGTGTACATCACATCCTTCAGAGTCACTGTCTTTCCAGAGATAAATACCAGTTCAAGATCTCCAGTGCCTCGCACTTTGGCACAATAGGAATCCCCAAGTAGCACCTTCTGGTCTTCAGTCTCCTTGTAGGTCTTGAACTAATTGCGTTCATTGCTTACATGCCTAGAAGCGCCCGAATCAGCCCACCACCCGTCGGTTCCACCGACCATGTTGATCTTTATAATCATAGCCACTAAGGGTTCTTCGGTAAGGTTAGCCTGAGCAACAGGTCTGCTATTCCGACAGTTTCTAGATATGTGTCAAGGCTTTTTACAGTTGAAGTACATAATAGAACCTGTTCCGTTATTTGGTGGGGCTTGTTGGTTCGTTCCCTTATTACGATTTTGTTGTCCATAATTCTGACGGTTATTCGGATTACCACCGTTAGGACGATTGTTACGATTACCACCATTCTTAACCTTAAAAGGTTTCCCTTTAGGTTTCAGATGGACCTTCCCTTTGGCTTGAACTAAAAAGATTTCTTTTTTTAGGCCTTATTTTCTAGATTCTTCTTCAGCCCTCAGACGAGTAATCAAGTACTCCATGGGTAGTTTCATTTACTTGTGTCGCAGGATATTTTTAAAGTCTTTCCAATTCGATGGCAATTTATCAATTATCACGGCAACCTAAAATTGTTCATCAAGAGATATCCCATCAGACACGATCTCATGAGCAATTTGTTGCAACTAATGTGATTGGGAAATTACCGACTTATCGTCGACCATATTGAACTTGAGATATCAGCTTACGGCAAACTTTTTAGACCCTACATCTTCTGTATCATACTTCTTTTGTAATGCATCCCAAACGGTTTTTGCAATTTCGGACTGTAGATAGTAATCGTACAGTTCGTCCACTAAACCGATCAAAATGAAGTTACGGTATTTGAAATCAGCCTCAGTCCAGTTTGAAATAGTCTCCAAGGTTTTATCATATTCACTTAGAATAAGATCAGGGTCTACTGCAAGTACAAAAATAGGAGGTTCAATAGGGCATTATTGTTCCAGAACATACGCTACTTCTTTAAGTGTGAGATAGAAAAACATTTTATTCTTCCATCTCTTGAAGTTGAAACCATCAAACTTAGAGGGTTTGTTGGAATCAAACTTCAGCACTTCAGAAGAAAGAGCCATCTTACAGAAATTAATACTCTTTAAAAAAAAATTAAAAAAAGAAATATAATCTTATGAACCTGTAATATAGCTTTCCCACTAAAAACTTTTAGCAGAGGAAGTGGAAAGCATCAACTAGTATAAGCAGCAATAGTAACAGGAGTTTATAGGCAACAATAATAAGCACGAACCAAGTTTTCTTTGTAACAAATAGCGGCAGTAACACAGTTGTACCTGTAGCGAGTTAACAACAAATAACAAACAACATTAGGTCTGAATTGCAGTGCAAGAATAGGCAGATTTTAGCTCACGAAACAGGCATATTTTAGCACAAGAGAAAGGCAGTTTTAGCAGTAGTTTTAGCGCATCTTCAGGCTGATTTTAGCACATAGGGAAAGGGCAATTTGTTCTCTAAATAAATAGCAGCAAGAAAATGCAGTTTCAATATAAAAAAAACACCGGTAACAATGCCTACAACAAAAAGAGATACAGTCAAACAATAGCTCGAGGCATGGGTCGCACTCTCTATAAAGAGTATTTCGACCTACCTCGGGTATAGGTAACTGGTCTAATCTCTCCTAGGATACAGCGAGCATATACTGTAGATCTTCAGTACCGGAAGTCTACGTAAATTAATTGATAATATCTTACCTCAGGCAAACCGTAAGAGAGAGAGATGACACAGAGAATAAGAGATGGTTTTCTGTGTTTAAAGGTGGTAAATACAAGGAGTATTTAAAGGGAAGATGCAACAGCACTTTTCCATCAATTTTGTCAGAAGATGTTTGAAACTCTTGAACTAGTAAAGAGAAGACGCCCCTAAAGATTAGGTCCACTAGCAAGAGGTGGAGAGACCAAGCAAGAATCCATAAAGTAACCATTTCCGAGTCTATAAAGTACAGTCTATAAAGTAAATAATAGTTGTCTCGGCAACCATTTTTGAGTCATTTGGTCACTCACTCCTTAATACTCACAACAAAGCGTTATGAAAATGGGAGCAACAACACAAAAGTGTACCCAACAACCTCAAAGAACAAACCCTTGCATTTACTAATCACAAATTAAACTTGTGTCAATCCATCTTATCTAGTTACCATTTTGGCTTAATATTTTCTACACTAGACTCTCACTCTCTCTACTTGCAAAGTTGGATTACTTCTTGTTCTTTATTTTCAAGTTCCAAATAGTTGATACATTGTCTTATGTGCAAAGTGTTTTCTTATGCATATAATAATGCCAAGGCGATGACTAGAGAATGCATATGCGTCTCTTGAAACTAAATCTTTTCGCAGTAAAATATTAGGCACCACGCGCGAGGACTAGCCGACTAGGGCATGCATCTTTTTAAACTAAATACTTTGCAGCTAGATATTATGTACGACGAGGACTAGGGCATGCATACATTTTTTGAAGCTAAATCATTTTGCCGTAGGATACTAGGCACAAAAAGGGATGTGATATGCATGTATCTCTTGAAACTAAATCTTTTTGCCGCAAGATATTAGGCACAACGAGGACTTGGGCAAGCATACGTCGTCTCTTAAAAACCCCAAACACATACTGACAATCATGCCCATTTGTTAGAGGATAATGGTATTAGCTGGGATTTCCAACAAACCCTCTAAGTTTGATGGTCTCAACTTCAAGAGGTGGAAGAACAAAATGTTCTTCTATCACACACTTAAGGAAGTAGCGTATGTTCTGGAACAAGAACGCCCTGTTGAACCTCCTGTTCTCGTACCTGCTGTAGACTCTGATTTTATTCTAACCGAATATGATAAAACCTTAGAGACCATTTCAAACTGGACAGAAGCTGATTTCAAATGTCATAATTTCATTCTAAACGGTTTAGCGGACGAACTGTACGATTATTATCTACAGTCCGAATCTGCAAAAACTATTTGGGATGCATTACAGAAGAAGTATGATATGGAAGAAGCAGGCTCTAAAAAATTTGTTGTAAGCTGATATATCAAGTTCAATATGGCCGACGATAAGTCGATAATTTCCCAATCACATGAGTTACAACGAATTGTGCATGAGATCGTTTCTGAAGGGATACCTCTTGATAAACAATTTTAGGTTACCGTGATGATTGGCAAATTACTGCCAAATTGGAAAGACTTTAAAAATATTCTGCGACACAAGTCAAAGGAACTACCCATGGAGATCTTGATTACTCGTCTGAGCGTTGAAGATGAATCTAGAAAACAAGACCTGAAAGAGGAAATCCTTTTGGTTCAATCCAAAGGGAAGGTCCATCTGAAAGCTAAAGAGAAACCTTTCAAGGCTAAGAATGGTGGTAATCGGAACAACCGTCCTAGCGGTGATAATCCGAATAACGTTCAGAATTATGGACACCAGAATCCTAATGAGGAAACGAACTAGCAAGCCCTACCATATAATGGAACAGGTTATATTATGCGTTTTAATTATAAAAACCTGGACACATATCTAGAAACTGCCGAAACCACAAACCTGTTGATCAGGCTAACGTTACCTAAGAGCCCTTAGTGGCTATGATCACAGAGATCAACATGGTCGGTTGAACCGACGGGTGGTGGGAAGATTTGGGTGCTTCTAGGCATGTATGCTATGAACGCAATTGGTTCAAGACCTACAAGGAGACTGAAGACCAGAAGGTGCTATTTAGGGATTCTTATTACACCAAACTGCTTGGCACAGGAGATGTTAAACTAGTATTTACCTCTGGAAGGATAGTAACTCTGAAGGACGTGATGCACACTCCTGAAATGAGGAAAAATATTGTTTCTGGCTATCTTTTCAACAAGGCAGGATTTTAGCAGACCATTGGGTCTGATCAATAAATTTTGACTAAGGGTGAGGGTTTTGTGGGAAAGGATTTTGGTTGTAATGGAATCTTCAAGATGATTATTGAAATGAATTAATCTGCTTCTTCTTACTTGTTGTCTTCTTTTTATATTCGGCACTCTAGACTATGTCATGTTTATAAGAAGTTAGTACACATATGAGTAAACTTGCCATGATCCATAAAGTAGATTTAAATGATGTTGATTTCTTTAAGGATAAGTTTCCCTACTTACTGAGGGACAGTGGGGGTAGTAGTGGGGGTTCTCAGCCTTCTACGGCTTTGACCCTTAATGTACCTCAAGTAAAAAATTTCTAAAGCTGTTGATTCTCATTATACAGATCCAGAACTTCGTAGAGGTAAACGTTTAAAATTTTTAAGCATTTTAATTATGATTTGTCTATATTCATATTTTGGTTCTACACTTGATATCTTTTTAGAAACCAAAAACATGCTTAATATAATTTTAATATGAAGGACCTAGGTGAGGCTAGCGTAATTTTAGGAAAGACGATCACACGTACAGACACTAGTATTACTCTTGATTAATCTCATTACATTGAGAAGATCGTGAAAAAGTACAAATATTTTGATCGCTGACCTACTTGTACTCCTTGTGATCCGCAAGTTAAACCTTTAAAGAACTTGGGGGAGGCAGTTAGATAAAAAGAATACGCAAGTATTATTGGTAGCCTTCGTTGCGCTACGGACTGTACTAGACCCGATATAGCATATGTTATAGGGGTTTTATGTAGATTTACAAGTAAACCAACTTTGGCGCACTGGGATGCTATTGATAGAGTTATGCGGTACCTGAAAAAGGACCATGAACTTGGGTTTACACTGTCAGAAGTTTCCCGTGGTCCTTAATGGTTTTAGCGATACAGATTGGAACTCATTTTTAGATGATTCCAAAGCCACCAGCGGATACGTATTTAGTATAGCCAGAGGGTCAGTTTCTTGGAGATCTAAGAAATAAGCGATTCTAACTCAGTCGACTATGGAGTCTGAGTTAGTAGCACTGGCTACAGCTAGTGAGGAGGCAAGTTGGTAAAAAGACCTCTTGTCTTATATTCCTATATGGAGTAGACCTATACCGCCGATTCTGATCCACTCAGATAGTACTGCTACGATAGTCAGAGTACGGAACAATTACTATAATGGTAAGAAGTTAGTGATACATCGCAAGTACACTACGATGAGGTTATCTCACATCTAGTACTGTTACTGTAGATTTTGTAAGATCGGAAAACAACTTGGCAGTCCCTTTGAAGAAAAGACTGTCTCGTGACAAAGTTTAGAGTACATCCTTAGGGATGGGACTAAAACCAATGATAGAATCACAAGTGGTGGGAACCCAACCTAAATGACTGGAGATCCCAAGAAATAGTTTCAATGGGAAAAAAAATTCATTGTGATATAGAATCATGCAACTAGGAGTTTGTCGCTCCAGAGATAATCTCATTGTACATATTGTATATATGCATGAAATCTTGAAGCGGCTGTAAGGCTGAGTTTCTTAAACTCTTAATGAGTTTTATATCTCATTCTTGAGTAGGGTGTGTAGCTACAAGAACACTATTAATAGACTCATCAAGGTGATTCTGAAAGTGTGGCCGCTTCCTATGAGAATTAGGTTAAATTCTCTAAAGCCTTCACCTATACTGGGATTAAGCACATGGCTGAATAGTGCTGGCATTTAGATATTGCACCTGGTAGGTTTATATATAGTTTTCCTCACTGTATAAAAATGAATAATGAGTTCAAGACTCTGATCACTTATTATTCTTATATGTTGAAGATTATCTACTACGTAAGGGTTTAAGTCTAAGGACACCTTTACTTAAGTACATCTCTATATTTCAAAACCATACTCTCGTTTCTCTTCTCATTCATCTATTCTGTAATTGCTTATTTTTGTAGAGACCAAAAACAGTGCCTTACACCTTTTAAATGTAGAACTTTGGTTGGGAAAAAGCAATAGACACGAGTTTAGCGTGGAAAAACCCTTGAATGGGTAACAAATCACGACCTCTTTTGAGGATTTCTGAAAGTATGGTCTTTATTTAAATGTTAGCTATTACAAAGAGATAAAGAGGAAGAAGCAATAGACACGAGTTTTAGCGTGGAAAAACCCTTGAATGGGTAACAAATCACGACCTCTTCTGAGAATTTCTGAAAGTATGGTCTTTATTTAGATGCTAGCTATTAGAAAGAGATAAAGAGGTAGAATATCTAAGTTTTGGTAAGGATGACCTTCTCTCAGAGTTATGTAGGTGATAATAGCCGTCCTGGATCCTGATCTCCAGGTTTCCTTTTATAGGTCTTATAATACGACCGTTGGTTACATTGATGAGGAACGTTACAATATAGGTTTTGATGAGTCTTTATAATGGTCCTCTGTAGCATCTTGATATGTGTTGATCTATAACGGATATATTCCTTAACTGTAACTTCATACCATTAGGAAGATGCGACATCTTATGATGTTCGGGTGCATACGACCTGTTGAAAGTGAGGAGTATCTTTTGTAGTGCGAAGTCACAAGATGTTTTGATATCTCCGAACTGTGATGAAGGTACAATCTCCAACAATGTTTGCATTTATTCGAACTGTTGATAGACATCTGAGTCTGAGTATTTTTGTAGTACGATGTTTATTGGATTCTTTGACCTTCCCAAACTATAGATGTGGAAGTCTGTATTGCGAACTGCTTGCCTTCAGCCCTTGGTTAGTTACCCGTGTGTCAACTTTAATCTATATGAGCTCGAATATCGGATTTAGTATGAGGATTAGAAATAAACCCTCGCAACTGCCCCCTCTCAGCCAATAGCAGGAGAAACGTGTGTAGCAAGTGGTGTTGGTTGAGAAGCCTAATCATTTTTAATACTGCATTAATGGCTTCTTAGGTATCTGAAGGAATATTTATTTTGACTGTTGGGTCCCCCAAAATGCTGCTTGAGATGTGTGCTTGTGATAAAGACTGTATTTGAAGTGGTAGCATGGAATTAAATGCTGTGACTATAAAAGAAATGGTGAATAGTTGCTATCACTGTTCATCCTGGTTGAACCTGTCAGTCGTCAAGATTTGTTTAAGTAGTAGCGATGGTGACTACTCGTCGTCAGGCGTAGGAGGAGAGAGTTTAAAAGAAGATGATGATTCTGCAAACCCGCTACATTGGGAACCAAAGTCTTTCTCTGCCAACTCCTATCCCTGTCCCTTCGACTTTTTATAGGATATCGTAAAAAGAAGTAAAGGAGGCAGAGGATGATTATCATCAAATGTGGTGCTTCCATTATACGGTTTTGTTTGCAACTCACCGTCAGTCCTATTTTCAGATGCTTGCAGAGGATGCGGTGGCGACGGAGGATGAGAAGGTCGGGGTGTCCTCGGTTAAGTATTGTTGGTACCCTGTGAAAGATTTGAGGAGGTCCTTTGTCGGCAGTGGAGGTGAAGGTTATGGAGGAGGGGTGGGATTAACTTTGTCCTCTACCTCTCTCCAGTTCCTCCTTTTAGGCTTTGAGTTTTTATGTTGGGCCTACCATTGATTCTTCTCAAGTGTTGCACTGTCATCTATAACTTAGGATATTCTTTGTAAAAGAAAAAATTGTCTGTAGAACTTGTAATTTTGATTTTCGAACTGTCTGAAGTATTCGTCCTTGCAAATTGTTTTTCTTAAATAATAAATTCGAACTTTCTAATCTTGCCTTGTAAGTGTTTGAAAACTTCTTGAATGAACTGGTATCAAACTAGTCAAGAATGACTTAGGACCAAAATGTGTAGATCGAAATATTGCTGAATTGAACTGTGTAGATCGTGTTATGTATTTGTGGCCTTGTTGTGAGAGTATCATCATAGTCAACTTGAATGCTTGTTACCATCAGTAGAACTTGGTCAGAGTCTCTGACTAGTTCGATAAATCGTGCTGGATAAATTTGCTAAAGAGGATATGAGAGCTGCCGATTGATAAATCATTCTGTGTGGTGCAGAGAATTATCCGTTTTGTCATTATATGTAAGGTTGGATGATTGATCATAATAAAATGATTTGTTTGTGTTGAGGTCGTCTTGTCATTGCTTTCTATATCTATGATAATTTTTGACTGGAATATAACTGAAGCAGGATTTATTGTCGATTTTCTGCTTCTATTAGACCAAAATTGAGGTAAGTAACAGCTATAATAGTTGTTCTTAGGTTTTTGAACTGGAACGATGCTATAAAAAGCATAGCAGGATCGTGCATCCATAGAAGGTTGTTGTTGTAAGTAATCGTGCTGTAAGAACTGTATAAATCTTCTTAGGCAGTGAGTCCTTAATAATGGACGCGTGTCCCGAGAAGCCGTCGTTTCAGAACCTAGGGATAATATAAAAGTTTTTCTTCCGTCTTCTCTTAAACCACAATCAGTTACAGACAGAGGGAGAAGCATTTCTAGAGAAAGAAAATCTTTGAATTCTGAATACAGTCCTCCAGTGTTATGTGATCTTGCTAAGAATAACAAAGTTTTATCTTCTGAGGTGCGAGCGGTGACCAGAGTCGATGACTGTTGCTCTTCAAGTACAGGTTAGTATCTCTGATTCCATCGTTTCTGCTGTTGTATTAGTTTCTTGGAACTGGTAGTTTGCATGTTTAAAACTTCTGGGTAGATTAATAACGTGTTGGGTACGGCTGAGGGAGGAGGCATGTTTGATTAAAAAACTTTGAACATATTTTTCCTATATTTGTGGTAGATGTACTCAAAAAACCCGAAACCCAGTAGTAAATTTGTTGTATCTCCCAGTAGTGAGGAATCATCATCGTCTAATAGGACTATGGATGATTCAGAGGTAATTGGTACTGTAATTGCTGATAATCTGGTTGTTTCTTCTGGGAGGGATGTGGGATTGCATGTAGGGAATAAAACTGGGCAATTTTTTAAGTATCCCGAGAACGTAGACGTAGCAAAAAAAAATTTACAGTATAAAAGGAGTTTAGACAGAGAATGGGGGCATTATGTGATAAATGCAGGGCTATGGTCTAGAACTCTGGTGACACCGAGTAGTAATATAGAGCATTATTAGGTGCCTTCTCAAGATCAGTGGAAGAGAATTATGAATATAGGAAATGATATAGATATTGCTTATTATAATGAAATTGGTATAGAGGTCGTAAAGGAAGGATTCCTCTGTTATTTGAACCAGGTCGTATATGGGTTGAGTATTCCCCTAACCTTTTTCCAAAAGGGGGTAATGAATGCATTAAAGAGTTGCCCTGGTCAATTAAATGGGAATATCTTTGAGATGATGAGGGCCTGTGAAGCACTTAATCAGAAATGGAGAGATGGCAGTATTGCGAGACAGTTCGTTGTGGACGATGTCTTGAAATACTATAAGTTTAAATATGTGAAAGATCGAAAGAGCGGATATTTGTTAAGTGATTCAGCAAGGCCAAAATTCTTTGATTTTGAATCTTCTGGGAGACCCTGGTGCGACCATCTTGTGATGGTGAGGGGTAATTGTATGCAAGTTCCTGGGGAACTGGTGCTCGAGCTGATATATAAAAATTTTAACGAGAGTAAGTGTCTTCATTCTGCCTGTAGTTTGTCTTTTAACTTATTGCGAGCTGCTAACATAGTTTGTTGCTATTTTGGCATAGCCTAATCTAAAAGATGTTACTGATACGTCGAGTTTGTTCGACGTCGTTAGTCAAGAAGGAAATGAATTGAACAAAGTTCTTGGAGAATTAGATATTCATAGAGAGAAGAGGCTGAACTCTGTAGTAGAAAAAGTGCAGCGAGCTCATCAAAATTGAGTTATGGCTACTTCTGGCTCTGCTTATGCTGTTGTTATGGAGAATCCTGCCTGTGCTGTGGGTACTTCGAGCTCCTTAGTTCGGCGACCCAAAGTAAAATAGATGGTGCCGCCTTCTGAACAAATAGCTCCTGTACAGATACCGCCCGTAGGGACTGAGGGGGTGGATGTTGTTGTAAATATGGCTCCTCCTCTGAAGAAGCAGAAAAAAGAATCTGGTAAAGATATCCGAGCTTCTTCAAAGGGGGTCAACCTCGAAGCCGTGGAGCAGGAGGCGTTGGATTTGGCTAAGCGCGATCCCATCCGCCTAGATACTCAAATTCGATCCAGTATCTCATAGGTATGCAAGATGTTATCTGATTAATATTTTTCTTTTTTTAGTAATGATCCGATCTTGTAATACTGTTTTGTTGTATTTGTGGTGCAGCTTTCTATTGCTTGGAAGTCGGCCGCGGAGGTGTTGAAGTTAGCTGCTGCGGATCGTGATGAACTTGTTCAGCAACATGATACAGAGAAAGCTGTTCTGCAAAACAGTTCAAGGAGGAGAAGGTTCTGCAGAGGGAGAAGTTCAAGAATGAGAAGGCTCTGCAGAAAGATCAGTTTGAGAAGGAAGCTGCCGCTACAAAGAAAGAGGTTGAAGATGAGGCCAAGAAGACTGTTGACATTATGGTGGTTCCCAAAATAAGCTGATTCAAGCCTTCTACTTCTGGGGTTTGAGCTGAGAGGATGTCGATCTCGCTCTTGCAGGGAAGTATAGTGAAGTCATCTTCCCAGGGGATGATGCCTCTCCAGTCGTTGAGCAGAGCCCAGCTCCTCCAGTTGAAGATGATAAGACCGAGGAGGTAGCAGGAGCTAATTCTTGATTCTGTAGTTGTATCATAGTTTTGAGACTTGGTCGAATTTTGTCTTTTGTACTTGTGATGGAACTGTTTTTGTCGAGACTTTGAAAAAAACAATTGTAGCTGCTATTGATATATGTTTTGATGGTGAATGTATAATGTGTATGTAGGAGGTAGTTCATTTGAGGGGGAAAGTGATCGAGATGGAGAAGGCCTTGAGTCGAGCGAGGGATTCCATCAATCGTACTCAACAGGTACACAATAAACTTGAATATGAGAGACGTCTTCATAAGTCAAATTTTGATAACACCTTTAAGGAGTTATTCGAGCTTCAATGTAGATATGGGAAGATAAAAATTGAGAGGGATGAGGTTTTGTGAAAAGGGGGCAATAGGTTCGCTCTACTCCAAAAATCCCTTAAGGATAAGCGGTTCGTAGATGAGAGTGATAAGTTAGAGTGTCAAAGGTCATTATTGTCTTTGACGTTCTATTTTGAGGCCGAAGTTGATAGTGAGCGGGGATTAAAAGAGGCTTATTTAGAACTGTTAACTGAGAAAGGCATAGTGCCGGACCCAGCTCGGGTAAAATTCTTAGCGCAAGAAGCGCGTAATCGCCATAGTATAGAGGCGCAAAGATGCTCAGCTCGGGCTGAAGTATCCATCTTATGGGGTGGTAAAGGTCTATTGCCTGATGAGCTTGACTTTGTAAGGGCAAAGAGCAATGAGGATCCATTTCTTCAACATAAAAAAGGAAGATAGAAAAATCTAGGCACAATTATAAATCGATCTGAGGCAAGCTTGTGACGAACTGGAGCGATGCAACGATCATAATGCATGTCTGGAGAGGGAAAAGGGGGAATGTACCAAGTTGCTGAATAACTCAGGGAAGAGAGTGGCATTGTTAGAAACGCGTTTACTAGATACGCAAAAATGTCTGCAAGTGTCCCAATCGTGTTTGAAGAATAAAATTACTCCAAAGCGGGGGAAACGTGCTATCAACATGGATCACGAACATCAGATAGCCGATGTTATCACATTTTATCAGGGTAAGCTCGAGAGAGTAGAAAATGAATTTAGACGTTATATCTCGAGTTGTGGTAAAGATGTGGAAGTAGAGAATGATAAGCTTGAAAATATGTGGTTTGCAAGAGGAAATGAGGGTGGAGGAGCTTCAACCTCAAAAACGTGAGCTGAAGAGTCTGAGGAAGAGGAGGTCAAAGATCTGTTACCTCACACGCGACATAAGACCCATCTGCAAGAGGTCATAATTTTCAATGAACCTTTACAAGTAGATGTGAGTAGTAGTAGGGTATAATCATAAACCAACTAAATTGTGGCATATGAGTGTGCTCTACATAATGATGTTGATTCGTGTATCATAGCTTGATGTTATAATAAGTGTTGTTGAATGATATGTCTTGTTCGAATAAATATTTGTTGATAGATGTATTGTCGTTTGTAATGTGTTCTTCTAGGCTGAAGACAATGAACAGGACGAACGGGTAGTCTTATCCACATCAAATAAGGAATTGTCTGCAAAGTTGCAGCAATGTTTGTTAGTAGCTGAAAATACAACTTTGTTAAATTCGAAGCTGGAATCTGATATGTTAGAACTGCAGAGTCGGATAAATGCGGTGACTATAGAGTTGTCATGTAAGGATGCAGAGATATTAGCTGCTAATAATGAAGTCGAACTGTGGAAAGAATCTTTGAAGAAGAAAAAGTTAGAGACCATGTCTGCGAATCAACAAGTTCTGGATCTGTTAAGTATGATTGAAAAGCATAAGAACGATCTATTGTCCCATCAATCGGTGGTAACAAATAATATTAAACTCTTAAAGAAGCAAGATGCTGAAATCCGTCATATGTGAGAGCGTCTGAAAAGCCTAAACTGGGATTTGCGTGAGGCCCGAGACTCATGTCAGAGGAAAAGTGACCGTGCCAGAACTCACGAGGAAGCATGTTCCAAGATAGATCAAAAGTTGAATGAAACCATCAATAAATGTAACACACGTATCGCCGATCCTGATCGGGAAAAACAAGCTTTGATACTGGAGTGTATGCAAGGTAATGAAGTTTTTGAGGAACTCCATGTGAAGTATAAAGAGTCGCAGAGGATGGTGGACGCAGCTGAAGCTGAGATCAATTATTCGAGGGAGGTATATAAGAAGTTGTAGCGTCTGAAGCAGGAGATGGAGCGCAGTGTGCAGATAACGAAGCAATATAGAGGTTCGTTGCTGCAGGAGAAAAAATCTCTGGCAGATCGATGTAAAGATCTTGAAGACAAACTAAACAAGGTGAAGGTTAAATTTTGTGAAGCTACGTTGTTGACTGCAGATAATGTTATGTTGCGCGCTATGGCTATGTTGCATGCTGATGTAGAGAAATTTTGAACAGAGCGTGAGTCGATCTTGGCTGCTTCAACTGAATACGTCATGGAATATGATTTGCAGCTAGCGTGGTTATCTTATATAGATAATTTGATGCCGAGAGTTATGAAATTGTTGAATGCACCTTCTACTGTAGTTGATGCGGTTAATCCTTTCCATGTTTTACTTTTATCTGGGCTTAGGGAAAGTTTGAATGTTGTACCCCCAAAGCGCAAACAGTTGTATCATTGTTTATATTGTAATGAGACAAAGTGTAAATATGTCTTTGATGTAGAAAAATGTCAAAAGTTTAGTAAAAAGTATTTTTGTTCTATAATCTCTTTGTATGGTCGTAATGGTTGAATTGATAAACGATAATGCAGAGATATGATTGCAACGGTGTTGTATGGTCGAATTTATTTGAATAGTTATGATATAGGTCTCAGTCACAGGTCAAATTGAGCGTACCAATAAGCGACAGCACTGAAACATCTTTGAATATTGAAATAGTTGTATGGCGCATCTCTACCAGATCGAATTGATCATCTCAATAAACGACTTTAGGAGAGTAATTTTTTTTTGACCAGCTATGATGTAGGTCTCAGTCACAGGTCAAATTGAGCGTATTAATAAGCGACCGTACTGAGACATCTTTGAATATTGAATAGTTGTATGGCGCATCGATGTCAGATCGAATTGATTATCTCAACAAGCAATCTTCGGAGACTGAATTTATTTAAATAGCTATGATGTTGGTCTCAGTCACAGGTCGAATTGAGCGTATCAATAAGCGACGGTACTGAGACATCTTTGAATATTGAATAGTTGTATGGCACATCTCTGTCAGATCGAATTGATTATCTCAACAAGCGACCTTCGGAAAGCGAATTTACTTGAACAGCTATGATGCAGGTCTCAGTCACAGGTCGAAGAGACCGTACTGAGGCATCTTTGAATATTGAATAGCTGTATGGCGCATCCCTGCCAGATCGAATCTCGATAAGCAAAATTCGGAGAGCAAATTTATTTGAACAGCTATGATGTATGTAATACTTCAGGATAGACGGAGATAACAGAAATGCTTGAATTGAGTAGACTTGCAAAATGATGCTGAAAAGTACTTTATTGCATAATATCGGATGTTACAACTTATTTATCTTCGATACAGCTTTAATCGGCGAGTATTCCATGGATTAGGTATAGGAACACCATCATACGTACTGATATCATAGGATCCTAAACCACTCATTCTAGCTACCATAAAAGGACCTTCCCAATTCTCTACCAGCTTGCCAGCACTAGGTATTTTGCAATGTGGTGGGATTACTCTGAGAACGAGGTCTTTTACTTTGAATTCTCTGTGTCGGACATGTTTGTTATATGACCGGGATAAAGCGAGATGATATCTTCCCAGATTAACAAGAGCTTTGTCACGTTTTTCCTCGATCAAATTCAGATTGCATGCGATCTGAAATTCCTTTTCTTCATCTGTCATCTCGTGATCATGTATCGGGTGATGATACTGAGTGGGAATGATGGCTTCAGTCCCATAAGAAAATAAGAATGGAGTATAGCCTGTTGCAGTTCTAGGAGTTGTTTGGTAGGCCTAAAGTATGTGTGGTAACTCATTCACCCAGTTCCCCCTTTTGTCGTCTAAACGCATCTTGATGCCATCCACAATAGTTCGATTAGTAATCTCAGCCTGTCCGTCTCCTTGTGGGCAATAAGGGTTGGATGGGGAATGAATGATGTTGTGCTCATTGAGGAATGCGACGACCTTGGAGCCAACGAACTGTGGTCCGTTATCAATTCGGATAAGATGTGGTCCGCCGAATTGGATAATAATGTTCTCCCAGATAAATTTGATGACTTCGTCTTCTCGGGTTCGGCAGAACAGAACTGCTTCTCCCATTTAGTAAAGTAATTTGTAGCGACCAAGAAATGTTTGCGCTTTTCTAGTGCTGTAGGAAACTCTCTCACAAGGTCGAGAGCCCATCGTCTGAATAGCCAAGTGACTTGGCTCGAGTATAGTTCAAGGGCTGGGCACAAATTTTAGGTTCGTGCCGCTGACAAGCATCATACTTACGGGCATATTCGATTGCCTGCACTTTCATCTTAGGCCAAAACATTCCTTGAGTTAAAGCTCTGTTTGCAAGAGATCGTCTTGCTGCATGGGATCCGCACTTACCTTCATGTAGATCGTGCAAGAATTATTGTGCTTCTTGGTCAGACAGACAAAGGAGGTAGGGACCAGTGACTGAAATTTTGTATATGAGATTGCCATGAATAATGTATCTTCGGGCGTTGTCAATTAATCTCCGCCGCTTCGTAGGATTCTCACGAAGTGGCTCGTCGAATTTATTGTGAGGCCGATATAATTAATGAAAGGTTTTCTCTAATCATCTTCGATCTCTTCGTTGCCCCCAGTATTAATGGCGTTGGCTTCGATGGTATTGATACTGGGGTTAGAAATGACGTCGATCTTTAAGTAACGAGCTTCTGATCTGAGGACACCAGTAAGGTAAGGGAACGCATCTGAATGTTTATTTTCTCCCCTTGGAAAATGTACCATAGAAATTGTCTAGAATATGTTCATTCGCTCGACCACTGCAGCAACATAGTCGACTATTCTCCCATTGGTTTGATAGACTCCTGTGTAATGGTTGACTATTAGTAATGAATCTGTGTAGACAGAGAGTTCCGCTACTCCTAGTGTGATTGCCATGTCCAAGCTATGAATTAAAGCCTCATATTCTGCTTCGTTATTAGTTGCTTCAAAACTGAGGTGAGCAGATTTTTCGAGCCGATCATTTGAGGGAGTGATAAGAACGATTCCAATCCCTGATTCGGATGGACCAACGGAACCGTCAGTCAAAAGTCGTCAACCCTTCCTTGTTACCCAATCTGACTTATCTTCAGATTGATCTACGAGTGGCTCATCTTTCTGATCAATAAATTTGTCTTCCCAATCGGGATCCTCAACTGGAAAGTCTACTAGGAAATTTGTTATAGTTTGAGCCTTTTCGGAGTGACGTGGCTTGAAACGTATATCGTGCTCCCCAAGTGTTACTGACCATTGTTGAATACGTTGAGATTTTTCGCGCTTGGATAAGATTTCACGGAGTGGATAGTTCGTCAAAATGCAAATAGTATGAGCTTGGAAATACTGCTTTAATTTCTGGGATGTATAGACGTGAGCAAGAAGAAGCTTCTCGATCTTTGTATATCTCATATCCGCGGGAATCAGAGTCTTGCTGAAAAAATAGACTGGTTTATCGGTCTTTTCTTTGAGCCGGAGGAGAACAAAGCTGAGAGATGTATCAGTGATGGCTAGGTATACTGCTAGTTCTTCGCCTTCTGCTGGTGTGCTCATAACTGGTGGTTTGCCCAAATAACGCTTGAGTTCGAAGAAGGCTGCCTCACATTCGTCTATCCATTCAATCTCTGGGTCATTCTTTGATTTTCCTCGGGATGTACCTGGTCTTAACAGATTGAACAGAGGTCGGCATCTGTTTGATGATTTGGATACAAATCTGTTGAGCGCTGCAATCTTCCTGGCTAGTTTCTGAACGTCTTTCTTCGTTTTTGGCGAAGGAATAGCTAAGAGAGCTCATATGTTGGATGCATTAGCTTCAATGTCTCTTCTGCTTATTAGGTGGCCTAAAAACTTCCCAGATTGTACTCCGAATTGGCATTTCCCAGGATTTAAATGCATCTTGTAGGATCGCAAGATTTCGAAAGTTGCTCACAAATCTGTAAGATGGTTCTCTTTCTTGAGACTTTTACAGAGCATATCGTCAATGTAGACCTCCATTATTTTACCGAGATGGTCTTTGAACATCTGTGTCATCAATCTCTGATAGGTGGCGCCGGCATTTTTTAGGCCGAAAGGCATGACTCTATAGCAATATAGACCTTATTCAATAATGAATGTAGTCTCATCCTGATCTTCAGGAAGAAGTTGTATCTGATTATATCCTGATGCAACGTCCATCATTGAGAGGAGTTCGTGCCCTGCTGTAGAATTGAGTAGGTGATTGATGATTGGAAGTGGAAAGCTATCCTTCAGAGTATGTTTGATGAGATCCGTGAAATCAGTACAGATTCTAATTTTGCCACTCTTTTTAGGTACTGCGACAATGTTCGAGATCCAGTCTGGGTAAATAGCTTTGTGAATGAAACCGACCTCGATCAATTTTTTGATCTCTTTATTTACTTCGTCTCGCATTATTGGTGCAAGAGTTCGTTGCTTTTGTTTGATCGGTTCTGCTTTATCTCTCAACCCTAACTTGTGGCATGCTATAGCTAGATTGATCCCTGGCATTTCATGAAATGTCCATACAAAGACGCCGTTGTTCTTTGTGAGGAAATATATGAGACTCGAGCGCTCCTCCGTGCTTAAGAGAGTTCCAATGTGAGTTCCTCTGTGAGTGCCACTAATCTCTATGTACTTTGTCGATTCGGCGTCTGACAACTGGGGTTCTGTTGGAATTGACTGCTATAATTGCTATACAGTTATTGCAGCTGGTTTAGTTTTAATAGTATTAACACAGGCTCGGGTGAATTTTTGGCTTCCCTTGATTTCATAGATCCTTCCTTTCCAATTGAATCGTAATGCCTGATGATATGTAGAGGGGATAGCTTTCATGTCATGTAACCATGGACGCCCCATGATGCCCAGATAACGAGATTTGGCTTTGACGAGGTAGAAGACTACGTCAAGTGTGACTGGCCCGACTGTGATGGGAAGTATGATTTTCCCCACGCGCTCTTTCATAGAGCCATTGAATCTAGAGGCATTGATATCACTTGGTTCAACATTGTTTGTTAAACCCATTTGGTCGATTGTGCTCAGAAAAATTAGTTTGATGCTACTGCCGGTATCGATCATTATCGTATGTAAAACTATGTTCCTCATTTTTAACATGATGACGAGAGCATCGTGGTGTGGAAAGTTGACGTGACGAACGTCACAGTCTTTGAAAGAAATCCTGGCTCTCTGATTGCTGGATTCTGGCAACAAATGGGTTTCTTTGTTTCTCATTGTCAGATCATGGCATTGTCCGACGCGCCTCTGCTTGGACCTGTTAGAATTGCTGATTGTCTTAGTCACAATGAAATACAAATGCTTTACTTCATTTGTTTCATCAACTTGGACGATCTTGGCGTCAGTCTTGTAGCTGCCATCCTTATAACTTTTGATGTCGACAATGTACTCCAGCATTCGTCCTTGTACAAATATAGTCTGGAGAAAATATATCAGTACAAAATACCACTCTGTGTCATGATGTTGTACCTGGCGGTGAATACAGTAAGGCTTTCCTGGTATGGGCGTAAGAGTATTGGCAGTTCTGAAGCATTCATCTTTTTGTATCAGCGGGTACAAGTCTGCAAGATTAGTTGTAAACTGTGGTATACACGGAATTGGCTTCCTCCGCCCTTGGCGTCCTTGATTGTCATTGGATTTGAACCGCTTCTTATCACCCTCATAGTCTTTATTGCTGTTATGGGCTCGTTCGTCGGGATGGCCTTTTGTTGGTAGGGTGGTGCGTTGTGGCCTTGGTTTCTCAGTCGTCAGCCGTTCAAGGTCGATGAAGTTGTTGACCTTCTCGATCATGTCCTCCAACGTCAGTGGTTTGTTGAGAACTAGGTGCTCCTTGACTCGTCCATCCGCGAGTAGAGCGTTGGTGAAAGCGGAGATTGTAATTTTCTTGTCGAGGTTGTCAATTTTTTGAGCTAGCCCAAAAAATTTCTTGGTGAACGTTTCCAATTTTTCATCTAGTGTCTGCTTGGGGTTGAACAAAGAGTAAAGACCCTCCTCCTTATCTTTATTGTGCGAATATTTTATGACAAACAGTTCGCGAAGTTGTTCGAAAGTAAAGATAGATCCTTCATTGAGTGTGTGAGACCATCGTAGAGGATCTTCTTTAAAACTAGTTGGAAAGAGACGGTAGAGGATGTGGTTAGATGTCGAATGTAGCCCCAAAGAATCCTGGAATTCTTGGGTGTGTTCCACAGGATCTCCCCCCTTGTATTTCTGGATTTTTAGAGTATGAAAACTGGCGGGCACTTCCTCATCTAGCAACTCTTGTGCGAGTGGGCTCTTCTCCAGTTTAGGGTAGCTATTTTTTATATTCTGCATTTGAGCATCTAACAGTTCCTTGATGCGCCTGTCCACCTATTCCGGAGTGAGATGTAGGCGAGATGTGATAGCCAGTCTTGTTGCTGGCCCTTCTGTAGGATTATGCTCTCCTGTTACTTCTCCCATGCGGTCATAGACCGAAACTCAAGGTTTTTCTCTGTTTTGTTCTTGTTATTGTTACAGATCTATTATCGCTCCAGCAGGTAACGATGGATTGACGTGACTCTATGGTAAGACCGGTTCCAGCTAAATTTGAGGAAGTGTTGGATTCTTGCCTCGAACTTCCAAGTGATCATGAACCGATATCCTCGAGGTTACAGGTAGAGCGATCCGTGGTCTCGGATTTGTTGTTATCTGATCTTGAAGTGCTCTGAGTGCGTCCTGCATGCTGGCGAGCTGTTTTTCTAGCTCTATTCGTCGTTCGGCTTCTGCTTGCACAGTTGTTCGCAAATCTGTCACTCCTTCAGCAGTGTCAGGCAGGACAGAGTATGATTTGTCTTGATTTACCATCTTTTAAAAGTAAATGCGGTAAAAAATGGATTGGAGAACGCTGAGTGTATGCTTTGATTCCCACAGACGGTACCAAATGTAATAGCCTATTTTCGTAGAGACCGAAAAGAGTGCCTTACACCTTTGAAATGTAGAACTTCGGTTGGGAAAAAGCAATAGACACGAGTTTTAGTGTGGAAAAACCCTTGAATGGGTAACAAATCACGACCTCTTCTGAGGATTTCTGAAAGTATGGTCTTTATTTAGATGCTAGCTATTACAAAGAGATAAAGAGGTAGAATATCTAAGTTTTAGTAAGGATGACCTTCTCTCAGAGTTATATAGGTGATAATAGCCGTCTTGGATCCTGATCTCCAGGTCTCCTTTTATAGGTCTTATAATACGACCATTGGTTACATTGATGAGGAATGTTACAATATCAGGTTTTGATGAGTCTTTATAATGGTTCTCTGTAACGTCTTGATATGTGTTGATCTGTAACGGATATATTCTTTAGCTGTAACTTCAGACCGTTGGGAACATACGACCTCTTATGATGTTCGCGTGCATATGACCTGTTGAAAAATGAGGAGTATCTTCTGTAGCGCGAAGTCACAAGATGTTTTGATATCTCTGAACTGTGATGAAGGTACGATCTCCAACAGTGTTCGCATTTATTCGAACTGTTGATAGACATCTGAGTATTTTATGTAGTGCGATGTTTATTGGATGCTTCGACCTTTCCGAACTGTAGATGAGGAAGTCTGTATTGTGAACTGCTTGCCTTCAGCCCTTGGTTAGCTACCCATGTGTTAACTTCGACCTATATGAGCTCGAATATCGGACTCAGTATGAATATTATAAATAAGCCCTCACATATCCTTTTTTGGAAGTTTTTTAAAAGTGGGGGATTGTTGGAATTTTTTAAAACTTATACCTCATTTTGAGCCTTGAACCCTTGACCTATTGGTCATCTATTTTATGTGACTCCTATACTATAGTCTAAACTTTATTCCTACACTGTTTATAAACAATAGAGAAACTAAACATATGAGGTAGTGCCCATGTGATATGTGTGTAGCATGTGACATAGAGAGAGAGTATAGTTGTGTGAATGTGTAAGGGGATTTTATACCCTATACACACTTGGACCTCTCTCAGGCGTCCCGGTAGGGCGGGCCGGCTCAGGCTCAGAATCAGAATCGGACTGGGACTTGAACTTGGGATTGGGCAACTGGCTCTTCTGGCTCTGGAGGCCTTGGGGGCCCTTTGGGTTTGGGCTTGGCTCACCCTGATCTTTTTAACAAAATTTTACTTGGGCTTGGGCTTGGTTTAATTCTTTAGTCTTGGTCTTCACTTTGTTCTCTCCACTCCTATAGGAGACCTAATCCTCACGGACACGTCTTGTGTTTGTTCTCTCCACTCCTAATCCTCAGAAGACACGTCCCACACGTTTGAATAGAAAGAGAGCCATTGGGCAACCTCTCTCTATAAATACAACTCTTCACCACCTTCTAAATATACAGAAAGCAACTCTCCTCTCTGTGTTTAAACTCTCTCTTTCTATAGATTGTACGGTTACCTGAGGGTGCATACTTAATCTTTACGTAGACTTCCGGGATAATACTTAATCTTTACGTAGACTTCCGGGATAACTGAAGCTACTGTATACGTTACGCTCGTTGTATCCTGGAAGAGATCAGACCTTCATTACCTTACCCGAGGTAGGTCGAAATACTCTTTAAAGATAGTGCGACCCACGCCTCGAGCAATCACTCTTCTGCTGTCTCTCTCTCTCTTTGTTAACAGGTGTTGTTTACGTGGTGTTAACTGCCGTTACCTGTGTTGTTCTTGCTACTATTTGCTGGAGTTACAACTGCGCTGCTGCTGTTGTTTATTAACTTGCTGGAGCTGTTACTATTTCAGTTATTCCACAGCCTGAAACTGATTACAAAACAGTTCTTCCTGTTGCTGCTGTTACGGTTCTTCCTACTGCCTGTAGCGCTGAGTTCATCCTCCTCTTCAGTTCGTCTTGTTGCTGAAACTACGCTGCTTTATTACCGAAGTTTACCTCCTGTACTTGCTGCTGTTTTAGCCTAAATACCAACTGCGTTGCCGTTACCAAAAGCTGATTGTTATTACTTCCTGCCAGTATAACTGTTGCTGCTCATTACCGGAACAACAACTGAGTTCCTGTTGTTACTGAAACTGCTACTTATTGCTGCTATTTCCTGATGCTACAAACAAGAACTGATCTTGTAGTTCCATTGCTGCTGCTGTACAACTGAGTTATTGGAACTGATCTTGTAGTTGCTGCTGCTTTACAATAGAGGTACTGTTGTTAACTGTCGGAGAACTGCCTGCTATTTACATCTGAATTTCAGTTCTTCCTACTGCTCTTACTATTGTTACCAAAAAGATTGCCGCTGTTTGTGTGTTTGTGAACATTACTACCTGCTGCTGTTTCCACCGGAATATTAGTTGTTGTTGCTTCATCTTATTGCTAAGGAAACCTATACTAACAGGTTCATAAGATAATATTTTCAACATTTTTGCAACAAGATATTATGTACGACGACGAGGACTAGGGCATGCATACGTTTCTTGAAGCTAAATCATTTCGCCGCAGGATACTAGGCACAAAGAGGGCTATGGTATGCATACGTCTCTTGAAACTAAATATTTTTGACGCAAGATATTAGGCACAACGAGGATTAGGGCAAGCATGCGTCGTCTCTTAAAAACCCCAAACACATACTAACAACCATGCCCATTTGTTAGAGGATAATGGTATTAGCTGGGCTTTCCTCTTATGAGTAAATATATTGGTTATTAATTGCCATCACCGGAAAGATTCATGATCTGGAGATATTCCCCGGTGTATTTGTTATGCCAGAAGTAGTTGTGATCACAAAAATGTCAGGTACTTTTGCAATTATTGACCATTGAATTAAATAAGTTTTCTCTCATACATGAATGTAGTGGTTTGCGATTGCTATTCTTGAAAACATTTGTGATCCATTCTTGAAAACAATTGCAACATATGTTCGGAAATATTTGTTATGATCCCAGGTGTCGTGATCACCATTGCCATGAACTAATTCTCAGGACCATGCTTTACATAATACAATCTAAACAAAAATAACATTTATCTCAGCAATTGCATTCTTCAATACCATTTCCAATTTTCATAGGAAAAGTTATTGTTTCTGATTTTAACCGGAAGTAGCGAGCTTAACGCACTCACTCCTTTATTTTCACAACAAAGCGTCATGAAAGGGGAAAACAAAAGTGGAAATCATACCGAGGAACCTTAGTCTTTGAGATCATAGGATAGCAGTCACCAAAATAATCTCAAGAACGGCATCTTGGGTCTCATTCCTCAAATCCATTTCAACCATAATTACATGACCATTAACTATCTTTAACATGTCCTTACATGGAGTCAGAGCATTCTTAGAGCATGGGCAGCAAGATAGCTATTGCTATGTTAGCGATCTAAAATTACAAAAAATCTTTTTTTTAGGATTGCTATCGCTCAAATTACGCTAAGTTTAAGAAAATCAGTGGCTATCTGTGACGAGCCCGTTCATGTCAGCATGTCAGTGGACCAGCCAAAATAAATTATTAAAAAAAACTACTATTAAAAAAAAAAAAAAATTTAATATTTAACTGCGCCAATTTTTGACGCAGTGTTTTTTTTTTTTTTGTTTTTTTTTTTATTAAAAAAATATTTAAAAATGTTGGCGCCAATTCAATTGGCGCACAAATTTTATTTTTTTTATTAAAAAATATATATATAAAATAAAAATTGACATCCATCCCCACGCTGAAAAAGAAAATAAATTTAGCTCTAGCTACATGTCATATTTTTCTTGAATTTATGCCTACGTGGCTCGCTAACTTAGCGAGGCTGCTGCCCATCTTGCAGCAACATTAACTGCACTATGATCTCGTATATCATACTTTTGTGAAACTACCGATCAAATTCCTGGTAACTTTTTAGGCAAATATCAACTTTGGGTTGTAAACCACGAGGGCCCCGTTTAGAGTGGTAGGCAAATACTGTTGGTTTTCCCTGGATTTCTGGGACCCAATGGTTATATATTTTTCAGGATTGTATTCAAATTTGAGTCTTTGGTACGGGAGTCACCATTTAGAATCGATAAACATGTGTCCCGGACAGTAGTGAAGCCGCAAATATCGTTGACAGTTTCCGGGGTGACTACAAAAAAATTTTGGAACAAGGAGAGAATGCAGAGCGCCAAGAACACAAGTCTGGATAAAATATTGAGAAGAGAAAACCCCATTTTTGTCCTTACTAGTTTAAGATATTTTCTTGTGAGAGTACTATTTGTTGGAAAAAATTTAGCTCTCTTTGGAGCCATTGTATCTATATCTCTCACCCTCAAAAAATTGACACGTGGAAGTGGCAGTGACAGCGACAGCAAGGAAAACTTACAAATTATTATGAAGAGAGAGAAAATATTTCTCTTACCTGTTGACTTTTTCTCTTGTTTCTCCCATATTTCTCTTTTGTTTCTCTCTCTCTCACCCCATTGTTGAAAGAAGCATCACTCTAAAATCTAAGTTGGCTAAGAGATTCGATTACGCGAATTACGTTCTCAAGGCACCTTTCCTTCTTATTTCTTCAATGCACATTCATGTCAAATTAGGGTTGAAGAATATTTTTTACTAAATACCCTATCAAGAATTAAGGTTTGAAGAAAAACATAATTACAAACCCTAAGAGAGAATTTAACGGATTTGTTCTCATAGTGTTTTGATTGTGACAAAACAGCAAGACTCTAATCTTATATATAATGGTGTATTTATAATTTGTTCTTGTAGTTTGCCATGAATCTACAAGTATCCCATAAACAATGAGGTTTTCTTATAATTAATTTATAAATTTACAGAGATATGATAAAGATACATAAATTGAACTTCGAAGAGGGAAAGTTTAGATTGCACGAATTCTGAATTTAGAGTCATGAGAGTGGAATTTTCTCTCTTCCTAACTTTCATCTTTAACTTGCCGTTAGTTACTTTTTCTATTCATGTCCATGTGCCACTACCACCACCAGCACCAACACCAACACCAACACCAACACCACCATAACTACTAGAGATCATTGAATTGGTGTTTGGAACAACTGTTTGAAGTTCTGGAAAAAAGGGTTTGTAGAGCTCTCCATTAGGTCTTCTACTCTCAAAGAGAACTGGAAACCATACACTTTTCTCTTCTTCTTCAATCACACTCAAAGGGGCACCAAAACTAAAACCAAAGAAACACATCTCCTCCTTCATGTTTGCATTTGATTAGCTGCAACAACCCCTCACGACAGTTTGTAAATCTCAATCTTCCTCCATTGAAATACACATGAGAAAGGGGCGGCGCTGGCTTTGTAGAGGTTTTGTGAGGAGAGAGTGATATTTAAGGAGGGCAAAAGTGGTATGGGAGACTCTTGTCTTGGGAAAAAATTTAGTTCTCTCTCTTCATAATAACTTGTCGTTAGTTTTCCTTGCTGTCACTGTCCATGTGTCAATTTTTTGAGGGTGAGAGATATAGAAACGATGGCTCGGGAGAGAGCTAAATTTTTCCCTATTTGTTGTGTGCATGCCTAATTTAGCTCAATTTTCACCTTTTTTTAATAAAGTAAATTGCCTATTTTTACATAATTGGGTGGAATTAGTCGCAGGATTATTGGCTCCAACAATTAATGCTAGAAACTGACAATCCTAAATATAGTATACTAAAAACGTAACTGCTTTGCAGATAAAAAGATTATGAGAAATACCTCAAATTGAAGATATCGGATCGTATTATTACTTTTATTCTTCTTCCTCAAGAGTATAGATCAAAGGTGCACATGCATAGTTCATATGGTTAATATATGTTGGTTATCAAGCTAATCTACCTAAGCAATTACATACAATAGATGAATACTGAACATAAGAGAAAGAAAGAGCTTATTTTATTGATAGGTTGTTCTTCTGTGTTACAATACTGAACCCTATTAAGTTATTAATACTCTCCCCTATAAGCCCTAGCTTACATGGGTTTGTTAGCAGCCCAGTAAGACACCCCAACCCGGTTAGGTTCCCACTTGGGCCAGACCCAACTCCTAACACTTCCTCTTAGGGTATTTCATACCAGGACGGCTTGCCTCGTTAAAACCTCTATCTAGAAAAACCCCATTGGGCAAAAAGCAATACAAGGAAAGAGTACAGTCCTATGCGTTGCATGGGTTGTGGACGCATATACGTTGCATCATCATAACCTCTAGTCAGTAAAACCTCATAGGATAAAAATTACACTATCAGGAAAAAGAGTACAACTCGCACCTGTCCACATCAGAACGGGATTACTCCCCTGACGTCAATCTCCTTAAGATAATAAATCATGCAAACTTTGCATACCGATTTTGTGTACCAGTCTCTTGAACATAGGATGTGCAGGGGCTTTTGTGAAGAGGTCAGCTAAATTATCTTCTAAATGGACCTGAATGACATCAATCTCATTCGTCTTCTGCAACTCGTGTATGTGGAAAAAATTTGGCAAAATGCACTTCGTTTTGTCGCCTTTAATAAATTTACATTTGACATGAATGATGGAAGCTGCATTGTCTTCGTATAGAGTTAATCCACAATCGAATTGAGATTAACCTAATCAAAGAATTTAATGTGAAGACAAATAATTTGGAGGGAGAATTTTCCTTCTAGAGCTTCAATTGCTCAATGAGTTGATTTTAATTGAATTCCTCTTGAAACCCTAAGTTTCTCCTACAAAACTTGGATCCTCGCTCTTTGCCTAGCGTTGCCCTTTTAATAGAGGTTACAAGTTTCTAATTACAAAATATGACAAAAATGCCATTGAAATGCCTAAAATAATGAAGGAAACACGATAGTCGTTCGAACGAACCCATGGGAATGACTAGCTAAATTAAGCCCAGAAATAGAGGCAGTTGAATTTGGTCTTCTGGGAAACCAGTTGTTCAAACGACTCCAAATGTCGTTCAAACAATATGCTGATTTATGCCTAAAAATAGAGGCAATCAAAATTAGTTTTCGGGAACCCAGTCGTTCAAACAACTTGCCAATTTATGCCCAGAAAATTAGGCAGTCATAATTGGTCATTTGTTCCTTCAAACTCATTCGGACAACAGGGCATCTTTTGAATAGGTTGAATGTCTAGATCCTCCTGGAGCAAGAGTCGTCGGTTTACCTTGGATAGAACTTAGATCGCAACTTCCATTGATGTGATTAATCATAGAATATCACAACCTAAAGTATTCTCTACTAGCTTTATGAAGTGCAAGAATCTCTACGGGGTTTAAGGATGTAGTAACCATCGTCCGCTTCACCGATCTCCATGAAATTGTTATATCTCCATATAAGAACACATAACCCAATTGTGATCGGCCTTTATGTGGATCTGAAAGTATCCTGCATCGGCGAATCCAATAATTTATCGTTTACCATTTTTAGGATAGAACAAACCCAAATCTTTCATGTCGATCAAATACCTCAGAATGTGCATTCCAGTACCTTTGGGTAAGAGCAGAACTAGGGCGAGCCAAACAGTTTACTGCGAATGAGATGTCAGGTCGAGTATACCCTGTTAAGTATAGCAAAGCACTAATAGCTCCTAGATATGACATCTCAGGCCCTAGGAGTTTCTCCCCCTCATATGGAGGACGATAGATTTTCTTGCTCACATCTAATAAACGGATATACATAGGCGTTTTGGCATTATGTGTCATATCCATACCGAATTGTTTTATAATTCTTTCAGTGTACATTTCCTGATGTATGATTATAATGCTTCCAAGATGTTCGATCTGCAAATTAAGACAAAATATGGTCTTCCCAAGGTCTTTCATTTCGAATTCCTTCCCAAGGTATTCAACGGCCTTCGTGATCTCCCCCAAAGTTCTGATGATATTCAAATCTTTCATGTACACTACAATGATGGCGAAACTAGTCTTTGTTTTCTTGATAAAAATGTATGGGCAAACAAGGTTATTTACAAAACCCTCAGCTTTCAAATATTTAGTCAGCCTATTGCGCCACATGAGCCCTGATTGTTTCAGACCATACAATGACTTATTCAATTTTATTATGTAGGCACCCTGTGTGTCAGGCATTGTCACTTCTAGAAGCTTGAACCCATCTGGTAGCTTCATGTAGATCTCCATATCTAATTTCCCATATAGATACGCAGTAACTACACCCATAAGATGCATGTCGAGCTCGTTCTCAACAATTGACAGACAGATCAAGTAATGAAATGTTCTAGTTCCCATGATTGGAGAGTAGGTTTCATCATAATTGATGTCAGGTCTTTGAGAAACTCCCTGGGCAACTAGTCTTGCCTTGTAACTAACTATATTTCCCAGTTTATTACGTTTCTTTACAAAAACCTATTTATAACTGACAGGCTTGATGGCATCTTGCCTAGGAACTAGTGGTCCAAACACTTCACATTTAGCTAGTGAGCTGAGCTCCGCATTGATCAAAGCCTCCTATTCTGGCCAATCTGTATGATTTTGACATCTATCTACCATGAGTGGTTCTGGATTATCATCCTTGATAGCGAGCGCAGCAGCAAATGTGAATACTTTGTCGACTACTACTTTTAAACGATCCCACGTAGTACCATTAGAATTAAAGTTAATTGAGATTTCTTGATTATCATGAACATGTGTCACGCCCTGCTTGTTTCCTAATGATTTATGTAAACACGTAGCTAATATAGCCTTATCAATGGGAGGTTTCATCCCCGATGAACCGACTCCACCATTAGTCTTTCCTTTTTCCGTATGTCGTTTCTTAGCACCCGGCTTAATATCCTTCTTTGTAGCGGGGCATCCTCTCGTGACACACAACTTGGATTCATTTATATGTCTTACACCAGTTCCCTAAACATCCAGTCCTGAGGGTGCATTAGTTGCAGGTACATGTGCCTTGGTTACTTTAGCAGCATCGTTGAATGCATCTGGTAATTTATTAACGATCTGTCATTAGTATAGAATCTATTGTACTTCTTTATCACCGTGGTTGGTTAGGGGATCTAGATGAGATAGAGATGGTGTTTTCCAGCTAATCTTGGAAACTTCCTTAGTATTGACTGTCATATCTCCCCCCAATGTTGGAAAAATATTCTGATCAAAGTGGCAATCAGTGAATTTTACTGTAAATGGATCGCTGGTAGTGGGTTCCAAGTATCGAATGATAGATGGTGAATCGTAACCCATATAGATACCGAACCAATGTTAGGGTTCCATCTTACGTTATGGTGGTGCGATTGGTACTTGTACAAAATATCCAAATTTAAGTAGATGGGCGACACTGGGCTCCGACCCAGTTAGTAGTTACAATGGGGAATATTGATTATTTGTTATTGGATAAATTCTAATCAGGGCAGTAGCATGCATAATTGCATAACCCCATGCAGTGGCCAAAAGCTGAGATTGTAATAACAGTGGCCTAATGATTAACTGTAATTGCTTGATTTGATTCTCCGTTATCCTATTATGGGTATGGACATAGGGTACTGGATGCTTGACATCTATCCCATTAGAGGTACAATAATTAATAAAAGCCTTAGAGGTAAACTCACCAGCGCCGTCAAATCTCATAGATTTAATCAGGTGATCCGGGAAATGAGACCGTAATTGAATAATTTGGGCAAACAATCATGGAAATACCATAATCCTATATAACAATAGGCAAACGTCTGACCATCTCGCAGATACATAAATTAAGACCATGTAGTATTTAAACGGACCACTATGTGGATGCATAAGTCCATATTGAAACATCTATATTTGGAGTTTGTTTCACTCCGTGTCTAGTTTAGATGTCAGCACAATCTCGTGGTTACTCGATGTCAGAGATTGCACATGGAGCGACTACAGCTGGATTGGCACTGAATAGGTAAGTGGGTTTCTAACTCATTGGTCTATAATATCAAGCCCTATGTATTTTACAGAGTATAAAAAAGTAATAAGAATGTCTCCTTAAAGAAAATAGAAGTTCTATTCGAATAACCTTTAATGTTGTTCGAATATGTTACAACAGATAGAATTATATTCGAATAGAATTATTTGTGTTCGAATAACTTTTAATAGATGCATTTCTATTCGAATAGATTGATTGTTGTTCGAATAAATTTCAACAGATATATTTCTATTTGAATAGATTGATCGTTGTTCGAATAACTTTCAACAGATAGATTCATGTTCGAATAGATTAATTTCTATTCGAACAGAGCCCGTGTTTTCTATTTTCCTACTTAAGAGATACTTAAGAGCCCGTGTTTTCTATTTTTCAGAGCTTGATATTTTAGAAAGAGGAAAGATTTTAACGATCGATTCAATGCGAAGTAAATCTCAAATTGAATCAATCGGAGAAGTTTAGAAAACCTAATAATTGATTTGTAAAGTTTGAGCGATTTAAGCTTTGAAGCTTTGGTCCGTTATCTAATGCGAGGCGTTATGAGAATGGAAAAGCGTTACAAGAACGAGGAATCGGCAGCTAGGAGCTTGATTAGAAGAGAGGTAACCACGAAATAAGTTTATCAAGTCTATAAGTAGTCAAACACTTGTAATTTGATTTTAATAGTGGATTGTTTAGCTGTCGAGTGATTCGACAGCGACCTGTGGGTATTTCTCCTGAGAAAGGTTTCCCACAGGGTTAAAATTTGCATGGCCTTGTCTTTAATCTCCCATTGTTTGCTTGACATTAGATAATCATATCAGCTTGATTAAGGTTAAGCGTTGACCATTTATTCAAAGGAATTAAGACCTATCAATTTATACCTAAAACGATCAGAATTGGTCAGTCTCAGGCGACTAAGTTATTTCACACATATACGGTTACGTTGGAGAAAGGCTGGAGACTCCAACTCCACCTTGGTCTTACTAGGTTAGACTATAAGTTTTCCTTGAGGGCAAGCATTATATGGGCAATCTTGTAAAACTCGAATCTTTTCTCCCGTGAGTGAATGTCTAGAGGTACTATTGATAATTTCCCTTATCATCCTTTGTCCAAGATGTCTGAAACGGTCATGCCAAATCCTAAACGTGTTTTCTTGTAATGGAGAAAAATTAGTGATTGCATATGTTTTGACATGCCTCAAAGCGGTAAAATAAATCCCTGAGGCATACATTGGACATTGTTCCAATATAAGTTTCTGACCGTTAAGCGAATAGGTGATGCGTAAAATTTATTTCTCATCATTTCCTATCATTTTTCCTTGATAACCATTATCATGTATATAGGGACCTATCGGTCGAGCTTATGTTACAGTGAACTACCAAATTACCAAGCCCACACAAAACCTGGTAGTCATACACCTTATGATCAATATTGACACCTGGACCACGAACAAGGAAATAACGTGGCTGAAGCCTAGTAAGAATATAAAAGAATAAGTCAAGAACACCTATCCCTATAAGCTGGTAGTTACATGAATGATCTCCATAAAGTTTGCCACTCTTCCCCCAATCCAAGGGAATGTGTTGCACCCATGAAATGATGGTAAAATCTATAAATAGGACAAAGGTGATAGAAGACACAGTGATAAATTTTCTAGAGCACCTACCTTTTGTAACTTGTAATAGTCGAGTAATAAAGTCATTCTTTAAAATCCTCAAGCTGAGGTCGTGATTTTTATCTATTTAAAGGTTTCCACGCTAAACTCGTGTTATATTTCCTTACTAGTTTACAATTGTTTGTGCTAGAGGTTTTTTTGGTGTAAGAGACGATTCAAGCTGCGAATTGAAGTCCTTACATTTGGCGCCATTAGTGGGAAGGAATATACTTACCGTGAAATTCTAAGGCCGACAAACATTCAAAAATCCTTAACAACAGTTATGGCCAATACCAAGCGAGTAGCTTCAACAATGCAACCATACCTTACCTTTGTTGAATCGGACCAGTTAGCAGAATTAAGGGCGACTATAAATGCCAAAATTGTGAAATGCAACGATCATGAATGCCAATTGGTCCAAGATCGAGAACTCTATAGCAAAAAATTGGAGAAAGAACGTCAAACACAACAGTTGGAATCCAAACGACACGAGCAATAGATGACTACTTTACAGGCCACTTTAAAAGGTCTACAAGATAATCAATAAGAGGCAACCCCTAAAGACAAAGAGGTTATGCCTGCACATTCTAGAGTATTAGCACGAGATAGACTAGGACCTCAAAAGGCCACGAGCGGAGGGGACCCTGAACAACCATGCATCAATCCACAGGAACCATAAGCCTCGGTCCATCTGGGATAAAAAAGAACGATCTGAAGCATGTCAAGGATACAAACACTCCAATCAACAAGAAGAGGAGCCACGACCTCCAACCATGGTTCCAGTCAAGGAAAGATTAAGTCAAGGCAGTGAAAATCATAATCCTAGACCAGCACTACAATCCGTTCTAGTACCATGATAGTACGTAACACTGGAACACGTGGACCAATGGATCAAAGAACTGATAGATGCCCCCACTCTCTATAACAAGGACGAGTTGAGCAAATTACAAGGGAGCCCGATAGTAAGAGCCTTCTTCGAAATGGAAGTTCCAGCAGGGTTCTACACTCTAAAGATTCGCAAATACAAAAGGACCGATCTTGGAAAGCATATTCAACAATTCCAAGATTCTTTGGGTTTGTACTCAAACTTAAATCATATTCTATGTCGTTTGTTTGCAACGAGCCTCCAGGGAGAACTACTTCGGTGGTTTTATTCTCTATCTAAATTTTCTATCTCAACATTCGATCAATTACAAAAACTATTCATGAAGACCTACATTCATAAGAAGGATAGAGAAGAGAATTTGTATACACTAATCAACCTCAAACAGTCCCATGGGGAGAAGCTCGTGGTGTTCACCAAGAAGTTTCTCAAACTAGCGAGAATGGTAGATAAGTTAGATCAGAAGACTGCAGTCCTAGCCTTCACTAATGCTCTACAAATCGAATGTGAAGCAAAAGAACATTTATTTTTGAACACACCCACTACCCTAGAAGAAATGATCAAAATGGTAAACGGGTATATCGACCTTGAAAGGATGATGCTTGGAAGGCATAAATCTGCTAAAAGCATTTTAACCACAAAATGTCAAAATACAGATAGAAAAAATGATCGAAGCAGCGTCGAACGAGGAGACAAGAAGCAAGCTAAAACAAAAAAAAGGCAAACCTCAGAAGGGGAACCTACAACCGAAACTCGTCCTTCCAAACTTAAATGTCAAGCTTTCAGAGATCTACCCAATGCTGGCAAAATACAAGTTCTTCCGCAGCACCCAACCTCTAGAGCCGATCGAAGGAAAACCTTACTGCAAATACCATAAGGTTACACATCATGACACTGAAAGATGTTATGCCGTACAAAGATTGATGACATACATTTTGAAAGACGAAGGATGCAGAATATATTATCGACCGAAAGGGATACAAAAATGGGAGGTACAAGAAACAAGTCAATATCACTCAAGTTGAAGAAGATTCAGAGGAGAAGCACCTGTATCGTCTTTACGTTAGCCACATGATCGAGATTCATCAGATGAGCAATTTAACCAGATTCAAAAAAAGAAGGATGATACAGTGCCACAACCTCACAGTTTAGGAGAAAAAAGCAAGGCTCCTACCTAAATCAAGCCTTCGACGAACTGGAATTATATTCGAGGATTATGATATAGGTCATATCAAGTTCCCACATCATGACGCGTTAAATATGCAAAATCACAACAGAAGATATTATTTCTTTATAAACGATTTTACATTCATTTGACCTAACATCAAAATAACTCTTAAGAGTAATTATATCTAAAACATCCCAAATGACCTAGAGCTCCACATCTAAGCACCTCGCCACCAGCAATCATCTCATCTTCATCTATTATCTCATCCAAAGTAACTTCTTTTACAGCTAGCTTTCAAGCTTCAAGGTCAACAATCATGTCACAAAACACATCACACCAAAAATATCGGTCCTGCTCGATATCTATCTCCCTTAGTATTTAACCCATCGAGCTTCAATACAGATCACTACACCAACTTTACTAAATTACCACGGTACTTGGTAATAGTCATTTTACCACGGGGAAAGTCTGTAGTGGAGGTCTGTAGTAAAAGATGTGTGGCAATATTTTTGTCACGGATTATTTCTGTCGTTATCCCATTTATGCTGATGCAGAGTAAATCCATGACAATTCTTTACCACGGATATAATCGGTGGTATAATATGATATGTACCACTATTTTAGTTTGTAATTAATATTATTGCCACGACCTAAGATTATGGTGATTTAATTTTTATTTATTTTTTAAAAAAATCAAAAAAATAGCCAAAACATATATCACACAATTCAGAAGAACAAGTTGCACATGTTGTATGCATCATATAGCATATAAACAAAAACACACAATTCAGAATAATTTTTTTTATTTATAAATATTAGCCCAACAAATCCAAGCACACTGGTTGCATATATATAAAGAGATATACCAATTCAAAAAGAAGTTATATACATGTTCCCTATAATAAAACCAAAAAAACCATGGATAGAGAACCAAAAAAAAGCAAAGTGGCTTCAAAAGAAAATTTATTAATATAACGGTATTCAAACCATAAGCTTAACTGATCCAAGAATAGGGAGTGCCACCAATCTATTATAAGCCTTCAAAAGTATGGAATCCAAAGATGGGAAGCACCCTGCAAGAAAATTAACATAACAAATAAATTATAAATGTCAAACCATTTTTACTTTTAGTTGTTAAATGGATAACAAGAGGAATTTCAAAAAATGTACAAGATTTTATAAGAACATTCACCTAATAGGCGAAACGCATAAGAATCTTCGGGTACTTGATCTTCGTGTCAATTAAAAGTTCATCAAAGAAAACCCCATGTTGACCAAAAACTGGAGAATTTTTCTCAAAAATTATATCAACAATAACCTCATATTCTACCTCCTTACTTTCTTGGAGACCGGGAAGTACTAACGCCCTCCCAGTGGTAAATACTACGTGAAAAAGAGCAAAAAATGTTATAAAATTAGAAACGTTTATGGCAAACAACATTCTTAGATCGAACTAGACCTTTTGTTTCTTATTATAAACTCTCATTGGGCTTTGAAACGTATATTATATATATTAATTAATAAATATTTCTAATGATATCTCACTTTCATCGTTATTTTAAAAGAAAAACTCAAACTTGATTATGTAACCTATTGTTGTAGATCGATATTTATGACAAGAACAAACCCATAGTTTACCAATGTCTTTATGCCAAAGTCGGAAACTAAATTATATGCATACATACTTAAAACATAGTATCAAATATATAATAGACATTTCAAAATATACCTTACTATCGAGGTATGGTGTTGTCTAGGAAGTCAGATAACTTTTAGAATTCCCTTGGCTATGATCACCAATTATTCCCCTTGCACATAGTTTTGTAACTTTATTATCAAGCGCTTAAAATACACTAACTACAAATGGAAACAATCGAATAAACCAATGAGAATATAATTATTAAAATGAGCAAGTTGTCGCAATATATCGAAGAAAGAGCCACTTACTTAAACCACACTGCAACTGCTAGTAGTCACAATCCCTTATAATGCAGTGACCTCGCAATCCATTAGTGTATAATCTTACAATTAAAAATGATAGGAATGATTGAGAAAAACCAAATGTGTGCAAGTGAAATACCTTAAAATCTAAAAAATGAAAAACAAGCAGCAAGTTTATATCAAAATTAAACAATAATGATATAGAAATTACGGGTACTAGGAACTATGAACTTCAGCTGTAGTCCAACATTTGTCTAGCTGCCCGAGCTATAATAGTAGAAAGAAATCTACTTCAAAGAAGGAGCATGGTAGTTATAGTGCCTGAAGATTCAGAAAGTGCATCATCTTCGTTAATTGAAAGAACTGTAATAACATCCACGACAACATCTAAGGGTCGGGAACCATAACCAGAGATTAAATATATAAAACCAATACAAGGAATCTAGTTGTTTAGGTTTGGAAAGCAAAGATGCCATGTTATTCTATCATTCATTCAAAGAATAAATCCTAAGATAAGAACTATATTCTATCATTCATGAAAACGGAGGAAACCACTCCATAAGCGTATAAATGCAAATAAAATATGATCACATGATATAACCCCGCAGTCCTTTGCACCAGCATATTACATTCAATCCCCATAAAAGGGACTATAAGAACAAAACAAAAGGGAAAGATAAGATAAATTAATCTGAGAAGGCATCAATGCCACCTGCCAATGCATTTTAGTATCGAAGAAATAAGAATCGATGAAAGGAATTTCATTCCAGTAGATCCTCCCGGGAAGTAGGATATGGCATAATATGAAAGTGCAAGGACCAATTAACATTCTGTAGTTACATTCAAGCCTGGAGAACTTGAATAAAGCTTATTAAAATATAATCATTAATCACGATTTAAACATCGGGAAAAGATTCATAAAGGCTTTGCTTTAGATAGAGATTAGAGTCAGCAACTACAATCTTAACCTTACTCATTATTATGGTTGTACACTCTTTACTCAATGTCCGACATCTCTTATAAATTAATTGTTCTTCGCATGGATGCGGAGCATTAAAGTGAAGTATGTCAAAATAGTTATGTTGTATAATTTTCTTTCTTTTCTACTTTCTTATCATATTTTCAATATTCTATTAGATGTACTAGAACATATGGATAAATAGTGGATCATATTAATCATATTTAGGAGGCCTACGAGATATAGTCATTCTTTACAGGATCATACAGAATTTACTGGGAAATATTAAGTTGGTGCTGATCTTCTAGTAGGTTAGCCTAGGGCGAGGCTTTCTCTAAGGAAGTGGAAGCAATGGATGTTCAACAGGTTAACGTTATAAGTTGTTTATGGGTTATAAAGGTAAGTAATGTAAGATTTTTACGGGGGAAAGAAAGGAATTAGAAGGTACAATTTTGGACATCAAAGGCTTGTTACTTTAATGGAATTACAGGGTATTTGGCTGTTTGAGTAGGATTTTTTTGTTGAACAGTTATAGGCTGGCAGGGTTTTAGTCTTGGTGTTTTGCCCACTTTCAGCAGTAGCCTTATTCGCATATGCGGTTCTCAAGGTCATATCATTGTTAATAACCACTATCTTCCTAATTATTTTAAAAGCATCTTTATTTATCAAAGAAAAAGGGAAAGCTTGAGAGTTGAATACCTGTACTATAGATAAAAGCACATATAAAATATAACTGTGGAGCACCATTGACATATAGAGAGTACCAACCATGCTCCCAATAAAACCCACTGTAAAAGAAAGTCTCTGCAAATGAAAAAATAGATTAAAAATTAAAGAAGATAAGGAAATCAGTTGCCATAGTAAAAATTCATGCTAAAAGGAATAAATAAATAAATAAATAAAGCCTAGATGAAAATACCTCTTTAGATGTCATGTTAATGAACTGATTTTGTGGACCTTTGAATGCGAAAATTGATCATATAATGAAGATACAACCAAGAGTAAAGCATATAACAAACTTTTGAGGCATCAGAACCATGATTGGAAGGAACATAGTGAATGAGATGAAAAAGAAGAAAACTCCAGTTGCCAGGAGTATCCCAAAGTACATGAGAAATTTCCCATAAGGAACATTGCTAGTGGCAAACTGTAAGTTCCCAGACAAATCCTTACTCCCTTTGAAACCCTAAAAGAACAGAAATCCCAGTTAGATTCTAGTAATTACCCATGTAAATCCCAGGCAAAGTTAGCATGAATGACCCATAAATATATGTAGGAACCTCTCCATCACCGTGATCAAGAGAATGCATCGAAGTAGAAGATGGTCAAAGGATTCCTCCGCAGCTCCACAAAGTAAGCAACACCAATCAACATTTATACTTATCCTCGACATATGGTCAATGTGTTTTATCACGCTCTAGATAATGATATGAGTTTTTTTTATATGTGTACATCGTTACTAATTGCATAACGACATAACGAGAAAAACATAACACCATCTTCCCTTAGCAGTCTCCACAAACCATCTAAGACCCTGCAGCCATCCTAACACTTATGTCACCATTGGTACAACAACCCCCTTCCTATCTGAGACTGGAGACATGTTTGTGAAAATATTATCTCAAACTTACATATTAGCAAAAGTCACCTTTAATATGTTTTTTTGTAGGTCATTAAAGGCCTCCCAATATATTACAGTTACTATGCAGATTATCATATTTTAACTAAAATAACTAGCTACTATTTCCACTATATATTAGTATGAAACAATGACGTTATGTAGAATTATACATCTCTTCAATGTGAAAATTAAACAATTTTGAGAACACCTTGAGCATCTGTGGCATGTCATATGCCTCTCCTAGCCTACCTCTCATCTACCGCTAACAAAATAGGGTCTATATTTGCCATAACCTAGACCGAGGGAATACTAAAAACTGCTTCCCAGTCATAAGAGGATCAACGTAAAGATATACCTCTCGTATCATTAACAAACTTACTCAAATAAAGGAATCCTTTGATGGAGATCATACTACCTACAATGAATCTTTCAGTTCCACCAACTTCCTTTGGTTTTTTTTAACCACAATGCTTATTGATCTTTTCTAAACACTTATTTTGATTTGACTTTCGACCAATTGATGAATGGATAACAAGACAAACGGGTGGGTGGTGATCCTGCGAATTCAGTTTTAGAATTTCATCGTAGGTTATAATGGGGAAACGACCGTTATTGGAGGCCATGGTTATAAGCCTCATTGTTTGGTCGTGTCTACCAGGATCATCAACTTCCCTATCACGCATTCATATATTGGGCAGTTTTGATCCATCCCCTATTTTTCGCAATTTCTTATAGAGATGTAACAAGTAAGCATTTAGATCTCCTAATTTCGGTTTGTTATAGCAGTAGTCAGATGCACATATTCTTAGATATGTCTACCAAGAAATCACTAGGTTCAAAATCACTTTAATCCTTCAAAATTCAACATGAAATCTAAAACACATATCACAAAAAGCAAATTCAATGAATAGAGAAACTCACTTAATGGTTAGCAGCACCCCAAATAAGACCCTTCACGGTGACCTTCAAACTCCTTATGTCTCCACACCAATTGTAAACTTAGAATCGAGACTAAACTCGAGCGAAATTTTGAGTTCCCAATACCATAGCTTTGAGAAATTCAATGATAGAGAATTCAACAATTGAGAAATTCAAATTGTAGACTATTAAGCTTCAATGATATAGAATTTAACAATTGAGAAATCCAAATCGATTGAGAAACTTATAGCTTTGAGAATCGTAAATCGATAATTCTTTAGAGCAGCAAATTGAAGGAAATTTGATAAGGAACAAATATATCTGAGAGGGAACCATGAAATTAAAATTTAGGACTCTGGTTTCCAAGATGAAGTCCCTTAGCAGTTATCCCTCCGATCCTTGCAACTCTAGCAAATAAGAGACAAAGTAAAAGAAAATAAAAAATTACCTCGGATAAACATCTATTTGCCAGAGTAAATATTCGTGTCAAATTTACCATAGCTAATGTCTGTGGCAAATCAAAAATTAGACCGTGATAAATTCATGATTTTGGTGTAATAGATGCTGGCATCTCGACATCATAACCAAGACGCCTGAACAATCATTCATGAATATCTACTACTTTTATCACCAAACGACCCTCAACTGCATGACGAACCCTCTAAGAATGAGTCATCACCATGTTTATTGATTTTAAAATTTTATTCTACACCATCTATTTATAATCACACAATATGATAAAATGTAATCCCATTTTTTAAGCCCCAAAGATATTGACAGATAATCTTCACAGCTGTCATAGTTATCCACCTTAACAAATTCATACTTATCAGCTGTCAACCTTCAGCTCGAGTCATACGATATAAATTTTTGTCATATGAATACCCCATTTTTTACAGTTCGATACACAATTTCTAACAAATTATACTAGCATATGGCACAAATCACTGAGTTTTCACATATCAAATTAGAGGAAATTTTTTTATTATTTCCTCGAAATAACAAAAAAGTATAATACTAAAAAAAATAGAGTACTACTACAGAGACAAAACAAAGACTGAATGGTTTTTAAGAAAACTAATCACAAGCGTAGCAGTAGTACGGCCTCCTGGCATGGACGTCAGCCTCCTCATCCTCTTCTATAGCGACCTCCGCAAGAAGACAAAGGTACTCCTTACGCCGCTGCCCCGATATAGACATACAATGGAAGCGGTACATATGGTGATAGTCATCATCAGCCTCCACTGCCTCATAGATTGTCATACCTTGGTTGGTAAGATAGACAAGAATAGGAGTGGGAAGGTCAAGAGACTAGGTCCCAAAGTAGTACAATTGGAGCTCTTGCACTTTGGCAAGAACTCTCACCTCCTTTGCTTAACTTCTGGTAGTCACCATTTTTTAACTTAGGGATTTCCAACACAGTCATCATTAAAAGAAATAGTTTATGGGAAACCCAATAGCCAATTACAACAGTCACATTATTACAGTAATCCAGCCTCCTACGTACTTTACATATCCAAGACAAGGGCATTCATGTCAGCAACTCCATCATTACATTCGTCAGACAAACCTATTCACATTCCAATAACAAGCTCGATTGAAGCTTCTCAACTTAAGACACTCGTGCCTTTAGTTGAGAGGGGGCAATTGAAGGGACCTGTCCCTCGAGCTTATATAACATTAAACTAGTACCATGCCAGACTCATGCAACGTACACGTGACATACAACCTGTCAACAGTGACACCTGAACCACGAACTTAAGAATAACATGGCTCGAGCACTCCAAGTAAAACAGAATGAGTTAAAGACACCTGTCTCCCACGAAGTAACAGTTATCCCCCCCCCCAATTCCAGGAGAACGTGTTCACACACGAAACGAACTGAGGATGAGGTTTATAAAAAGGATAAGTTCCAGAGGAGAAGGGACTAAGTTTTTCTAGCTTAAGAGATCATAAATTGTAATCAAATTTTCAGACTCAAGCAATAAAGTTATTCTCACTAAATCCTCGAGTTGAGGTCATGGTTTTCATTTGTTCAGAGGTTTCTACGCTAAACACTTGTGTCAATTTATATTCTTTGTTGTTATATTTGTCACATGTGCATTTGGTGTAAGAGTCATTCAAACTATGAAAATAGGCCCTTACAGGCTACTCAAGCATATATGGCTTTTAAATGGAGAGTTTAATGTGGCAAACTTGCTATGTTTTGCTTATCAAATTTGATTTAAAAAAAAATGGCTAACTAATACAGATGCTTTAATATCTAGTTGCAAAATCTTTTATTAGTGATAAATTGCTTAAAGAAAATATTGTATACCTAAGTTTGGGCATACCTCCTCAGAAAAGATCAAAACGCCTAAGACTTTGGGCTTGTCCACCAGTGTTGGTGCTTATGCTTAAGCTCCAAGCACTGGCTCAAATAATGCTGTATCACTGTGCTTTTTTGAAGGACTTAATGTTATGTGCCTCCTTTAATTTTAGATGAGGCACATAACTCTTATACACATGCCGTCCTTTAAGACGAGCTCTGGGCTCGCAATGGGAGCTTGGACCTTCTCAGACAATCACCACAAAATGGTGGGAGTCCCTCCCTATACGTATCTATATGTAGACACACAGAAGAAATCTAACAATAAAAATTAACAAAACATAGAGAGAGAGAGAGAGAAACGAGAAATTAACAAAACATAGAGAGAGAGAAAAACGAGAGATTCATGGCAGAAGTAGACCCCCTCTCTCTCTCTCTCTCTCTCTCTCTCTCATACCCACAACACCATAAATAAAAAACCCCTCTCACGCACACATAGACAAACATACAGTGAGAGGAGAGAGAGTTATTCAACCAAAAGTCTCTTTTAAGTCTATTTTTCTCTCTCTCACACACAAACATACTACTGGTGCTCACCCCTTCGAAGGGTATGTTCTGTTTTTACTTTATTTTCTAAGAAATTATGTAAATTTCTACTAACCCAGATGCTATTTCAGCTCTATTTTGTGTGAAATTTGGAAGTTTTGAGCTGTTTCGTACAATGGGTATTCACTTAATTGCTTTGATTTTAAGTTTTCATGAAGAAGTTAGGCATTTTGGGGAGTGGAGTTTGGTTTTTTTTTTTTTTTTTTTTTTTTTTTTTTTATTTTGTAAATTGTTCTGATCTGATGTTAGGGTTTTGGATAAGTTAATTGGGAATTTGAGGGGTTTGGTTTATTTATTTATTGGTGTGTTTTTTTTCTTCTAGTTTTGGTTGGTGAAGTATATGACTGTAAGCTGAGTGATTTATCTTAATTTCTCATTGTTTGGGGAGAGTTTGGGTATTGTGTATTTAGTGTAAATGTGGGGTTTTAGTTTGAGCTTTGGGGTTAGAGGGGTTTAGATTTTGATCAGATATCGTTTTCGGGTTCATTTATTAGATGTGTAGTTGGGTTTTTAGAAGTTTGGGTTTTATCATTTGCTGAAGTTTTGTTATAGTTAGGGAAAACTTGGTTTATGTTGTTGTCATGGCTCCTCTTGTATACCATGTATGAAAAGAGTATTAGTGGTCTGATGCTTCTTACTGGTTTTGCTTCCAATGTATTAAATTTGGGATTGTGATCTTTTGCTTGGTTGTGTTGTTTCTCCGGATTGGAGTTTACTAAGTAGTAATTTACCTATTTTTAGGTTAAAGTTTGTGACGCTCATATGTGGATTAGTTTCAAATGCAGAATCTTTGACAATGTGGATATAGTCTACCACCACCAAGCGAAAATTCGTTAGAAGATTGGTTTATTATTTCAGCTAACATGGACACCAAAAGAGGCCTGGGAATTCGGAATTGGGATTTCTCCGACCAGAAACCCCTATCGGGTACCCCAGTTCCTGGTGGAACCACTGAACATGAATCTAATTTTCTGAAGATGAGTCCTTATCCTGGTAGAAATTACATGTTCTCCCAAGCTGAAGCAGAAGCGTCATCCATGGAGTTTGTGGGAAACTATTGGGGTCATTCAAGGGAATACCATCCCAACACAAAAACCAGCCCATATCCACTACAGCCCACTCCAATTAGCATGGAACTCCCTACTGATCTTAATGATGAAGAAGTACTAAATGTGGAGTTAGGGACTAAATCCAAAAACACCAAGAAAGAAGCTAAGAAGTCTAACCGTGTTGCTTCCAAGGCTTTGAGGCCTAAGCTGCCCAGAAAGAAGCCAGATGCCTCCAAAAAGAAGGAAAAAACTTCTGAAAAACGGGAGAAGAAAAGTCTGGATTTTGTCTTTGACGGAACCTCGTTTGATCTTTCTCAGATACCAACTCCAAGTTGTTCTTGTACTGGTGTTCTTCGGCAGTGCTACAGATGGGGAGCAGGTGGTTGGCAGTCATCTTGTTGTACTATAAGCATATCTGAACACCCACTACCCATGAGTTCATCAAGGCCTGGAGCTCGGCTGGCTGGGAGAAAAATGAGCAATGGGGCATATGGAAAGCTTTTGCAGAGACTTGCAGCCGAAGGTTATGATCTCTCTAATGCAATTGACTTAAAGGATCACTGGGCTAAACACGGTACTAATAAGTTTGTTACCATTAAATGAGATATTTTATATGCATGCTTAATGTATTTGTATGTTAGCCGTATGTGGATTTGAGCTATCGAGCTGTTTGACTTCTTGAATCCTCTTACACTATAATCAATTCAGCTTATTTCAGCAAATACAAATTTGCATCCTATGTATCTATAATGCAGCCACTTTACCTCTTAATTTCTGAATTGTATCCATTTGAATAGAATAGTATATGAAATATGCCTAGTTTTTGATATACATATTTACCTTTGTACTTGTGCTGTAATAAAGAGACTTTTGTAGATCGCTGTTACCTTTGCATATATGCATTGTCTATAAAGAGATCATCATGAATAAGTGCATGTACAATTGATATGATACCGAGAACAGCAACACTTTTGAATTGGCTCAAATGTTAATTAATAAAGTTTTGACCGCCTGGTAGTTGTTGACTGCAGAAGTGAGATACAATTTTCTATATAAGGGAATTGTAGCTTTTCTCCATTTTCTAGTCATGATAGTGTTTTTCATTTTTACTCATGATCTGGAGCATATTTCTTCAGAATAATGTATTCTCGAGGATCATAGGAATTCTTAGAGCATTCAAGATTTGTTGATAAACTCCACAGAGTATAATCTTAGTTTGGTTCACAAAAATAAAAGAAGGTATGGCAGAATTGAGGGAAGGAGACAGAAAGCAAAGTCTGTCTTGTCTTTCTTGTGGTGTGTGCTTTGTCTGTCTTGTCTTGTCCTTTTTGTTTGGTTGGTAAGCCCATTGTTAATGACAGTGGTAACTCAAGGTGCTACTGGCAAGAATTGTTCTGGTTTCCTCCCAATTAGATGTACCGTTCTGCATTCTCTCTTTCCTTCACACGGTTACTTATTGAGTCAAATGATCATAGGTTATCTATCCTCACGGAACTCTCTTTTATGATATTTTGAGAGCTGAAATTGTTGGCAACCTTATGAGATGGGCTTGATTTTCGGGTTCAGTTGGTTTAGGGTCTTTGTTGTATTTTATTTTGTTTTCTCCGCAAGCTTAGTGGTTAATTAATACATATCTTAGAAGTTAGCAGTCCACATCTAATCAAAATATACCACGCATATTATCTGAATTCTTTCAGATGATCACAATACTTGCTTTTTCTCTTCATGTTCTGCTCAGGAGGATTAGATTAGAAGATTATTTCATTGGGCAGTCTTCATCGTTCGTGAATATGAATTAGAATGAGTTATTGTGCTCGATTTCTTTTTCCTCTTGAGATAAACACACTCTTATTAATTGAAAAGAGAAAAAGGATTTCCAACAAACAAAAGGAAGCAAAAGCAAGAAAAAGGAAAACAACAACAAGACAGGAGATGAAGGGGATATTTCTGAGATGAATGGGATCCAGTGTCATGTGGAAAGCCATAATCAGTTGTTACCCGAATTCTTTCAGAAACTGAAGCCAACATTACTCATTTCATGACATTTGCATTAAGTTTCTCTTTCTGATCGATCTTCCGTGTTTCTCAGTTCTTTGTTGCTTCATAGTTAATCTGCCTTGGATAAACTTGAACAGAGGACGTGGATTCTCTTCAACGCTATCCGGGTTCTGCTTCTACAGAAAAACTCAAAAAGAAATAACAAACTCACAAAAGATAATAGAACATGATGACATTAAAAAAAAGATGATAAATAGAGGAATACTGCTTAACAAAATACATTGGTTACGATATGTCTGCAAGGTAAAAAAGATTAGATCTTTCCGTTTTATGGTGCATATTTTTGATATCCCGGTGGAAAATCTAAAGGAGAAACATAGCAAGAGCAAGATGAAACTAGGAAATTAAATTGCATCGAGACGTGAAAAATAGATGTGTTTGATGTTCATCTTAACTGCATTTAATCTCTTTTACTCCTCTATATAATACAGATTTCCACAGAATTACAACATACAATACATAAAGAGTGCTCTCAGATCTCTCTGCACAAGGAGAGAAGGAAGAAAAAAAAACTTGGGGGGAGAAGGATGAATAAATATAGTTTCGAAACTCGATTTTCTAAGCTTTGGCTGATTGCAATGCTCCAACTCTGCTGGTAACGATCTGTTCGAAGAGATCTCGTATTTTCAATCCAACTATGGTTTGAAAGAGACCCGTTCCGTTGTTACTACCGGGGAAGTCTGCATGTTTCAGCATTTGCTGCGTAATTTCTCCGTAAAACTTTGTGGAAATGTTGCTCAGATGGCTCTCAACGTATATAAGTTCATCTAATCTGTCAAACTGTCCATCCATCTCCAACACGGAGACCTACAAAATTCCAAACAAAAACCGTAAAAATGGGGAAAATATCTTGTTTTCATGAACACCGAACGTTTATTTCGGAATTTGGAGAATGTTGTGGTAAATGAAATTTGAGAAGCTCTATTTACCTCGTGGCCTTTGTAACTGTCAGGTCCGTAGGCGAACTTGATCCCAGGGTACGAACATGTTAGTTTCCTCCCGCATGGTATCCATGAAATGGTGGATCCTTCATCGAAAAGGTAGACTGGCTCGAAGAACTTCACACCTTCTTTCATTATCAACCGTACCCTCAAAACCTTCCCTTCGTTGTCGTCGGGAATGAGTTGTGTTGGTAGGACTTCAATTACTGCATCAGCAAATGCCTTTTGTGGGTCTGCATTGGGAAGCCAGGGAAATGGCGTTAGAGATCGAATGCAGAGTATAATTTTCATTACACATATACGAAAGAGATAGCAAGAGAATTTTTATTTACCAATGTAGGCGTCAAAGTCTGGCTTTCGGGCTTCAATACTAGCTTTAATACTTTCGAGACTGTGCCCACGTTCCGCCATGTCTCTCTGCAACACATAAACATGGTCAAGCCGAATAAAAATGGTATAGGATGCAAATATTTAAGAAGGTAGAAAGTAAGATCACTTGCCTGAATCTTCCAAGCAAACTTGACCTCATTACTGATATCAAGATAGATACTGAAGTCGAGGAGGTCTCTCACACGGGAGTCATACCTAGTAATCAAAAATAAAAATGTGATTTAATGATAAATAACAATAGAGTATCAAGAGCATCTTCGTATGAAAAACACTTCATTTGATAAAGCGTGATGGATTACATAAAAATCATCTTGTATATTTACAAAATGTCCTCATGCACAACACTTAATTTGCAATTTTACGATTTTTTATTATAAAAAGATACATAGTATATGTAGTTTGTCGCCAACATTCAGCGTTAAGTATTCATATAAGTATACGGATTCAATAACACTTCTAAGAGAATGTAGAATACCTTATATTAATCTTATTAAGCTAGTATTATTTAGTTATTTTTTGGCGCTTTTACGTACTTTAATCCTTTGTATATTATTCTTCCTCATTGTAAACTTCTCCTAAATTTCCTTAATTGTCTTCATGCATAATTAAACAGAGACACTTCACAAATCATTTTTTTTTCAACTATCTCTCTCACTCTGCAAACTTTCTTGCTCTTTAAGCCTAGTATCAATCTACATCCTCTACATTCCAGCTTCGCAAACAACAGTAGTCCACCAGAGGGGACAGGAGTTTTGGGTAAATCTGGAGGAAACTTATCGTTGATATATACCGTTCTTTTAAATAACACCGAAGTTTGTCTTCTAAGAGCAAGTAATTTTTTGTAACAAGTTCACAAGAAACATGAGAGATGTTGAGAGCCAAAATACAAGTTGATGCCCTTCCAAATGATGTCCACCAAACTAGGTTCTTCTGCCACACTGGATAGTTTGGGAGATTCTATAAATTATTATCCTAAAATAAAATAGAAATATTAATAAATGATAACTAAATAAAAAGGAAGAAAATATGTTAAATCAGCTCCAACAATGAAACAAAGAAAAGAAAAGAAGGGAAGACATATTAAATCATTTGCAAGAAAGAAAGAAAAAAATGCATGAATGAATGAGAGGAAAAACTCACATTGGGTGTAAACCTTCGATAACAAGGATCTTGGGAGGTTGAATAAGCTCTGGAGGGTCCAAAAGACCACTAACATGGTTATAAATCGGTTTCTCAACTGCAATTCCTTCTTTAATAGCCTTAACTTGCTCATACATTAAATCAAAATCATTAGCTCTTGGATCAAGTGCAGTAACACCTTTTTTTTTCCTTCCAGTTCTATCAAGTGAGTGATAATCATCTAAACAAATCACAGTTGTTGTATCACTAATCAAAGTGTTTGAATCAGGGTTACCGCCTTTAGGTGGCTCAGCAGCACCACCAAACACACTTGTTAGTCTCCTCATGAATGTACTCTTCCCACATCCAGAGTCTGCAGCTAAGCCAATTACAATAGTCTTTTGTTCCTCAGCTACACATGATATGTCACTACCAAGTGCTCTGCTAGGGGTGGTGGTGATGATTCTTTTGCTTGTTGTGAAGAGAAAGATTTGTTGTTTTTGATGAGAACCAAAGTGTGGTTTTATTGGTTTTGTGATTTGTGATGTTGTGTTGAGAGAATGGGCTGTGTATATTGTGCAAACAGCCATGGTTTATAGGGTGGTTTTCAAGGTTTTTGGGCAATGAAGTTTGTTAAATATTAGTGAAACATGCAGTGAAAGTTCTTGCCTCTCCTATGATATCAAAAGAGAGAGAGAGAAGTATAGAGGAGAAAGAAGAAGTAGTGGTAGAGTTGTATCTGTTTTTGAAGATAGAATATTTGTGATGTGTGTGATACTATGAATGGGGTTTAATACTACCCCTTGTTTTTGACAAAAGTTGGAGGGGATTTTTAGGTGGAGATAGGAGGAGCATGGTTAGATGGTTCTGGGGTAATTTGTCTTTTTTTCATTTTTAGTTTTTTTGTTGGAAATTTTTGAGATAAATAGGAGGATATGTATATGGTTTGTTGATTAGGTGATGTTTGTGATGACCACAGACTTTGGAGAAGTATGGTGGTGATATATTTGCAGTTTTGGATTGAAGGTTTGCCAGATGGCAAGATGAGTGTGGTTGGTTGGAGATGAGGAGATATGGGGGCCAATCACACAATAAAAATCATGGGCATATATACTGTATAGACTTCTCCTTCATATTCATTCATGTATATTGTTATATGTAACTTGTGTTTTCCCATTTTTATTTAACAAGTAAATTTATGCATTTTTTACTCCACGTATCCAGTTTATCGATACATTTGACAGTACCCCAGTACTATAATTACGAGAAATGTCAAGTGTTGTATGTCTAAAAGCATAGATGAATCTAAATGACTGGAGGATAACATTCACATTAGAAACACATTAAATGTGGCGTGTTCCCAGTAGAAAGCTGTGCTTGTCACACTGGGCGTACATGAATCTAAAGGTTATTAACAAACGCAGAATCACCAAACATATGTTTGAATCCCTCACTCGAAGTGGTTGGTGCAATCAAACATCTGTTTGTTTTTAAGAGGAAGATGAGAATATCAGTGCAAGTTGTGAGGTTCCGAACAGCTAGTTCAGAAAACAGTTTGGATTAGGCAGTTGCAACTAAAATTCACAGATTCCATCATCTTTCTTGTTTGTTCTGAGAGGTTGTCATATTCAATACAATGGCACATATCGAGTAAGGGTTGCAGCAGATTCTCAAACATGCACCACTACTAAATACTACAAAAGCAAGAAATATCAAATGGTAGACAAGCCAGCCATATTTATAGTATGTAAATCAAAATACACAAAACTCGATCATTCTAGACATTCCTAAGATCTGATCATTTGCATTTACATCAACGTCAGAAATATGTGGTGGAAGTGGTAAAACCAAGTCTAAAAATGCCATTCACATTCAAGCAGCACAACAAAAAAAGATTCTAATAGGGTATATCATTTTGATCTCAGGCTTCACTTGTGTCCTCTGAAATACATGTAAATTTTCTGCATAAACAAATATAATGCACAAAATTAGTAGTTGAAAAGCTTCTGAAAGAAAATTGGAACTACATGTTTACATTATATTAGCGTCTTAAAAAGAGAAGTTTAATGCGTATGTGTATATCAGCATTTATAAATAATATGGCTTGGTTTTCAAACTTTTAACCAAATTTTCTCTAGAAATTGCAAAACTACACAGCATTGCAAATAATGTCTCAGTTTTATCTCATTTAATCTACCTCAGCAAAACAGTAAAACCTCGATTCTCATTTTGGCATGATACAGAAGGATTGGACACCCGATACCTTTTCCAGCCATCTACTACTGCCTAATATGGTATGGCCATATTTCAGACGGATATGGTGTTCGAAAATATTTTATTATGGTGATATGGAGTCTGCTAAAGAACGCGAAAACAAAATTAAAAAAAATTAAAAAAAATCAAAAATCAAAGCAAATGGAAAATGGAAATAAGGTTGGTCAACAATGTGCAGCAACAGTAAGAAGGCAACTAATTCTGTTCAAAAACTAACCTGAAGTACCCATAAGCTCAATAGTGATTCTAAACAAAACAGCCCGAAGCCAATTAGGTAAAAAACCTGCAAGAAATCCAAGAAACAATAGTCATAAATTAAGCTTGTATGTTTCGATGGAGCACATGTATTGACGTATTGTATTGTAGATTACTTTCGGAAAGAAGATTTTATGAATGGTAGTTTCCACATAATAAAAACAATATAAAGATTGCGTAATAAGTTAAGTAAAAAATAAGAATAGCTAGGACATAAGATACGAAGTTGGCCTCCATATTTAGTCTTCATATCCATCTCGATTAGAATTACCAATATCAAAATCACCAAGTAACCAGTAATTACTCCTATTCTATGCTCTGTCTAGATCGCACCTTCAGCCTCTACATATTCCTGGAATCTTCAATGTTAGACTCTATTGAGCCAACCAAAATTACTATGAAATGATTTTTAAATGATAGACATAATAAAACTTTTATTGAAAGTACCAGATAATACAGGATGCACATGATACGAGGTAAACGATCCTGCAACTCAAATTGTATATATTCCAAGACAATACGTAAAATGTCGTGTCCTGGAAAAAAAACAAGTACAAACCCCTCATGAACTTTTACTCCATGAAATAAGCAAAGCCTAGTCTACGATGATAAGGGAAGCGTCCTTTCGTTTCCTCTAAAACTTCTGCTATTTTTCTCACCATAAACACAGAAAGAGGGACAAGGAACCAAAACAATGCGTCGCATAGCAACTCAAAAGCTCAGTTAGACAGGAAATCAGGTCCAAACCTAACTAAGCATAATTCGCCCACTCAACCAGTATTGGCAGACTCAATAAGTAAAACTGAAATCCTCATAAGCAATCCCACAATCCAATAAAATATGTTCCACTAGCTCCTCTTAAGTGACACATATAACTCCGAGCTATAAGGTCATTTGCAGAAAGATTTTATCCAAGTGCAGCTCTCCAAGGGAGAAAGAAATTTAAAAGGGAACTTAGGGATCCATATTTGGCAAGCACGCTCAAAGGATGCCTCCAAAGGGGTTATATTTGTCTAGAAACTGCATCAATAGACAACATGTTACCCTATGTGGAACAGAACTAAACAATCCATTCTATTAATCAATAGACCAATGGACTCTGAAATGAAAATCCAAGCTGATATTGCAAATCCAATAAAATTCTGATCCTACGTCATTTCTAAATTCATATAAACTAATTTCTACGTTTACTTTCTCTATCTAACCCAGGGAAATACAACATATGTATAGTAGAGCAGCAACAAACGCCCTCCGAGAATCCAATCATGCCCCTCTATGGCTCTACTTTACACTCGTCACCCCAGGCCTAAAGTCCTCGCTGGTCTTGAAATAACCTCTCCACACACTACATCCCTCAAATCTCAATCCCGTACACCCTCTCCGTACTTCTCAATAATTACATTCTTCCAAAGCCTGGCCTTCACATATCCCTTCGAGCACTTTGTTGGTTCTTTGAAACGGTAAAATAGACAGGCCTCCTTTTTTCTTTTTCTTTTTTGCAAAAGATAAGATGTCTCCTTGGCTTCTGGCCAACAAACTCTTTCAGCTTTTAACCAAATGGTACAAAAAACCTTCCTCGTGATCCTGCATGAGAATGTTACATGTGAACTTCACAAGTTCTTTCTCAACACTAGCAGGGCATAGAACAAAAGAAATGATAGGCAGAATTACTAGCCAATATGATCCAAGCACTTTCTTACCACTAATGGGTGTAAAATAGAAGAGAAGATATGCAGGGATACTAGTCAATGTGCTTTGAACGGCTTGACTCTAAAGAATAGACAGTTTACTCCCCTTGCACAGTGTGAGTCTCTGAGCACCTTACAAACAGGCCCTAACAGCAACCCCAAGTACAAGTAACACCTATCTTAAAAAGTAAGCTGAACCTCTACCTCAAGAAAAGATCTGCGTGACAATCCCTGGTTCAACTCCCTTCCTACTGAATCTACCCAGCGCCTCTCCGTTACTATAAAGGAAAACATAAACTTGTTATTCATGTCAGAGAAATTCCAGCTAATTTAAAGTTGTATGAAATTAGAGATCAATAATTTAGGTTTTGTATCGTACCAATACTATTTTTTCTTTTCGGCAAAGAATGTTTTAAAATTTCTTTAATTAGCTTGCCTGAATTTCTACAGATGCCAAAGTTGTACAATTCAAAGAAAGGTTAAATCCTGCCTTATCGCATTAACAAGAATTTTTCCAAATTCAACTATCCCTACCCCGATTGTTATGTGGAGGAACAAAAGCCCAGTCTGTGACCACTATTTTATACAATTACAAATTTCATAGAAAGAGAGATGATGGATATAATATGCATCATGTATTTGAATTTGTATCACTTACCCCCACTAGCACATGGTCTGAGAAAACATCAATAGCTGCAAGGATGCCCCTGAGATAGAAGATCAAATCTTAATAGGTGAGAGAGTATCAAATCTTAATAGGTGAGAGAGTGATAGTAGTACTAAAGCGGAAATTTACCACTAAATATAAAGACATCTACTTTTGAAAAACAACATTATAACTTTATTCACAACTTTAGCCCAACATAATTTTAAAACATGTAACGCATCATAACAGGAGCTTGTGAAAACATCTCCCAGTGATGTGAGTCTAGGATATTAGTATGACAAAAAATTGGCTTTATTAGTTTGCAAAAATTTAGCATGCTAGGGTTAAAAATTGAACACAAAGTGTTAAAGCTCCTAATGAGACTCAAACTTTGGCATCCTATCTCATTTGTATAGCAACTAGTGTACACTCTTGTATGGAGAATGACTGTCTCCACCTTTGGTGGCTGGAGAAAGCAAGTGGTTGGGGTTTGAGGAAGATTGTGCTAGATCATTTGCCAAACAACCTTCACATAAATACAAATTTCAATCTTCATTATATTAAGAATTACAAAAATAAAAAAACTTACGTCAAGGACTTCCCTTGGAAGACAATTGGAGGAGCAATTGCAGCAAATATACAGAAGACAATGTGGAGCTGCATTATGTGATGTATTGGGTATAAGAAAGAATCCAACTGAGTATGAGGATAACTATTCAATAAGGAGAAATAGCAGGACGAGAAAACTCACTGAGTAAAACAAGAAAAACCATCCAAACTTCAAAGCACTATCTGTCCTGTGGAACACAAAGAAGGCAATCAACATGATCAAAGTAACAAATCAAGTCGAACTATCTAAACTACTGACAAAGCGGCTATTTAATTTGTGCCATAACGATAAAATGAAGCACACAGTGTACTTTTACTGAGATGGAGGATACTAGAATGACAGATAGTTGTATTCGATAAGAGATTTAATTGCAATATATACTACTTTCTCATTAAATAACAAGTGTGTTTCGCATCTAAAATAGACTGTGCCGGGCATGTAATAAAACACGTCCACGAGCAAGGAACATGTGCAACTCACTAATTTATCATATAACCAATTCGGTAAAATGCGGGTTTTGATGCACATGGCCTACTTCTTGTTAATAACTTAAGAAAAAAGCACACTGCTATAAAACAGGTAAAACCTTTTCTCGACCAACCTCCATTACAAAAGAAATCACAATGCCCATCATAAAATAAGGAAAAACTCGATCTCGCCGATTTGAAGCAATTATTTGTTTTAGCAAAAGAAACAAAAAAACAAGCACTTTATTTGTACGTGCAAGAATTGCAGTTCTAAGCGACAATACCTTAACAAAAAACATTAAAGCAGTCTTGGAGCAGACCCTGTGGTGCTGGTTAATGTTACCCACCAGAGTGAACTTGCACCCAATTGCAGTGGATCTAGCCCTCTAGGACTTGCACCTCTTTCCATGGAAATGGAGTTCAACTGGCACACAAGTGTGTTGCCCGCTTGTAGTCTTCTTTGATAAATGGTTGCAGCCTATATCAACAGACAAACAATGTAGGATCCTTGGATTTATTGTAATATCCTTCCATTACGACTTGATTCGTCCAACTATCTCAACTGATCCACATAAAACATCCTGGTCGTGTATGGCTTCTTTGCCTTTCCTCTTTTTCTGCTAAATTTTGCTCATAGAGATCCACCAGAATGGGCCACATGTGCCTCAATCTACCTTGGTTACGCGACAGGTGACCCTCCCCGTCCCACCCTACTAAGTTCCCTATCAAAATTTGGACTTTCGCCCGCATCGCCTCCGGCTTATAACGTCCCTCTAACCTCTACTACTAACAGATTAGCCCTATTGAAAATAAGATGTTACTCCATCCTCTCTCCTACTTACTTTACCTCCTATATTGTACATCTCTACTCTCACTCTCTCCATCCTCGAAATATGTGATAATGGCCGTATCTAAATTGTTTCTGTCTTTGCATCAAGTATGTCCAGGCTGATGGATGACCTTGCTTCGCTCTCTTTTCTCCTCCATCCTTCTGAAATAGATGAGTTTGCTGAAATAGATGGGTTTGCTGTCTAAAAATTTTCCACCTCCCAACCGCAGGCGAAGAGTTTCTCCACTACATCTCACCTCTAATTTGGATTTTTTTTAGAGACACCGCATTAAAAATCTGACTCGGCTTCTACGAACACCAAACATATATCTCTGATGGCTTACCAAAAATTTTGGTGACCACAGGTGGAATGAATCACCGCGAACTCTAGAACAAACCTATGTAACATGGACACTCCATATTCCAAAAAAAATCCGTGTCCAAACGTGTCGGACACACCGACACTCGTGTCGACACTCCAACGGACACTTCTTGCTTAGATCATAACCTTTTTGACATAGCTTTTAGAAAGTTTTCAATTCTTATACATGTTATTCAACCATAATAACTAGTATCATTGTTTTTTGTTTGTTATTAGTCGTAAATTAACCCATAAGTTAATATAACTCATAAGTGTTTGGACTTGTTTGTTATTAGTCGTAAAAATATGTCGTAAATTAACCCATAAGTGTGTTAGATAGGTTAAGTAACCAACATAAGCATAGTAGAAAATAATAAATATAAATTTTACAGCCGTGTCCCCGTTTTTACATATTTTTGGGTCGCCGTATCCGACACCCCGTACCCGTGTCCGACACCCGTATCCGTGTCGTTGTTACCTAGGAACAAGCATGTCCCATTTTAAGAATATCCTTCAAAAAACTGTTGGCAGCTGGTCTCTATTAGCGAAGTAGGATAATACCATGCTATTCACCACAAGATCTCCAAATCGACCAAATCACATACCACAATACCACAGCAATAGCCCATTTTCCAAACTCCGTCTCCTCTAGAAATTTAATTCTCGGCTTCCTTTCCTTTATTTCTCCTAAGGTGTTGAAATTTCTTTCTATAAGTACACCACCTCCTTCATTGCCTGAATCAGAGCCATCCACCATTTCTTCCAGCTCCTTAAGTGATGTAAGTGAATCAGCTTCTAGATCCCTTCTCAATCCCACAAGTGTTTATCTCACAGACTTGCCATTACAAGTCCGATTAATTTTTCCCAATAATGATTATTGCTCAATCTCTCAACCCCATGTTCCCTTCATCAGCACCCTAGAAGATATCTGCTTCACCAATTTAACAAGGATTACACCATCTTCCTTCCCTAAAATTCTTCTACTAATCTAGAACCATTTTCTCTCAGCATTGTTTCTAAGTTACCTCTCCCCAATGAGGACTTGAAAATTCCCTCACCCAAATTTTCTCTCTCCAGTCATTCTCTATCTATCTCTCACTCCTTATAATCGAGACTTCCCATCATCTTATCATTTAAAAGACTTACTTGCCAATGCCAAACTCAAAATTTTAAAAACATCTAACTTTCTTGGCAAGTTGGATGCTCGTTAATGCTCCAATCCTGCTTTATTTTTACCATTCTTGCTTAAAATTCTAAATGCGTCATCATGTGGGGCTATCTTTACAGTAAGAGAGTTCGTAAATCAAAAGAACCTACTGTACAATTTTAACATTGATAAATGGTAGAATCATTTAAAGGCTCATTGCCTTTGCAGTCTTATGAGGGCTTTGTTTTCAAATAAAAAAAAAAAAGACTAAAGAGCATATTCTTTGGGGGCCTTCTGTACAGAAAAGTTAAGTACAGCTTGACTGATTTTTGAATCTCATTTGTATTCGTGTATGCCTCCTCAGAACTTTATTTCATACTTTTTTCATTTCGTAAATTATAATAAAAATAAAAAATTAGAGGAAAAAAAAATGCTACCGAATTGGTTTTCTTATGTTTACTATTTCTTCACCTTTATCTTTCACTGAGACGTGAATTAGTACGAACAACCACGAGATCCAGTGGCAAGTTCCGTCTATTACCACGAGTATAGAAATTTGATCGATAATAACAAGATGGAACCCTTTACAATAAAAAATTGTCATAGATGACCTCTGGCAATAACAATCAGAAATGGTCCACCATGTCGCTATAGATCAAGCTCCCTAGATGACTGAAGATAGAAATAGCCTGTCTTATACCTCATCGCTGTTCATATGGTCCGTGTCTTAGTGAAACATAAAGCTAAAAAAGTAGGTCCATTTTACAAGAATCAAATTCGTATCATTTCATACCTTAATCTTTATTTTACACCTGAAGTTGTATTCACTACTATACCACCACCGCCTTCTCGTAGCTCTTAAACCCCCAAAAATAGGTTATCATCTTTCTTTCTCTATATAATTATGTAGAATTGTAGATACATAATTGATAGTCTGAAACTAAGGATTTTACATAATTATCTTTCTCCAAGTTTTTCATATGATTCCTAGTACCATGATGTTGAAATTGTACAATTCATTCCATACCTTATCTTCCACCTGAAGTTGTATTTACTACTATAACTTCAACCTTCTTCTCGTACCTCTTACAAACTTTCTTTCTCTATACAATGATGTAGATACATAACTGATATTATTTATTTTACATATTTATCACTCTCCAGGTTTTTCATGTGATTTCTAGGACAATGATGTCGAAATTGTAAATTTTGAATTGAGTTGTTACAAAAGTCCAAATTAAATTCCTTTTAGAGTGAATCGTATCTAATTTGCAGAAATGGTACCGTGATATAGATATTCTTAAGATTTCGCTACGAGTGCAATTCGGACATAAGCATATTACATAATCTACCAAAAATGAAGCAAGTACAGGAAAGAGTGAACGAAATTAAAGATATTGACAGTCCAACAAAAAAAGTACCTCATTGCACGATAGAGAGGCCTGTACCACATCACATATGAAATAGGGCATCCAAGGATAGCATAGATGATTGCAAGGAAAAATATTTTAACACCTGAAGATTAAGAACCTTCTTCTCTTAGGATCTCAAGATAAGTAAAGCTACACAAATAATCTTATCTAAAACATATCAAAGACATAATTTCTAAGAAGCGACAGCTTACCTCCACCTCTAATCCAACAGACAATCACAGCAATAACATTGAATGTCAGACATAGAACTATACCTGCAAAATAATATATCTACTTTCAATTACCAGAACAATAATGGAGGAAATTTCCGACAGGGATTTAATACAAAAATAGCATGGTTGACATTACTGATATTCTATAATAATAATAAAAATATATTGATTAAAAGAGCAACTTTGCAAAATCTTTAACTCTATATGATAGCCAGTTCTCTCTATGATGAGTATGTCTACACGTTCACAACAGACATGCACTTGAGCTTCACAAAATAAGAAAGAATAGAAAAAAGAGGGAATCCGTATCTATTTCTAAACTAAGTCTGCAGGTTACGGGTTACCTCTTCTAAGAGTGTTATATCTATTTTAGAAATGGTCTAGTTGTTGAATCTCTCTTTAATTGATCAATATGTGATGCCAATAAGATGTTTGCATATCAGAGTAAAGATAGCGCAGAAAAAAAAGATAGTAGAATTAGTGACTAGGAGGTATGCCTTTCATCATGGTTGTTACCCGAGTTGTGAATTCTCTCTAAGAAGAAATGTAAGGTAGCTCGTTGATTCTCTTCTGATTTGAGAAAGAAAAAAAAAAGTGAAACGGATATATACTCTTTACCCGACAATAGGTAATCAGTTAATTCTCTTGTGATTTGTTTGGAAGAGTTTTTTGTAACTTTGTTCACAAGGATGTTTTTGATAAAACATGAGGGTGAATTTACCTTTTACTCTTGTTTAAGCTTTTTCTTTTCCTTCTCATATTCTTTGGGTGCTAAAAAGAAAGAAAATTCTTTGAATACTTACTAGAAATGTCTATAGGAGCTGCCCACTTTCCACCTTGTAGAGTTTTGTAGTTACTGACTCAAAAATTAATTTTACATCAAAAGAAAATCTTTCCCTCAACAGCATATTCTACAAAATGGCACTATGCTTTATTTATGTATATCCTTCCTCCTTTCAAATTATTAGAATGAGTTTACTTTCATATACAAGGCCAAATTTAATACAACAAACAATTAATCAAGGAAATTTTACGCAAATATGCACTAAAGATCCAGAGGTCACTTAACATATGGCTATGCCTACGAATAAATAAAAGAACATAACCACAACTCACATATCATACTTCATAGAAGGGAAATGAACATGCATTCCAGCTTAGCTCATGACGAGTATGATGACATAAGTGCGCTTTGCGACTAATGATTAAATATCAAAGTTTTTTATGGGCATATCATGATTGCCTGGTTCTTGTGGTGATGATTCTATTTCTTTCCTCTTTCTTTAGCCTGGTATTAATTAGAAGGAAGTTACTTTTGTAGTTAATTTTTCTGCTGTTGCCGGCTTGCCGCTAGCTTATCAATAAAAGTGCAAGCTTACCAAAGAATATATATAAAAGAATGGCATACAAGTTCTTCATTCTTTCCTTTTCGTAAGTATGTTTTATTCAAATGTATATTACAGCTTAACACATAAAACTGAATAAAACTCAACACCCAGGAAACCCTCCGAGTAGTAATAAGGAAACTCGAGTTAGTGTTTCATACCTAACCAACTTGCAAAAGCCAGATACTGCAACTTCTGAGCATTTACTGGTATTTCTTTAGCAATGTCATGATGAATAATTGGAAAAAATGGAGGCCAATTTTTATCATCCGCAGGGACGCCAGCTGTATTTACAATATCAAAAGCAGATATTAACAGCGTGCAAAATAGCAAACAAATAGGCTTATAGCCATTGCTTTGAAGGTAACACCATAACACACCTCTGGTCACAGCATCTTCTCTTCTTTTTATGTCCTGCAATACGTAAGTTCAGTGTAAGAACAGCAATTACTACTAGGGGACAGAAGAGTGTGGCACGTGCAAATAAAATTAGAAGTGTTAAAAGAAGATGAACATATATATACAACCTTAACTAATATTGTTATTTTGCAATAAAGTTACAATCTTTGATGTCATTAGAACGATCTAAGCAAACAGAAAACCTTTTTACTTTCCTTCTCAACCAGACTTATAGCTATTATATACATTTCTACTAAGAAGTGTCAGTTGGAGACATTTCTATTAATCGCTGGAGACACACCGGAGACTTCTATTAAAGTAAACAGTCAAAATATAGACGCACACTTAAGGTCATTGGAGACATCTACTACCACAATTGCAAAAAACTCAGTTGTAACTTGCAACTCATTTCCATGACTCAACTTAAATGGTGTTGAGGTAATTACGAAACTCCCAAAAGGGATCAAAGCACCCCACAGATGATGTATTCTGGCTACATATAGCTTTAGCTAAACATTTACTTAGGTCAGAGTCATACTAGAATTGACATTAAGATACTCTAATTACTACTAGGCCTTCTAAAGACCATGGGAGTTGAGTTATTACACTCTATAAAATGGTGTAGTAAGTATTTTAGTAAAATAATATTAATTGCTCGCCGATTAACACAGATACTATTCCCTCTGAAAGGGGTACATTCATCAGCGAAGCTCCATATCGTATCACATAACAAGGGTGGACAGCGTTGGTTATCTATAAAAATATAATAATAATAAATGACCCTAATTTATGTTGTTATTGTTACCATTTTTTTATTAATTTAGCTTTCTAAACTACGCAAAAAATGTCATAATGTTAAGAATTTCAATAAAACTATTAAGTACTATCAAAATTAGTAGAAACCTAACCAGCTCTCTTCTCTTCAAATCCGCTTCCCAATTTGCAAGTTCACTCTCTCGCTTCTTACCATCCTGTTTCAAACCAAAAACAACTCAATTATCTCACAAAACCCAATAACACACCCACACACCACAAACAGTAGAAACTAACAATAAACTCAGTAAAACTTACACTCATAGTATCCAGTGGAATATCAACAGTAGCGTCGTGCTTCTTACCAAACCCTAATTGCCCAAGTTGCGGCAACCGTGATTTCTTTCCTCCCGAATTCTACATCAAAACAAACAAACTCATCACAAATTCAAACCAAACCAAATCAATATCACAACATCAAACGAACTAAACAAAACCCCTAACAACGTAAATCCCTCACAGAATACCTAATTATGTAAGAATTAGGCCCATTTGCTTCAAATAGTGATCGAATCAAGACAAATTTCAGTTGAAATCGAACGTAGAATCAAGCAATTTAGATCGAAAACGTAACAAATTAATAATTGTTTATGCAGATCTACTAAACAATGCTACAAATTACAAAAATGGGGAAAATTGAAAATTAGGGTTTTAATGAGAGAGATATACCGCGAAAGGATTGACTTCTTCTTCGTCGAAAGGGTTGGGATCGTTGCGATGATTCATTGGAAAAAAATGCCGAGATAAATGGACGGTTTTTTTGCGGAATTTCTTCCGGTTCAGTTGAAGCGAAAAGTAAAAACCGAAAACAAAGCTGCAGATGAGGAGAGAGAGATTCGTTAAATCCAAAGTGTATAAAGCGGGAGATAAATGAGATTTATTATTGACAATTTTACCCCTCCATTGGCAGTTGAGTTGTACAGTCTGTAGTAGGTAGGGGTGTACTCTGGCCTGCAGCTGATTCGAACCGGATATATTGGGTCTTTAATATGTAAACCCGAACCGACATACTCCACAACCCGGATCGGAACCGAATCCAAACTATCGGTTCGTATCGGATTTGTACCTCAGGTTCGATTCGACTACAGATCCATGCACATACTCTAAATGATGCAATAATAGTGATATTACAGAGGTTCCTTATTTGTACCAACAAATCATCACAGTTCGAGTTTCTTTGATCTGAAAATAAACATACTCCAAATAAGCTCAACTAATGGTCGGATTTGTACCCTAGGATAGAAGACGATGAGTGAAGTTGATAAAGATCGTATAATTGCTAAGATGTCAAAGAAACTCGAACCGTTGCTCAAATAGATCATCACGGATGTTCTACCCCCATCACCACCAACAGATCTAATCTCTACTACTTGCTCCATTATTGCAAAATCAAAGCTTCAAAGAAATAGATGTTGTAGTTGAACTAATAAACTTTATTGTTTAGTTATTGTGTAATTGTTTAGTTGTTGTTTATAGGTCTTTAAAGAGATAGAGGAGTAGATCCCATGGAGGGAGGAGGGGAGGGGAGAGTAAGAGGGGTCGGTTAGGGTTGTTGACTCAAGTGTTAATTGTTAAGACTTAAGAGATATAAAACATAAAGTCGGTTCCGGTTCAACCTGGTTACCGAGTAAACTAAAACCGACCCGATAATAACCGGGTATTTATATCCTAAACTGAAACCAACCCAGGGTGTATTCAAAACCGGATCGAACCGGTCAATTCGGATCGATCCGGGTCGGTTTCCCGGGTTGGTGGGTTTCATGTACTGCCCTAGTAGTAGAAGTGAGAACGAACTTAAAAACCCAACCTAAACTGAACCGATTAGGTCAGTTTTTCGAAGTAGCTCGGTTCAGTTCGGTTCTAAAATCAAAACCCAATACAGGTCGATTCGGTTTTCGGTTTTTCATTTTTTATAACCCGTAAAACCGAACCAAACTGGTTTATTATAGTTTTTACTTCAACTACCCTTAGGTTTAGTAGCAAACTTCAAGGTTCAAGCCTCCCCCTCTCTCTCTAGTCTCTGCAATCTTCAACTCCAACTCCAACTCCAACTTTCCCATCTCTGCAATTATTCATCACCCATCAAAAATGTGTTAATTAATCTCCGCAATTATCGATTTCTCATCACTGACAATCCGACATGTAAATTCCTCTTTCTTTTCCTCTCTAATACCAACTTTCCTATCTCTGCAATCATCAAAACTGTTTTAATTAATCTTTGCATTCATCACTTATCAAGACTTGTGAGAGATTTATGAGGGAGAGAAGCTGGTATTGGAGCTCAAATACAGTTGGTATTGGAGCTCAAAACCCTAATCTCCCAATCCAATTCTCCCCCTTTTCTCCAATCCTAATTTCATTTTACCCCATCCAATTTTTTCCCCACAAAACCTTATTAAGATCTGTAAAAACCCATCCCCAAAGCAATGTTTTCAACCCCATTCGTTCTCTCATTTGCTCGACGACCTCTCGCTCTTTTACAGAGCTTTTCTATCTTCAATCTCTTGCTCTAGTGGTAATGGTAATGGTGGTGGGGTTTCTCATTTAGCTACCTCTATCAAAACTCTACTCCCTAAAATAGCTTTATTGTTTCTTACAAACTCAGATTTGGTGTTTCAACCTCTCTGGGAAGACTTCTTTTAAGAGTTTCTTGCAACCCCTTTCCCACATCTTCTCTTATTGGCATATAATCCATGGGATACCAATCTCACCAGGCCTCTATCTCCCCTGCCTTTACTTGTTTTTTTTTTGTTATTGTTAATTGTTGTTTTCTATTAGAATTGTTTTGTAGATAGAAGTTGAGCAATCACAACCAAGTGGAGAAACAACTCAAGTTGTACCGAATACCGAAAATTCTACTTCGATTGTTCCAACGTCGTTTTCACAAAACAAAAAGGGAGGTAACAAACATAAAAAATCTTTAGCTTGGGATCATTTTACTCCAGTAGAAGGTAGTGGTCCTCCTCATGCCATATGTCATTATTGTAGCACAAACATAAATTGTGATCCTAAAACTAATGGAACAAGTACTATGAAAAACCATATAACAAATGTGTGTAGAAAAGGAGATGGACATGAAGTTGTGGAAACTATTTGGAGTGTAGAGGCTTGTCAATTAACATTGGCTAAAATGGTTATAATGGATTAATTATTTTTTTGGTTTGTGGAAGGCCTAGGTTTTAAACATTTTTTTAATGTTTATATTCCAAAGTTTATCGTTCCATCTCGTTTTACCATAGCTAGAGATTCTCTGAAGTTGTACAATAGTGAGAAAGAACATTTAAAAGCACTCATTAAAGGTCAAAACATCAGCCTTACAACGAACACGTGGACATCTAATCAAAACTTGTACTATTTGTGTCTTACCGCTCATTGGATTGACAACGAATGGAAAATGGAAAAAGAATTCTAAATTTTTGTCAAGTTGTTAATCATAAGGGAGAGACCATTGGGATTGTAGTTGAGAACTGCTTGATTAATTGGGGGATAGATAACATTTTTTGTGTTACACTTGATAATGTAAGTTCTAATAGTACCGCGATTGATTACTTGAGGCGAAACACTAAAAGTTGGAATAATACCATTTTGAATCACGAGTTTTTGCATATGAGATGTTTGGCGCATATACTTAATTTGATTGTTTCCGATGGTTTAAAAGAATCAAGTGATGCAATTACTTCGATAAGAAATGTTATAAGATTAGTAAAGTCCTCTCCTCATAGACTAGAGTGTTTTAAGACAAGTGTGAAGGAGGCTAAATTGGAGAAGAAAAGTTCGGTATGTTTAGATGTTTCAACTCGATAGAACTCAACATACATGATGTTAGAGAGAGCTGAATAGTTTGAATTGGAATTTCAAAGATTAACTAAAAGATAGTCGGCCTACTATGCTTATTTTAGAGAGAGGGAATGAGGAAACAACATTTTAGGGCCTCCATCATGTGTAGATTGGGAAAATGCAAGAAGACTTGTGAGTTTTCTTAAAAAAATTTAGCATGCAACATTGAAGTTTTCTAGATCATTATATGTTACCTCAAATACGTTTTTCCAAGAACTTGTTACCATACAATCCAAATTGATTTCCTATAAAAAAAGTCTTGATGTTAACTTATTATTGATGGCGAGACGCATGCAAGAGAAGTTTGATGAGTATTGGGATATGGGAAAAATAAATTTACTATTATATGTTACAGTTATTATCGATCTGCAATACAAAATGAAGTATGTAAAATTTTGTTTGGGTTCAATATTGAATTTTAATTCATTGAAGATGTGGATGATATGATGTTAAAGGTGAAAGATGTATTAATTCGGTTACACGATTAACATCTAATGAAATAAAGTGGGGCTCAATCATCCCAAGGAATAAGGAGGATGTTCATGACGATGAGGATATAACTTTGGAATATAAAAAACACTTGGAGGAAGAAAGTAGTTTGGAGAGCAATTCAGAGGTTGAAAAGTACTTGGTAAAGACGTGCAAACCAATAAGGGTAGAGCAATTCGATATATTAAATTGGTGGAAGATGAGCACATCAAGGTACGGGATCTTTCCCCTTGTTGCAAGAGATGTATTGGCTATTCCCATCTCTTCGGTTGCATCGAAGTCGACTTTTAGCACGGGAGGTCGAATACTTGACTTTTTCATAGTTTATTGGCTCTTACCACGGTGAAAGCTCTTATTTGTATGCAAGATTGGCTTCAGCCAACTATGGTCCCAATTGATATTCGTGAGGCATTAACGGAAGTTGAAGAATTATAAAAACTCGATAAAGGTAATAAAATATTAATTTACTTTGTTTATTTTTATGTTCTTCTAGTTTGTTGCTAACTATTATACGTCTTTATTTTATAATACTTTTTAGAGTTGCTCGGATGATCATCTTCACATCCTTCTCTTGTGGAGGATTAAAAATCACATTTTCTAGGTATGGTTTCTATATGTACATGTTACTTATTTATCCTGGATGATTTGGATAGTAGTTTTGACCTTTTATTGTGTTTTTATCATTGGTTTTTGTTATATCTCTTTCTGTGTATGGGGTCTTGAAAAATATGGATGACCATATTCATCTTAGACTAGATATTGGACTGCTGAAAACAGAACTAATATAAAGAATGTGTGAAGGAAGGTTGTGTTCCGAAGAGTCAATAGATGCAACATATTTGAGGGATGCAATGATTTTGTTGTCCGTTAGTGCATTCAATAGTGATGGTTCCATACATGTATTATTTCTATTCAGTTCCAGTAATTTGTGATTCAATTTTAGCTTTTCACCACCATTTTTTTGTCACTCATGTACTGATAATATTTCTGCTTTAGGCATTTGGACCTTGAATATTGTACTTGATTTATTTTTGAAGTGTTAAAGTTCATTTGTAACTCACAATTCCTATGTGTAAATGTATCCATTCTCTCATAGGATGCCAATGTTTTTGGCACTGACAACTTAATGTGAATTTGTGTATTTGCTGTGTAAGCATGCTAAGAAATTTATTTTCCTCCGCCTGCCTCAGGTAAGTTAATATATCCTTTTTGGAACATCATTTACTTAGTTATGCTTTTATATGTATTTACTAGTTAGTAGAATGCACAAACCCCTATGATTCAAATGCAAGGCTAATTATGAGATGAACAAAGTGTTGAAGGAAATGTTTTATTTTACTTAATAAAATATTTTTCAAATATAAGCAATAATAGTTGATCCAATTCAGATAATTGCTTTCACCGTTGCATACAAATTCTTTATTACTGTGTATAAAAGCCAATACCATCTCTTAGTGATTCCAGCTAGTTTTATTGACGCTTTTTTGTGGTGCACAAGAGGCTGAAGTTAAGGGAAGTCGTGACTCAACAACGGTAAGAAGTGAAGTGCAATTTTTGTGGTCCTGTTGAAGTTTTGGGACTTTTAAAAGCATAAAATGGAGGAGATTTGTTTTTTTGGTTTTGAGTTGTACTTTGAATAAGGGAAAGTACACCCTTACACGATGTTTTAGTCTTAAAATTCTTGAGTCAGTATGCTAGCTCAGTATTAGTGGGTTTTGATGTATGAAAGTTTCAAGTCAAAACTTTAGTAATGTGATTGTGATGTCGGTTCCTTTTGTTTATGCTTATTATTACTTTATATTTATATGAGCAATGTGGCACGTGCTAGTGCGTGCAAACACATTATTTGTAAGATTCAAGTTGGGTTTGAGTGTATTTTTGTGATAAATTAAGGTTTCCCTTTTCGAACACCATATTATGCATGCCTTTTTAAGTAAAATTTTCTGTCGGATAATACTCGTCCTTTGATCCCATTCATTCTTTACCATAGTCTTTACAATAAGATGATAACTGGATATTACTCGATTTTGATCAAAGAAACTTCCACTATGTTTTTTTTCTTGAGGTACCTTGAATGATGTTCTCATTTGATAGTTGTTAAGTTCGTTCTTACTAAGGGTTTTTTTTTGTAGGGAATTGAACAAAAGCTTACGAAGTATTGTGATTTGTATATCCAAGTAGAAACACATAGTTTGTCGGTTCTATATATAGAATCTCAGAGACAACTATCTAATGACGTAAATGTACTTAGTATTATAATTTGTAATTTTGAATTAAATCTACTTAGTTTGGTTTAATTTTTTTTAATATAGCTTCGTGCTTCAGATCCTTGGTGATCTCACCACGTTGACTTCTTTATTTTAATTTTGTGTTTTGGATTTTGTTTCAGATTACCAAAGAATAGTGCCTTTTCTGTTTGTAAGGGGATATGGTGTAATTATGGTTTCTCCACCATTAAGGACTACTTGATCAAGAGAGAGAGAAGGGTTGAGTCAATGGTTTCTATTGATTTCTTACCATTATTTTTTCATGTGTGTTAATCTTACTAAGGCAGGCCTATTCTGCATGGTTTTGCATATGTAGAGTTTTTTACTAAAAACAAATATGGTACTCAGAATCTGTAAAAATAGGTCATTCCCAAGAAGTTGGATTATAAAATTTTTGCCGATGAATCAAAGACCTAGTGCGGGTGTAATAGTTTATCAAAATCTCAACCTATTAATTCAACATTAAATTCGACGAATTTTGGTCCATAACATTCCAGATATTTGTTATATTGTCAGTTTTTTTTTTGCTTCCTCCATCCAAAGTTAAAATCGCATTACTGATCATCTCTGCTGTAATAACTATCCCAAATAATGTTATAAGAGAATATACCAAGCAAGTTTCAAAGTATGTGACAGGTATTGCAGTTTGTATAAACAAGGTTACAAGTTAACAGATATTGAGGGTCACTAGAGATAAAAGTAATGTACTCAACTTTGCAAACAAACAATCAATCAATGTCAAGACAAACATTTAGCAAATAAAAGACAATGAATTCCAAACAATCTAATTACAACTATGTAACTCAAAACATCATTTAGCAGATAAAATAACATGTTCATAGTATAAAATGGAAAACGAAATCTAAACACATTACAAAAAGGATTCTAAGTTTCAGCAATTTGTCATACTTAAAACTAAAAAAGATTTAAAAGGCGTGATAGTTCTAGTCACTTTGAGAATGTCATAATCTATATATAATCACTGTCTGAGACTGTTATTTTGTACTATGGATTTCCTGTAGCCTTGATAGTAGTAGTCTCCTCCTGAAAATGCAAAAAAAATACCAAAAACATTTCCACATTGAATTCAATATGAATGTACAATTTGAAGAACAAGCTTTAAAGCTGAAGTAATCGAATTAAATAATTCTTTATACAGAGTTCAATTATCAGTGTAACAAAACTTTACTTTTTGTTTTTGAAATTATATAGCTAATAAATAAACTTTTCTTTAAGAAAAGGAATGGCTACATCTAAACATATTTCATATCAATATAGGTTGTTAAACAAGTAGCTTAGAAAGAGCAGCTTAGAAGGTCTAATTTCTTTACTGCACTACTATCCAGTCCCTCAAAGCTCTTTTTTGTACCATACTGATGGTTCTTTTAACACCTATACCCACATATCCTCCTATCCTAACATTGTTATGGCAGCCTTGCTATCTTGCTGCAGCCAGACGTCCTCGTTTTGAGTTCTGAAAGCTTCATCCTACTAGGCTCAAAATCTCTCTCGGAACAGATCCCACCGATGCTCTATGTCTATGTTATAAAACTATAGGTAAGGTAGCTAAACTAAGCTTGTTCAAGTCGTTCCTGTGCGATCTGAAGGTTGTACAATTGCTGTATTTGAATATAAAGAATATTTTTACTTTTCAAGTAGTGTAACCTAGGCAGGTTAAAGAGTGGAACTTCCTTTCGCTTCCTATAAGTTAACTAATTCTTCCCCTCAGGTTGAGTTGTCTTATCTCTAATCTCTCTGTCAGAATACTCATAAGTTTCAGTTTAGAGTTAAACGTAAGTCACCTTGACATTGATTTCCATAAGGCCTCAGTCTTTTAATACTAATTAAGCCTCATCTTCCCTCCCAATAAAAAATTCACGACTAGTCTAAAGTCCAATTCATCTGGTTTCAAAAAGAAAACAAATCAAGCCAATTAAGAACAGTCACAAAAAAGTAAACAAATCAAACCAATTCTACTAAACCAAATAAAGCCAATAAATGTTTTATAGTATGCAAAAAGGAACAAAGACCAAGGATCATAGGGAGAGGGAATAGGAAAGAACCAAAAGTACCTAGAAATAAAAGAAGAAGAAAAATGAATGACTTAGTAATCAAAAAATCAAAAGAAGAAGAAGAAGAAGAAGAAAAGTTTAATCAATGATATGGTTCGTTATTCAAGTTACAAAAATTACTTTTTTGTAACAAAATCATCTTAAAATGAATAATGAGATCGGGATGACAAACCTCACGGTTATATTGGCCTGGACGTGTCCTGGCCCTTCGAGAGTAAATTAATATATTGCCTTCATTTAAATAGCTTGAGCACGTAGTTCTAGGCTTCCATTCCAAACAATATTCTGCTCCTGATTTATACAAGTTCTATATGTATATTTGTGTTCCTGTAGCTTTTCCACGAAATAATCCTAGTTTTGTGCCAATAAAATATTCATCAAATGGGGAAAATTCCTTTATAGTTTCCAAATGATAATTTGCAAAAGCCCCGGACTAGACACCTCTCCATTATAGATCCTCGTCTGCAATAGCTCATAATATAAACTTCCACATTCTGTAGTAACTTATAATGCACAATCCGTAGTTAAAAATTCAGTATAGACCTATTTTGTGAGAGTTCTTAAAAATCTTTCTAATATTTGAGAATTCTAATTTTGTTCTGTACATAAAATTTATTATTCGGATAATCATTCAGATTATACCATAAATTTCCATGTTCTGGTGTAAACCAATCCAGTTGGAGTCTAATCTATTTATGCATTCTTAAATAAACAATAAAATAAAATAGCAATAAAACAATTGACAATGGCTTACACTTTTTCCATCATTGAGGGACTGAGAAAGGAAATCAATAGATCTTAATTTCGCAGTTTACGTAAGAACAATGGCATCCTGGCCAAGTGGCATAGCTCCAGTCTAGAAACCAAAATGTACCATAATTAACACAAAGTAAAGAAACAAAATTGATTCCAGAACAATCATTCCTACTATAGCATAATAGATTGCAACGATGGGGTTAGATTGACTGCAATGCCCCTTCAAGGAAAGGGTTAGGGACGTTCTGGTGGTCCATGGGCTACTATATTGGCAAATAGATTGTAAGAAAATCTATTAATTTAGGTAATATTGAAGGTTGACTATTAATCAGAGAGATGAGCATTGATATAAAAGAAGAACCGGAGAAGGATTTCCATGGCACAGAAGTACCATGGAAATAATCCAAGCCTTCCAAAGCATGCCACGTCTTACGCGTCGATGGAATGGACGTCTGAAACCAAAGCAAAAAGATGGGTTGTATTTTTATTATTATAAATATATTTGTTTTCTGCAAAACCTTTTAGGAGAATGATTTATTAGATATATTCATAATTTGATTAACCTAGGCTTGTACATTTTTAACATATATTTTTGTGGTATGAGGTGGCGTACACTGCCCATTTAGTTCTTTAGAATATATAGGCTAAAATACATTAAGGCCATTAGAAAAAAAAAAAAAAAAAACTTGCTTAACCCGGCGGTTAGCTGTGATGCTCTCCCTAAATTTATTACTTTAAAATTAATTAACAAGCACTTAACCTGAGTCTGGTTTTTACTTAATTAACTAAACAACAAAATCATTTAATTAAATGACATTGTTGGTTTGACAAATAAAATAAACATAAACTATTTAGGTGTTGCCTGAGAGCGGATCTATCACAACGATGGGGCTCCTCACTCTGTGTTTCCCATTAGTGTCAATCCAAACAAGAACACCTGAAGAAATCTTGTCATTCCTTTGTAGTGTATCCATAATATTTACAACAAAGCTCAGGGTCTCAAATTTCTTTTGAAATACCAGTTTATTTGGACTAACGCTGACTATAGCTCCACTAGGTTGTGTTAACTTGCCACTGTAAGTAAATGAACCATCTCCCATATTAGTCACTGTCATCTTAAATTCTTGAGCAGTCGGTGAGGTTTCACTAAATAAAACAATGAAGGTGGGATAGTTCAGATGGGAGGACGCGCGGGTTCAAGCAATTGTAACTTGATGATCTAACGATGGTTAAAAACTGCTCCCTAGTGAAATTTAAGGAGTATATGTAACTAACATAGTCTTGGACCCCGGCATCGTAAATTAATCCTGGATTGAGAGCCTTGTTAGGATCAATTTGATCTACTCCCATGTCGAGACCAGTAGCGGGTCTTGAAAACTTCACATCAAGGATTGGAATATTGGTGTTATCCAATGGGTTTGCTGTAGTCATCATGGCTGATCGAATGGCCCCAGGACTCCAATCTGCGTGTGCACCTTTTAAGAGTACGACCACACCTGATGCATGTAAGCACGTCATTGATGTCCCAAATAATATGTTGTAATTGCTCGATAGGAACAAGTTATTACTGCCAACACGGCCTGTGGTAACTTTTAGACTCCATGCTGCTAACACTTGAGATCCCGGTGCCACTACATCTAGTTTTAGAACCCCGCGGTAGTTCTATGAAGGTCCTCGAAAACTATATTCTGGAATTTGTGGTGCACGTTTTGCTCCTCGTCCCACAAAGGTTTGCCTAAACTTTATAGTCGCCTTTGGATCAATGGTCGACTTGGCATAGTTGATCACTATAGGGGTGTCTATCGATTTAATAGTAGCTCTTGGAATACGATACTCTTCTCTTTCGTCAGGTGAGATGAATATAGCCCCAGTGACTATAGACTCAATAACTGTACTAATTTAATTGTTGATCCTAGGTTTTTTAGAACATACCACAATTGCATTATTTGCATATTCTGATAATAGGGCTGGCGAATTGCATCTTGTAAGGGTCTCATTGTACACAAGAGACGCGTTAAGCAATGCTCTTCCCGGGAATAACGACCATCCGATAATAGTTTTCCCATTCCCAAGAGTCAAAGTGCCTGCTAATTGTCAGTCAATGGTGCTCATTCCAACTGTCAATGACCACGGATTTCCTGCTACAGTCATCAAATCTAAACTTCTATTCCCTGTCGAGAAAGAAACTAATACACCTTTCTCCAAGGCCGCAAATGATGTTATAGATATCGAATCCTCATACGGAAGAGCCCCTCGAAAACTTATCGACATTGAAATGATGTCAACGCCGTCAGCTAATGTTTGGTCCATACTTGCAATAACGTCATAAGTAAGAGATCCTCCTCTTGACCAAATAACTTTGTATATTGCTAGCCTCGCACAAGGTGCAGTGCCTTTTGTTGTACCCTTCGCATATCCAAAGTAAGATACACCTCGTACATAATTTCCAACAGCTATTGACGTGGTGTGAGTCCCAATCCCCGTTTCGTCTCTAGGCGAGTTATAGACGAAACTAATATTAGGATCCTGGGCAAGGACACCTTTGTTGAAGTAATTCGCTCCAATGAGCTTCCGGTTGCACATTGAAGATTTAAACTGGACACCAGGTTCATACGTCCCTTTCTACCTTCTTGGGATCTTCCCTATTCCATCATCTCTGAAGCTAGCACTTTCTGGCCACACCCCGGAGTCAATTACACCAATTATGGCATCTGTACCGTAATTTGACGATGGCCAAAGTCCACCAGCCTTATTTAAGGAGAGAAAATCTGTTGTGCGGGTTGTATCGACATGTAATGTATGGTCATGGTAAGCGGTAGCACAACCTAGCGTCTTATTTAAAGCCTCTAGCTCTTCCAGAGAAAGAACCACACTGAATCCATGGATAGCGTGGTTGTAGGTATAGAAAAGCTTTGGTGGTACTGAAGTACTAACTTTGTCGGAATCAGTTTTCAGTGAATCCAATATGACCAAGTACCAATGGTGATGGCTAGAGAAGGCCTTTGGCATAACCAATTTCTTCATGTAGACAATGTACGTCGACCTCTCAGCCAAAATGGATACAGAGTTGATCAATGTAAAGAGAAACAATACTTGAAAGAGTGAGTTAAAGGAACCCATGATTCTCTTCCTTCAAAAAAAAAAAAAACTTTCGCCTTGATATCTATTTCTCCGTTAAGATATAATGTCACTGAAAATTCCTAGGTGGTCTTTATTTACATAAAATATTTCGGTTTGGTGGTTTTAACTTATTTCATTAAGTCGTTGTCTTACACATTAAATTGTGATTAAGAGTTGGTTTTGTAAATCTGCCAACTTCTTCATGTGTCAATACATAAGAAATACTTAGTTTCTTCCCTACTTGAGTTTTAGACTTTATCCAGTGAAGCCTGACCATTATGACTGAAGGGTTTCTACTGAGTCTCACGCCAGCTTTTGCCTACATTATAACCACGTCATAAGTTTACCCTGTTGATTCAGAATAGTCCTAGATAATTCAGACGAATACTCGAGTTTTAGATTTGAAGAGATGCACCTAAGAGGGGTTTTAAGCTAAAGATAGACGAGTTGGTACCCCAAGCAAGTCGGGTTCACAGTAATGGCCCCCTAATTTAAATCTCTGATCAAACCAAATATATCATTAGCCATTCATCCAATACTAATAATTATAACATCTAAATTTTAAGTTAGAATGACAGTGTTGGTTTGATAAATAACAAAAACATACTATGTTTAGTCGTCGCTTGAAAGCAAGTGATCCAGAAGGATCTGAGCATTTTTAAACTTTTTTTAAAAGTAAAAGTCGGTTCGAATATATCCATTTTGTATTCGAATAGACTTTTCTTTCTATTCAAAGAAACAGGTGTCTGAGTGTTCTGTTCGAGCAGACTTTTAGTCTAATCGAATACACTTCTTTCTGTTCGAATAGACTTTTATTTCTATTCGAATAAACACATGTCTGAGTGTTCTGCTCGAATAAACTTTTAGTCTGTTCGAATATACTTTTTTTGTTTGAACAAAGACTTGTTCTGTTCAATCAGAGACGCGATTCAGCCTATTGTTTTTGGTATTTAAGGGCAATTTTGTCCAAGTTTTGTAACTAGGAACTTGTAACCCTTATAAGTAGGTAAGGCTAGGCAACATGAGATCATGTTAGATTAATCCAAGTTCCAGAAAGAGACTTAGGGTTTTAGAGAAATTTAATTATAATTGATTTTGATTAAGCAATTGAAGCTCTAAAAGGGAATTCTCTCATCAATTTGTGTGTTCTTCATACTATTCTTCTAATTAAGATTTCTCAATTGGTATTGTAAATTAGCAAGTCTATTACAATGATGGGGCACATCACTATGTGTTTCCCCTTACTATCAACCCAAGCAAGAGCACACGAAGAAACTCTCCCCTTTCTTTATTTGATGTCAGTGACAATCACAACAAAAACATACTATGTTGCTGTATATACTTCTGCAACACACAAATCATCAACAAACATCCATCATTAACCCAATTAAATACCAATTCAAGCTTCAATCTTATAATTCAAAACCCTAGATTAATATCTAATAATAGCAAATTCAAGAGAAAACCCTATTTGGGGCGGTGCTACACAACATAACATGGTCCAATCATAAGGGGCGGTGCGTCTCGATTGGCTCGTGGGGCATAGCGGTCCCACGTATAACCCTATCTTGGAAAGTGACCCACATTACAAGGCAATGTCTCCTAACACTTCTGATGCCAATGAGAACTCGTGAACATCCCTTGTGGATAGCCCATAAGCCGGGGTCCAAGATGACCAAGCTATAAAGCTTACTTTATCATGGGGAGGCTTGAACCAACTTCCTCCTTGATATATATATATATATTAAGTAAATAACTAGTTTCCAAAAGGAAACATCAAATGTGGAGATGAAGAGTTCTGGCACTTCTCAGCCCCTTAACCAATTTTATTTTTAATGAAACTTGGCGTGTAGCTATATTAGGATATAAAGAACATATATCCAAGGTCAAAACTCAAAAAGCTCAGACAGATTTTCTTGGTGTTCGCTGGGGCGTCACAACTAGGGTCTTCACCATACTGTGTCTCATCACATTGTAATTGATTAGAAAATTGAGTTTTAGAAAATATTGTAATTGATTAGTTTACTATAGAAATAGGAAACAAAATTATACTTTTATTTTCTTAATAGTAAGTTATGGTGTCCAATCCTTTTGTTTGGGTACTTGTGGTTGTCGAGGGCGATATTTCATTTATTACCACGTACATGGTCTATATTGGGTCTGATATCTCGTACAAATTTGATCCAATCTGATTCGGTTCTACTGATCCAAACCCATGATCACCCTTAGCCATAACAACAACAATAATCGGTGATATCGGAGGAAGGTTAACCGAGGTGCGAAGAAGAAGATGAAGAAAAGTGACAAGCAGATAGCTAAATTTATGACACCTTTTGATTTTAACTGCTAATAATGACACTCCCTACAATCATTTGATATAAAAATAATTCCTTTAAAGGATTTCATTTTAGCAATCAATTGGTGTTTAATTCATTTCAAGGCGTTATATATATTGAAATGCAGGTCCTTTAAAAAAAATCTCGCTTTCTCACTCGCAAGAGCCCATGGTAGCTATGCATGGAGATAGTTTTGATTCTTAAAATCTGGGACGTTAATATGTTCCAAACTTTTAATGTGTCCCATTAATGTCTTGATATGAACCCTTGGGATATTATGGGTTTAGACTTTGGTAGGCTAGAATAAGCTGTGGCGTAGTTCTTTTGCAATGTATTTAAGCTTAGAAACAAATACCTACTGCTGGAACATTATACATTTGAGTAAATATCAATCTACTCATATCACTTCAAGAGATTAAACGAGAGATAGAATACCTCAAATGTATTTCTTGTCAAGGAAATACGCATAACTCATATAAGTTATACACACGGGCATACAAATATACTAGATGGGATTTCCTCTGATTGATGAATCCCAAGAAAAGAACTGTGTATATCATCAATTAATGACATAAAAGCTTTGAATCTTAAATTGTAAGCATATAACATACAAAATAATATCACAATTCAAGAGAAAAAAACAAGGATCTCCATATGATTTACAGTGTGGTGGTATGTATATTTTCATTTTTGGACATGCAGGTAGACCATCTTCAATTCAAGAACTATTAAGTGCCTGCAAGTTCGCAATTAAGAACATTGTTCAACAGAGGAAACCGCCAAACTCAAAACTTGAAAAATGATATTTTTTGAAGTATGGGTCATGCCAATAATAAACATTCTCAATAGAAAATCATAAAGACTAGTTTAAAAGCTCGAAGGCAAAGAGAGATGGGCGCACCAGTTCTTTAAGAGCCTCCGAGATATAGGGTATGATCAAACTACTTGATAATTCCTTTGATAATAAGCTTTCCATTTAACTCAGTCTCCCAGATCCACACTTTGGGAATGCGTTGTATCATCCAATGGTTCTATCCTGCCCCTGCGACTATTTCATCACCACCAGGCGTAACCTCTTTACGAAGTTCTCTAACATTTTAATTATTTCTAGGCATAGAGATTTGAGATGTTGAAATCCATCTGGGAGCTTTTTCAACTTTGTACATTTATGAATCGCAAGAAATTCCAAGCATGGCATTGTTGTACCCTCCGTTATGAAGTTCAACTCCTCTTACTGAGGCTTTTCACCCAAAAATAACAGGCGGAGTTTCGAAAACTTGAAGTCTTCTTCACCAATGGTGTCACTTAGCCCCAACTTCCTTCCCATGTAAGAATTTTTATACATGAAAAGTAAACTCAAAATTGGCAATTGCGCCAAGGTAAGGAAGGGGTCCTCCTTTAAATTGCTAACATACAATCTCAACTTTGGGAGACATCTGATAGATCCAAACCATTGTGGTAGTCACCCTTCTTTCATAATCCTCCCATGAATAATTTCTCAAGATGGCGTGGAGGTGGAGACATGTTTTCCAAATTTAGAGCTTTAATACCGGTACCAGGATATTTTGTAATTTGCTAGTACCGAAGGTCTTGCATCTTTTTAATAGCAGAACAAAGCTCTTTGCAGCTTTCTTCTTCTACTCCACAAACATATAAACTTTAAAGTTCAGTTGAAAGATGAAGTTATCTTATCAAGTGTTCATCAGCTATTACTCCTCATAACGATTCAAGGTTATATAAGCCCTTGACGCTTCTGGATAGCACAGGCATGCCCTTAGTCATATAAAGATGCCATATTTCTAGAAATGAAGTTAATTCTATTCCACGGGGGAAGAATCTTACCTTTGTTTTTCGAAAATCAAAAGTTTGTAAACTCTATAGCCTATGCAATGACTTTGGAAGTTCACTGATGGGAATCCTCTTCAAGTTCAGATAGCGTAAATGAATCAAGTTACATACCTCATTGGGCCAGTGCTTGATATTTGCTTCAAATAAATCTAAGACCTGCAGATGCTTAAAAGACCACCATTTGGCGCAAAGCCAATAGAGAAAACCCGCTCAAAGAAAATATGAGAATGAGCGAGCTCTCAGATGACCAACTGCATGATAGAGAACACATGGAAGTACTATGCATTGCCATACGATGTAGCCTTTCTGAAGACATTATTGTTCTATCTTGCAATAATTACATCAAACTCTTCTATCTGTAACATGTGTATGGCAGCAGTATCACACATAAGATCATGAAGTTTACATGCTCTTAACCCGACCGCAAATGCATTTTCATGAACTTGGAGCATGTTCCTCTCTATAAGCTAATCAAAGTAATTGCTTGTAATTTCTTTAAGTTTTTTTTTCAAGATGCTCTTTGATGAAACCTCCGGCCACCCAAATATGAATTAATCTCATTCTCTTAATCACATGATCTTCAAGAAACATACCACAAAATAAGAAATAGGGCTTGAGATGACATGGTAAATATATATAGCTTGTTAACAAGGCTTGATTAAGTCTTTCCAGACCTTCATCATTCAAAGCAGAATAATGATTTTCAAGTACACTATCCCATTTCAAATAATCCGTGGCTTCAATCTTTGATAATAGGCCTCAAATGACCGCAAGGGCGTGGGAAATCCTGTACACCTTTGTAATATAGTTTCTGCTAGTTGTTTCAATTGTTGAGGACAACAACCAGGAGGGTTGCTATTCTTATAAAAGAGAATCCAAGCCAATTCGATAGATAATGGAGTAAGTTAGTGGATGTAGGATGTTTCCCCGATAGGGCAAGCTAGGCTCATGATTCGAGTTGTAAAGAAGATACTACCATTAGCTTTATGTGGCAGACTGTGTTTAATCTCATCCCATACTTTATTATCCCAAATATCGTCAAGAATAAGGAGGTAACCTTTATTTAGCAAATAGCTATGTACCTCCTCTCGTAACTCGCCTATTGATATGTCCTCTAAGTTACTTGGTAATGGCCCGGCTCTGCTCTTGAAAAATCCTTTGAGCATGGAATGTAAGATCTACATAGGTTGATAGTCATGGGACACCGAGATCCAAGCATTACAATCAAATTCGGATAAATATATTATAGATAAGCAGGTAAATACATACATATAATTCGTAACTAGGGTTTATGTACACAAGTACAATTTCAACACTAAATACAGCCAATCCACCTCAATTACATTAGAGATCATAATCTCTCAAAAGCTTTAATCTTGCAAATGCAATCACACCCATTAAATAAAACTAGATCATAAATTCACTATAGCACGAGATCTAATGTTTAAATTAGAGAATTTGAAGAGAAATTGAGTTAAAAATACTTACTTTTTGATTAACCTTGGAGATTATCATATCAGAATAAATAGGTATTGAGAGAACTGCAAGCAAAAATAGGGCAAAACCCAATTGGAATCTCTTATTCCCCTATTCGATCAATCACTCAATTTCAATTTCGATTTAGGTTTGATATGTGGAATAAAAAATAGGGAGGAGTGAGTGATTCACAGAGAAGAACCGGAGAAGGAAGGAGATTGAAAGAGAAAACTACCATCCCATTGGGCAACTTAGGGTTGGACGGCCCAGATCAATTCTTCTTTACATAAGTACCATGGAAATGATCGAGGCCATCCAACGCACGCCTCACCATACGCGTCGATAAATGGACGTCTGAAACGAAAGCAAAAGGTTGGGCTATTTTATTATTATTATAGATGTTAGATAAACCATTGGGAGAAAATTAAGGCACCCATTATATCTAGCAAGCTGCAGTTATATGACAAATAAGAATATATTCATTTTTAGGAAAATCTGACCCGAACCGACCAGACACGACCCAATCCAAAATCGGTTTGGTTTCGGTTTTAGGCTTTGATTTTCGGTTCGGTTCTGATCGGGTTTCAGACCCAAATCTGTTTGAGACGGGTTTAGATTTTAAAAACTGATTAAGGTCGGTTCAGGCTCAGTTCAGGGCCAAAACCGACCATGCTCACCCCTAGTGTGTAGGTTTCTGAGTTAGGTGATAAGGGAGGGATAAATTGTTATTACAGATTTAAAAGGTGTATATGTGTTGAAACTAGTAATCCACTGACCGGAGGGAAAATGACCGACATAAGCCTTGATTACAGAGATGAATTGAAGAACGTGGGAAGATATTATTCTTCTTTAAAATTCATCGTCAGCCTAACTCAAATAAAGGCATCCCCAATACTCACAATTCCATAAGATACCTAAAAGAAAGATAGAGTGCTAACAAATAAACTATGAGATTGGATGTCACAATTTAGATTTGTCCGTCACATTTGTTTGTTTGTCTGTCCCCTACTTCTTATTACTCTTCTACTTGTTTATCATCGTTTAATCTCTCTTCTCATCTATTATCGTCTCATTCTCCTCTCTATCTCTCTCTCTCTCTCTCTGGCTCTTCCATGTCACCTCCCACATCTTCATCTTCTTCACTTATCCCAATATCTTTATTTATCTCTGCTTCGTCTACTCAATCATCTAAAATAATCAAGTGTGAGTTTGAAGAAAAATAACACTACGACAATTTAACATAATTACCACAGACTTTGTCCATGGTAAACAAAAAATTACTGCAGATTTTGTCCATGCCTAAATGGCGTGATATTTTCCTTCCCTATAGTTTTAGTCCATGGCAAAATACTTGAAATGCAGCATTTTTAATCTGTGGCAATATATTCGGTATAGACCAAGTCTATGGTTATTTTCATAAATAATTCAAACATCTAAATATTAATCTAAGCTGCAAATTTTCAGAGAAATGGTTCGTAGCAGTTTTTATGATGGTTGTTGATTGTTGACCATCCCAAAAGACAAGCCCACAAAGTCAGACCTAAAAGGCAAGCCCAGATTGTAAGATGTAAGAAATTTAGACTCCTCTTTATAATGGAGTAGATCTACTCAACTTCGACCTTATGAGGAATGTAGGACTAAACAGGAAAATCTATGTTGCTTGCAAGTTGCAACGGATCCTAAGAATTTGGCACAGACAAAGCCTGTGTTAATAATTGCCACGAACCAAATCCATAACAATTTTCAAACTGATCGGTGGTAAAAGTGACATTTTTGTGTAGTGGAAGAGACTAACAATGGTGGACTAATGGACTTTTTTGGGATATATATATATTGCGTTTGACTATAGATTAACTTCCCTACTGTTGTTCGATAAAATGTCAAGTTAAATTACATGTATTGATGTGGCAGACCCCATTAGCTGACGTAACAGAGAATATCTCACAAAGTGTCGACGTGTCATGATGACGTAGTACTTGGGGTCCACGTGATGATGTGTCACTGCCACGTGAAACTGATAACGTAGCACCGAGTGTCCCACGTGCTGACCGTGCCACTGCCACATAGCAGATTGACATAGCACCGATGGTTCAACAGCTGTTGGCATGACATAGAGGGTCCCGCAGCTAGTGATATGGCATCTGGGGTCCCACTGAGTTGATGAGGTATGCCACATATCAGTGATAATGTGACATGGGGGTAGGCCTTATCTGACTGACATAGCTTTGCCACCTGTCAGATGATGTCATCTGCTAATATGGTACGATAACGTAGCGCATGGGGTTCACGCTGATGTGGCACCACCACGTGTCCTGCTGACCAGGCAACTGGAGGTCTCACATATTAACGTGGCACTGCCATGTATTTACCACATGTTACTACTGACGTGGTAGACCAGGATCCACAAGAGTTGACGTGGCATGCCACGTGTCACGACAACATTTTGCCACGTATCGTAACAACGTATTGTCACGTGTCATGCTGACAGTGGAACACGTCTCTGGACCTGAACCCGGTCCAGATCCGGTTCAGACTCAGGTCTAGACCAAGGTCCAAAACAAATCTAGTCTAAGTTAGACTTGATCGAGACTTAACTAAACTTGGTCCATATCAAGTCTAACTCGGTCCAGACTTGGTTTGAACACAAATTTAGACATAAATCTCGAATCTCAACGTGGTTTGGACCATTCAGATCACGACAGACCCAAAAATATTAAAAAAATTAAATAAATATATTTATTTATTTTATTCATGTTTTAACCTCTAGGAGTACCGTATTTTTAATATTTTGGTAAAATAACACTATAGGGTTAGTATACTATTATTTTCCAAGCCATATATCTTCCAAGAGTGTTAGTAGTAGAGTCTTAATAGATGAGTGATGTCACTTAAAGAACATTGCCAAGTAGTAACTTTACTTATTGCGAGCAGTAGTTTTACTTCATTAGTACTACCTTTGATTGAGTTGAAACTCTTCACTATGCTGTCTAGGGCGGGGTGAGGCAGTAGGCATGGTCACTATCGGGGAAAGCGGGGCACTAGGCGGGAGGTGAAGCACTAGGCAGAACACTATGTATAACATGTCAATATAAATTTGCAATATGTGTAATATATGTAAATTTGTAAATTTGTAACATGTCAATGTGTAATTTGTAGTATGTGTATTGTGTAATTATTTAATTCAAAGTTCCAAACATGACTCAATCTATTTTTTTCCCGTAATGTATATTACATATATTGCAATGACTTAATGTATTATTATTATTTTTGTTATGTAATATGTCAATAACATATAAGATAAATCCCAAATTGCAAACAATGAAGCAAACATCAAAATAGAAGATCAATTCAACATAAAATAAAATCTTAGCATATCCAAAATAAAATCTAAAAGGACAAAGACCAAAAATCTAAAATAAAAACATCTAGGTAGAACAATGAAATCAAATATCCTCGTCGGATCCTGAGTCAATGCCATCATCATCACCATCGCCCACATCGTAGTTTGCATCAACATCATAATCATCATCGTCGGAAGGGACTTGAAGATGACGCATCGTCGATCGCGAGCTTGATGTTCCTCCTTGTGAGGCAGTTTTGGTATGAGAAGTACGAATCAACGGGGGGTCATCAAGTCCATCTTCGGCGTCCTCAAGCACACCATAAGTGATGTTCGTCCCTAACACAATATCATCTCTTGCATCGTCGGGAATTAACAACTCTGTGCATTTATTTAAGAACTTCAACACAATTGGGTCTATCTCTTTTCTAAAAATACATTCTTCATAACGCTTTTTAAACCTCTTATTATATTGGATATATGCAAGATCCCTCATCCGATCATGCTTCAAACAATTCCTCTTTTTAATATGGATCTATAATAGTAAAATAAATAAATAAAAACTTTAAGAAATATACTTTAACCTATAAGATAAATTGATAATGTATTTAGTTACAAATACTAAAAGTAACTTATATTGTCAAAGGTACTCCAAATCTTTTTACAAGGAGAAGCCGCACTAGTAAGCCCAATAACTCTTTTAACAAATCTTTACAAGGCGGAGACTTCACTTCCAAAAGTGATCCACCACTCAACTACATTAAAAATTATAAAATTTAGAAAACAAAATAATAAAAATAAAAAAACCTTACAATTTCTAAAATGAAGTAACTTAAAGTAATACTAAGTTACTAACCCAGAACAATTATTTTCACACAAGCTTAAACACCCTTCTTTCCCAATCTCCCGGCCTTGGTGTGATATTCAATCAGATCACGCAAGATTTGGCTTTCATCTTCCTCATTCAAAACAAGTTTTGCTATGCAATCTAATAAGCCTTCTTTAATTTTAGCATTTGATTCCATCTCATTGAGCTTGTAAGAGTTACATAATAATATTGAGGGTTAAGATAGTGAGCTACCGTATGCAAATGCTTTTTATGCATATTAGACCATCTATGGTCAAGAATTATTTCTATTTTTTTTCATAACTCGCGGTCATCCTCGTTTTGGTCTTTCAAATTAGTTTTTACCTTAAGCTTACAATCCCTCATCGTCGAATAAATACAAGCTATAGAAGGTTTCTCCTCGGTATCCACCATTCGAGTCACATCCTCCAAAGGAGCCATAATTTCAAGCAAGTATGCATATTGTTTCAAAAAGTATTACCTTTGACTTTTTTCACAATTTCTTTCCCAATAGGGTGTCTCGGCCACTTGTTATTTCTCCACTCAACGGTATGAAATATGTCTCTTAGTTTTTGTCTATTTTCGTATATACTATATAAATATATAAAAATGGCAAGTAACAAATCGAGTCACCGTTGGTCTTATAATTTTTCTACCCTTTGTTTGCTTCTTCATCAACTGGAGCACATGTTTATGGTTGTAGATGAAAGGGAAATATTTTTTGCTTCTTTAAGCATTTCCTTCACCAAAGGCATCTTGCTCACATCTCCAAGCATCAAATTTACATAATACGCCGCACATGGCATCTAATAAATATGTGTTTCCTCCATAATACAACCACCTACTAGTACATAATTACTTACATTATCCGTGCACACCTAGTAAAAGCATAAAAAAAATCAAATACTCATAAAATCTAAGCAAAAGAGCAAAGATAGGAAAAAACATAAAAACTCAGGACTTACTTGAATAACATTCTTCTCTCTAACCTCTTCAATCACTTCTTTCAACATTATATAAATGAGTTCCATATCATGAATATATGCGGATCCATCAAAAGACTTTAGGAAGACCGTTCCTGTTGGGCAATTCACAAGAAAGTTAATAAGTGTCCTACCCTTGTCATCGGTCTACCAATCGGTCATAATGGTTACTCCATTAGTTTCCCAATGAACTTTAAAATTATCTACCCAATTCAAGGTCTCTTCCTTCTTCTTCAAGATCTTGACTCTCAAGTCATTATATGAGGGTGGCTTGAAAGCTACAAATTAAATTTAAAACTAATAAGAATGTATTTGACAATTGTCTTTGAATTGTATTGTAAAAAATAATTTGTAAGATAAAAGACTTATTCGATGGATCATTGTATTGGACAATTGCTTGCATCATCTTGGAATAACTATCTCATCTTTCATAATTAAAGGATATGCTATTTTTATAAATGAAGTCGACAATGTAACCATGGATGTTCTCTAAAGTCTTTTAGTTTTTGTTTGAAGTAGAAGCTTTGGAGCAGAAATCCACATTAATAGGGGCTTCAAAAGCATCCATAGGCCATTTCCTCTTCTTAGGAATTTGAATCCCAACTTCTTCAACCTTATCATCATTTCCATACCCATTGACGTTTCTTATCATCTCGTCTTTCTTATTTTGTTTCTATTTGGTTGCTTTTTGCTTTCCTTCCATGAAGCTTCTAAGTAAATCAACAACATCTTGTAGAACTTTATCACATTTCCTAACATCTTTGTACAAAGTCCCTTTATACGAAGCTTTCATGAGCTATTGTTTTAACCTCTTAATCCCCCCCCTCGATATATGACTACAAAAGTCACACTTAACGTGATCTTTGTTTCTATCTACCGGCTGAGCATAGTTCCACCCTGGATCATTCGAATTAGCCGGTATATACAAACCAGTACTTACCTCGGAACCTTCCACCACGTTGGCAGAAGACATTACAAAAACCCAAAACCTATACTTTAACCAAAAGCAACCTCATAATAAATCAAGCAAAACCAAATAAACAAAAATTGAATCACAACTACATTGAATCACAAGTTATTACTGGTCACCTTCTTATACTTTTCCCTTATTAATTATTAAACATCTAAGTAGTCGTTGCAAAAAAAAATTATGGGCTGGAACTAACAGTGAGAATGAAGAACACTTGTTCAATTGAGGGATCAAAGATATATCAACTATACAAAGTAGCTCATAATGAGAATGAAAAACACTTTTTCAATTGAGGGATTCAATGACAATCACAATTGTTTGAACCTTTTAACCCTAATTTTAAATTGGAATCAAAATAAGCTTGAAATGTTAGAAATTACTTACTTAAGAGTTGAGACTAGTTATTCGAGAGAGTTACATAAATTCAAATTTAAATTCAAAGATAGATTCGCAGTTGAGAGAGAGAGATCATAACTATGAACTATTTTTTTTATTTTAGCCATTGCCAAATCATTGGGTAAAATACTAAATAAAAAAAACAAATAAAAAAATACCCTTGAGAGATGCGCCCCGCCTCAGCGGCGCCCCGTTCTTTAAAGTGCCCTAAGGCGGTAAAATACTAAGGCAGGACGGGTGGTTAAAAATTGGGTGCTCCGGCACCGCCCCTAATAACATAGTCTTTACTGAATAGCATATTCAAATGCTCGTGACATGCACTAGGTATCACATCTATGAGATCCCATTTTGTTATGAGATTACTTCAGATTTATTACATCTGAATTAGTTAAATTCTACATATGATAGTTGATCTACTATATACAACATGCCCAAGGATCTCTCTGCTCATGATAGAGTAGTTTTTGCTCATAGAGCATTTACCTTATCATAGAAAATTCACCAATAATTGGAGTGACGACACATATCTTAGAGACAATAGTACCACGCACTCGTTCCTTTTGAAATATGCAAATATTTCTTTTCTTTGACCTTGAGCATCTAGCTAGGATATCACCACTATCACTGGCCCGACCAATGTGATAGAAAGAACTGGATGTGCCACATGTTATTACTCCCTAATGGTGCGATACTAGGTATCCAATTCACTTTATATGCTAGTAAGCCCAATCAGAATTGGCTAAGCTTTTGGGACTTACATGATAATGGTTATCAAGTACCTACATGATAATGGTTATCATGTAGAAGGCAATATGAGAAAATGACGTCCAGATTCTGTACATTATATCCATGTTTAAAGGTTAGATAACGATATTAGAATGGTCTTCAATACACTCCTCCAGTCTAGGATAATAAGGATGATTATCAGGAATACTTTTCAACTTTCCTTTAAAGGGGAGAAGATCTAGAGAATGTTTGTGAAATGATTGTTTTCAAGGAAAATCCATTGTTTGTCCTACTATGACCAAGGTGGAGTGACATCTCCAGCCTTTTCTCTAATGCATCCATAGAGACACATGTGAACCTACCAATCTACATATTTATGGTCATACTAGACGCATCTTGGAAATGGTCTTACGTTTGCCTATTGTCAACAACTAGGAACGCAATGTTAGCACGACTTCTTACTTAGATCATTAGATTATAGGCTCAGTTCTTGGATGGACCAATCAAGTCAACTCGACTTGACGGAGCTAGTGAGTTTACCTCACGCACTTCTGATTACTATTGTGCCACTAATGGGATAAATGATTGAGCATCGAGTGTACCCCATTTCCATATCCAGTTTGGATTAACATAGAACCTAATCCAACGATTAGATATAATCGTTAGGCCGTTATTATTATAGTCACAGCTAAGTGTGTGGGCCATGCATTTTTGCTCATGCATTCTTCTTGCTTACGCATTTTACTCCCCACGACATTGATTAGAATTCGTTCGATAGCGAATTATCAACTTTCCCAAAGTAACTAGTAACTAGGTTAAAACTTAGTGTCGCCCTTCTATGTACATTTGAATATATCGTGCAAGTGTCAATGATACCTTTACAACGCACAAAGTTGGGTCCCCAACGTTGTCCTGATATTTATGTGGGTTACAATTCATCATCTACCATTTGATATTTGAAACCCACGGGTGACGTATTTACTACATGTTTATTACATGGCTGATTATCACTTTGATGAGATGATTTTCCCAGCATTAGGGGGAGATATGATAGATAATGTCGCGGAAGTTACTAAGTTAACTTGGAAAACACCGTCGTTATCTCATCTGGATCCCATTACATGAAAGAGTGACAATAAGGTCCAATGGATTCTTGACTTGTAATAGGACGCAGATAAATTGTTTAGAAGCATTCAGTGATACTGCTAGAGTGACAAAGGGGCATGTACCTATAAGTAATATACTTGCACAATTGGATATTCTGAGGAACTAGCATGCCTACCACAAATAAATCTAAGACTCATGCTACGCGCAAAGCACCATTGGAAGAAAGTATTTTGAGTTGTCGAGCAACAAGATATGGGACATGATATGGCTTATGATATAGCTTATTCATCGGGGATGGAATCACCCATCGACAAGGCAATAGTAGCTACGCGACCGATTGATGCATTATGAGACAAGCCCAGCGTGGTACATGTACATGTTAATAAAGAGATCTCGATCAATTATATCTATAATAGTACAACGTAGAATCGTTTAATAGTGATCATCGACAACGCATTCACCCTTGTTATTGCGCTCACCATCTAGGATGAGGATTCTGAAGCACTTATTGTAAATGACTGCATGTTGTTGTACATTGGCCAAAATGGGCATCTGGAATCCAAGCAGATCCCAGCTCACTAGCAAATGCAAAGTGATGTCATAGAGCCTGTCGGATACAAATAAAAATTAATACAGAAATGTAATGAACTCGAAGAGATTATTAGGTCAATGCAAGACTAGTTGCCCAGGTGTTCTCTAGCTTGTCCAGGACAACAGATAGATAGATCAAGTACTGGAAAGTAAATGACTGCATGTTGTTGTACATTGGCCAAAGTGGGCATCTGGAATCCAAGTAGAGCCTAGCTCGCTAGCAAATGCGAAGTGATGTCATAGAGCATGTCGGATACAAATAGAAATTAATACAAAAATGTAATGAACTCAAAGAGATTATTAGGTCAATGCAAGACTAGTTACCCAAGTGTTCTTTAGCTTGTCCAGGACAACTGACAAACAGATCAAGTACTGGAAAGTTATAGCGTCTATGAACAAAGAATATGTTTTATTGTAACACAACCTCGTAAACTATTATTATATTTATTCTTTTTCCAACTTCTTTTTCCAAGCACATGATAACCCCAAGGGGTTATGGGTTTTTTTCTACCAATTGAGGCCCTCCCTTCACCACCCCCATGGGGATGGTATACGGGGTTCATAACTACTTCTCTTACTACAAGACGCTTATCTAGCCAACACTTAGATCCGGCTCTACCCAAAATTTTCTAGTTTGCCCCAACATTACCCACTTGTCTGACTATTGCTGAGTAGTTTTTGGATATCAAATGGATCTCTTTATATGGTAATTTTAATATGGCTGATTTACCCTCTTTTGCAATCAGTTTTACTACAGCACCCGATGCTCTAGCGAATTGTCCACCCTTTCCAAGTGAGATTTCTATGTTATGTTTGGCCGAGCCTAAAGGCATATTGGTTGAAGTAAATTCATCTTTTTGATCAATCAAAACCCCTTCTGAAACTGTACAAGCTTCATCCAAAGCATACGGCTTTTTGAATGTATATGATGATATCTAGATAGACGGATCTTTTATAAATCGTATGATAAAGTACCACATGAGTGGATATATAGGAATCTAAATTTGCCAAATCACTCATGTTATGATCTTCGACATCCTAGGTATCCCCGTTCCGTTATTTGTCTTATGTTCTTCATGCAATATTCAGACCGAATGACTCTATGAAATTACGTTAATACTTCCACATATTATAGGTAACGTAGGAGATATCTCTATTTTTCCCCGGGGGTAGAATTACCACTGCTTAACTTTTAATTTGCCTCTGACCATCAAATGAAATGCGAAAAACCCTTTCTCCTCTCTTTGAAATAAGGGGCGCTTCAGGTTCTCTCGGTGCTTCAAACAATTTTATCTTCTCCATATTACCATTTCTCTAGAGTCAATAATTTTATATAAGGAACTGCTAAACTTAATCACTTGCTGTCATTACTCTTCAGTTTTCTGAAGAGGTCTATCCCATAGAGGTACTCAAATTGGATCAGTGATCGATTTTTAGGTTTCATCGTAAACCTAATTGGTTACTTCTAATTACATAAATCAATGGTTTAAACCGCACTTAAAGGTAGGGTGTTTCCCATTGAGATAGGAACTTCTATACCATAAACAATGGTAACTTCAATTATAGCCCCTCTGGGATGTAAAATATATCTCTTCTCACCATCCCCATAGTATATGAGACAAATGTTTGCATTTCGATTAGGGTTATATTCTATGGTGACGATTTTATCAGATATATCTTTTTCATTCTGTTAAAAATCAATTTTATGGTATAAATGCTTATGACCTCCCCCTCCATACATTTCGGCAATGATTCCTCTGGTATTATGACCTTTACCATAATAATACTGTCCATAGATCAAATTATTTCATGGATTGGATTCACTTTACTGTCGATGGCTCCATTGGGTGTGCTCGGGGTAGAAGTTTTGTATAAATGTATGGCCATGTTGTTAAGTATTTTGATTTAAGTTCTTTTCCTTCAAAGAGGTAGAATAATATAACCCGGTTGAAGCGTAATGATCATACGTCTGTAATGCATTGCATGCCCCATAATAGGTCTCATTCTTCTACCCTTTCCCGGGAGTCAATGACTATTCATAGCTATTACCTTGACACCAAGTTCAACCCAATGCTTTATTTCTGTCATAGTTGATCCTGATTCGACATTAGAAGTATATTGATTGTTCCTCAATAACTGAATACTTTTGTTTGTAAATATTGCATGTTTGATTCCGTCCATAAATATATTTTCTTCCCTATACGTATTATTTTTACTCTATTCATATATCATATATTAAAATATAATATTTTGTACCAATTCGATATGTATGGATAATTAGATTTCATTGACGTTCCCATTAGCGTGCATCCAGTAGGAATTGAACCTACGAATTTGCCAATTATAAGTTAGGTGCTTTAACCACTCATCCATGGATGCGTAACGGGGAGCATCATATTCATATATAGAATATCATATATATAAATAAAATATTTAGGAGTAATCAATGATTAAGAGGAATCATAAATGAAAATTAAAATGAATATTAGGAGGTTTCAGAAAATGAAATGACATTAATTCAAATCCTGGATCTTCGAATTGAGAGAGATCAAGAATTCTCACTATTTCTTAGATTCATGGACCAAATTCAATTCAGTGGGATCGGTCACTCAAATTCTTTTCCAGCAAAAATGTTTTATGAAACTCTTTGACCCCCGAATTTGGAGTACCCTACTTTCACGCGATTCGCAAGATTCAACAAGCAATCAAAATTTCACGATCAAAGGTGTAGTAGTGGTCCTTATATGTCGTATTAACAATCGAAATATGGTCGAAAGAAAAAGATATATTTGATGGGACTTTTTCCTATACCTATGAATTACATTGAATCCATTAATGACATTGGAAGAATCGTTTAAGTCTTCCAATATCAATAGGTTGATCACTAGACCAAAACAAGTAAAAAATGACGGGGCGGGACAGTCGTTATTTTGCTTAAGTCACTTCCATTGTATTCAAAAAAAGTGTCGTTCTTTTTGTAGTAGTTTTATGTTTTCGACTTGAAATGCGTCGTAATATTACGACTGTAAACCATGTCGTAATATCTGTCATTTTTAGTTAAAATTGTAACACATTTGTGAGTCGTTTTATGCATCACAAAAAATAGACACGGGTATGAGTCATAATTTTTGTCGTATTTGTTCCATTTTTTGATTCATTTATCTGTTGTTTTATGCGTCACAATTTTACAATGCCAAAATTGCCCAATTTGTCGTAATTCTAACGTTGACGTATTAGACACAATTATTGACGATAATTTTAGTCGCTTCTCTCAATTATAAATTTTAAAATTTTATTAAATAATATTTGTTTACTTAAAGAGTTTTTTCTATACTTTTACAATTATAATATTATATGGATTTGAACCATCATTGTCTCAAATTCATGAGAGCTCTTGCCATTTAGAGCTTATAGTTGTATCAATATAGATGCATAAAAGGACAATATGTATAATAGTAGCAATTATGGGGTTATATTATTAAGGGAAAAAAGTTGTACTATATTAATTTGTGTCAATGTTAAAAGATGACTTGCAATTTAAATAAATAGAATCCAGAAGTTGTTTCTAGTTGTAGAAGTTGGTCATTTTTCTTTGTAATAAGATTCATAACATAAACTAAACAAATATAACTTACAGTTTTTTCACCAAAACTAAGTCATTAATTACAAGAAGATAAAATAAACTATTGTTATAAGATACTAGACTAAATTGTATACGTTCAAATCCATTAGACTCCATCAAACTGGTCACATAGGTGTTTTGAACTATCTTTGTGTCTATGGTCATTCAGGATTAATTCTGAAGTTCATAAGCAATCATTCGTTGTATTATAAAATTCCCAAAGTGAAATATACTTTGGGAAATATGAAATATATGAATATCATGTATTTATCTAAAACCATAGTAACTTACAAGAGGAGGTGCTTTGTTTTGAACCAAGTGAGGCTTTATAGTTCATACTCAAGTAATGGTGAACTGTCGAAGTAGTGAAAAAATTGATCAATTATTACAAAAACCAAATAATTTAATATAAATTTCCACCAGTTGAACTAAAGTTAGCTCGACTACAAGATATGTATCCCATCTTGGATGTAACATGACTACTATTGTAGCAAAACGATGTTACTTGATCAACATCATTCACATAAATATCGAAAATAACATAAATAATGAAATAACAAAATACCTGAACAGTTACCATCAAGAAAAAGAACATGAACAAGAGGTCCCATCCCAACCCATAATAAAGCTCTCAAACTATGTTAATCAAAGTCATGCAAACTTGATGCTGTAAAATAGTCAAACATTTACAATCAGACATGTGCCAGCACAAATATTTTTCATGTCTAAATATTTGGATTCGCAACCAGATCTTCCACTTGCACATAAAGCTATCTTGGAAATTTCTCAAGGAACTCAAATTTAGTGTTAATGAACTTGCCCAAAATTGCCCGTCCATTATATTCCCTCTACTTCACTTTAAATCTGCAAATGGTTACAAACACCAGGACCAACAACCTTATGGTTATCCAACAACCACAACATGGGGTATGACGCAAGAAGTAATAAATGCCTAAAAATACTATCACCATCAAACATAACCAATTTGAACTAATTAAAGAAAAAGATATTTTGATCTCAAAAAGGTGCCTTCAATATAGCACAACAAGGTTTGCATAGATCTACCTTCCAGATACTACTTGCTAACACTAGGAAATAATCAGCCTGAAAGCTAATAGCACAATTCTTGCCCCAAGGGGGTTTGAACTCCGGAAATCTCCCTTGGAGGAGGTATACAACACTACCAAGACAAGTGCTTAATGGCATTGAATTGCATTCATTCTTGAACTAGCAGTACATGCTTGTCAATTCTCTGGGCTTACTAATACTCCCATATTAAAAAGTAGTGTTAAAGTGCAACTTTATTTTTTGTGTGGTAAATTTGTTTTCCTAGTGCATTTGCCATATAATTTTTTGGCTACGCTTAAATTTAACTCAGACCCAACACTGTTACTTTATTACTATTAACATGAAATAATACGTTCGGCATAAAAAGTTATAAATGCTTCTCCATTTACTCTAAAAGGTTCTCTAAACTTCTTCAACAATTCCAGACAACCTCAGACCATATTCTTTTTAACTCCTCTATCTCAATTACAATGAAGTACAAAGTTAACAAGCAAGTTAACACAAATTAAAGCAATCAGCCAAGTGGAGATGGTTAACATGTAAAACCATGAGAGGAATATATATATATATACCTACCTATATACCTTATGCTCATAAAGGTCTTCATTGAAAACATCTTCAAGACTCCATAACAAGATAATATCAATCAAACCGCCATCATCATCATGCGGTTTCACCTTTTTGCTTGAAGAATCCATTTTGATTACCCCTTACAGACAAAAATTCAAAATTAAGACCGTTATTACCTTTATGTCTACAAATCGCTAAGAGGGTTTGAGAGGGATACCAAATTTTCAATCTCAATTTCTAATTGGTACAATGATGCCAAATGAAGTTCTCCATTAGAAGGATCCCATAATTTGCTTTGAAGCTCAAAAATTATCATTACTTTGAATCGATCTCAATCCCAAACAAACATCGATTGGTGCTAAAAAATTATCTGATAGAAATTGACTATTTTACTTTAAATTGGAGGAAATCCACAATATTTGGTAAGATAGATAAACCCATTAATGGATGTATGTAAAAAATGATGTACCAAAGCATACTAAGAAACTAATTTTACTACTTTTGAGCTTATTGTGATTAATGCAAGATGGGCTGAATCATAATCATTCAGGAAACATAATCAACAGATTTGAATTCCTCGTAGTATATCTTAGAATAATCATAATGGGTTTATGGATCTCGGTCAGTTGTTGAATGAATCAAAAGTTTGGGACTTGTGTAATTCTTCTTTTAGGGTTTGAAATAGAGAGGGATTGAGATCATGGAGAGATGTACAGTAGAATTGAGTTATTTCAACAATTAGTAGGCTGGATTTTGAATCGACAATCGTATTTGTAATAGCCTAATTTCGTATCTCGAACTACCAAAGATATTCAAAACTTCTAGATGAATAATAGAAGAGTAATAACACAAAGCTTAGTGTGGAAAACCTTTGAATATGTTAAAAACTATGACCGCTCTTGAGGATTTAGAAAGAAAGTAGTTTATTGATAGTTGCTGGATAACAAGAGAAGCTCTGAGTATTTTTTATAGAGTTTAAGGGAGCATTCCTCTATCCTCTTCCCCTCATCTCATATTCTCTGGTCTTATTTATAGGTCTTATAATATGACCGTTTGACGACCATTATTATCTTTAATGATAGACATTACACTATGTGTCTGATAATCTTTGATTTGATTGTGTAGCGGTCTGGTCTTTACTATTTTATAACGGCTTCATTGATGATGGTGCGTTTGCTTAACTTGAACTGTTGATGTAGAGGTCGAAAGTAATGACAAACTCTATAATTGTAATGTGTCTTCAATAGTGCCACGTGTATGTTGAGGAGGTGTAACGATCGTATGTTGGTCGAAGATGAAGCATGAGTCCAAGAAGTGGAATAAGCCACTACAAGACGGCTTTCAACCAAGAGCACGAATGGTGTTGGTTGAGAGGGTCATACTATATCTGTTACCTGGCGTTGCCTTCTTGATTCTATTTATGCCATGTGTTGAATGGTCGTATGGTGGTCGAGGATGAAATATGAATCTGAAATACGAAATAAACCACTATAGTATCAAAGGGAGAAAATGAGAAATGACAGTGTCTAAAGTTGAAATTGAATTGTTTTTCTCGACTACAAGAGGAGTCAATTTTTTTTAGTCGAAAATAAGAAGGGAAAGGTAAAAAACAATGGTGGTTCAAAAATAATAAATGTTAATAGAAGTTATATTGTTAAAGCATCTCCAACAGTTGACTATAGGATCTGACAGCTGGCCCACACGTCATATGCAACAATCTCAAACCCATACTCATTTCCATCTAGCAGTTAGGCTGATGTGGTATTCTTTAATTAATTTTTTTGTAATCAAAACACCACGTGGTGTTCTGATTACCACGTAGTAAACAAAATACCGCCGCGTCATCTGTTGAACAAAACTAACTCAAACTCGTTCCCTACCCACACTGTTTCATCCCCTTTCTCTCTCATTTTTGCTCAAAACTCTTAAAAAATTACCACCATCAAACCCAATAAAATGTAAATGCTAGAGGAAGACCCACAACCAAGTTATAACCCTAATTGTTGAGTGACAAGAGATTCAGAGAAAGCCATAATTTGGTCGAGGTCCAAAAAAAAAGGTTGTATTTGAAGAACCATAAGAAATTCAAGGCCAATCACATCCAACCGAAGATGATATTCTACACATGTGGTTCATTACCGCTCTTCCAGACGGCGTAACTCACATATTTCATACCAGCAAGGATTTTACGACGGTGTTCAAAGTCATTGCCGCCATTCATACCTTGATAGATCATGTGTGTATCATTTTTAGAGTCGTAAATCTACCTCCAAAAGTGTCATTATTTACAATTTTTGGCATAGTAGATTGTTTCGCTCCTATATCTTCTAAAAAGGAAAAGGATCTCTGAGAGTTGTTTCATGGATCCAAAAGAGAGTACTTGGGTTCTCCCAATAACTAAACAGTGTATCATGCCTGAATCTAACTTGGGTTCACGGTGGTGGAGGAACTGGATCAGAAAAAAGAAGGATTATAGCCAAAATGAAAGGATCTTCTTATCAATCTAGAGATCATTTCGATTCCATCAGTAATGAGGATTTGAAATATCACACATTGATAAATCAAATAAAGATTCAATAACTAAAAGAAAGATCTATTTTTTGGATCCTTCCTTTCTTCAAATGGAACGAACTGAGATAGAATCAAAGCGATTCCTGAAATGCCTTTCTAGATATTCTTTAATGTCTCGGCCATTCACGAAACTTAAAAAGGAGATAAATAATCATCTGCTTCTGGAAGATACCAAAGAATTGCTTGGGAATCCTACAAGATCAATTCGTTATTTTTTCTCTGACAGATAGTCAAAACTTTATTCGGGTTCAAATCCAATTGAGAGGTCCACTAAAGATTGTCAAAGAAACAACAAGATGTTTCTTTTGTCCCTTTCAGGCGATTGAAAAATAAAGAAATGGTTGATATATTCAAGATAATTACGTATTTACAAAATACCGTCTCAATTCATCATATCTAATCAGATCCAGGATGTGATATGATTTTGAGGGATGAACCTTATATGGACAGTTCCAATAAGATTTCATTCTTGAACTTAAATCTTTTTTTTGATTTATTTTATCTATTCCATGACCTGAATAGGGGGATACAAATTACACCATGTTTTTGTATCAGAAGAATTTTTTAAGAAATGGTAGATCTATTCACTCTATTAATAACCGAGCCGGATCTGGTGTATCCTAAGGGATTTTCCTTTTCTATTCATTCTTATCCTTCCTACGGATTGGATCAATTTTTTTTTAATGAGGTATTCAACCTTCATTGTACCTCCAAAGTTTTATGAAGAGAATGAATCTTTTTATCGAAGGATCAGGAAAAAAAAGGGTCCCAATCTCCCGTAGGAATGATTTGGAAGATCCAAAACCCAAAATAGTAGTATTTGCTAGCAACAACATAATGAAGACAGTCAATCAATATAGATTGATCCAAAATCTAATTCAAATCTAATATAGCACCTATGGGTACATAAGAAATGCGTATAATTAATTGTTTTTAATGAATAGATTCGATCACAACTACGAATATGGAATTCAAAAGGATCAAATAGGAAATGATACTCTAAATCATAGAACTATACTGAGATATACGATCAACCAACATTTATCAAATTTGAAAAAGAGTCAGAAGAAATGGCTCAATCCTCTTATTTCTCGAACTTAGAGATCCATGAATTGGGATCCTGATGCATATAGATACAAATAGTCCAATGGGAGCAAGAATTTCAAAGAACATTTGAAACATTTTGCTTCTAAGCGGAGGAGCCATTTTTAAGTAGTGTTCGATCAATTATGTATTAATCAATATTCGATTAATTGGTCCGAGGTTATTGACAAACAAGATTTGTTTATGTAGGTAACACGTATCTATACGGGAAACTAGCACTACCTAAAAAATGGATATTAGCGATGCTTGTGCGCAACAATAAACAACTGTTTTATCTGTCGTAAAATTAACTAAATTCCCGACATATATATATATATGTCACAATACAATAAATATGTCATATTTTGTAAAATATATCATTTTAAATTTTGATTATTTTAAATGTCATGTTTTATTGTGTTTGCGAGACATAGTATTATCGTTTTCATTAACTACCATTTAGAAACGAAAACCCAGGATGAATTAAGTTCCTATGTTTATCATCTCCTCTACTTTACTCTTTCTCTCCCACTAGAAGAATAAAGGGTATTAGCCACCAAAAAATTTGTGGCAAAAACATTTTTTCCACGGTAAAAACCGTGGCAAGGGTCGTGGCCTGAGATAGGTTTGGCACAGTTTTTACCGTGGCAAAAAGTTTCTCAATTGCTAAAAATTTTACCGTGGCAAATGATAAATTTTTTTCCATTGAAATATCCATGGAAAAAGCCTTCTTTTACCACTATAGAATCTGTGGCAAAAGACTACTTTCACCTCTACAAAATCCGTGGCAAAAGCCTACTTTCACCACTACATAATCAATGGGAAAAACCTACTTTCACTATTACAAAATCCATTGCAAAAGCCTACTTTCACCACTACAAAATCCATGGAAAAAGCCTACTTTCACCACTACAGAATCCGTGGCAAAAACATAATAAATAAATATATTTATTTATTTAAAAAATATGCAGAAAAGGAAATAAATTATAAGCATGTTTCTTACCAAATTCACATATCCTCATACACGAAATAAACTTAAAGCTGCAGAAATAACTTTAGATCCTATATAATAGTCAGACAATGGCTAAAACTAAAGGGAACATAATAAAAAAATGTGTAACGGAGAAGGTTCAAACATGAAGTGCCAGCTGAAGAATGGAAAACGTTCCCAGTCTCTCTTGTGGCTTCCCCAATGGCAGTGGCAGGAGATACTGCCTTAGATGGTGTAGTGCTTGTTGTAGTATAAGCTTGATTACTATCACCTGTAGAATGAAAGAATACATAACTTATTCACTATATAGTATCTCCAATCATCAACTATTAGAACACGAAGAGTCTAGGCAAATGTATATAGAATACTCAACAAATCTAGGTCACTTAATTATCTACGGAAAGTTAAACGATTCATGGATGGGATCTGTTGAAACTCCCAGACGGAGTGTGATGCAATGTGGACAAGCCAGCGTTCTTCCCCGCCATGACATCACATTTTTAAGGTGTAATTTTTTTTAGTGAAATCATTGGTCCCCTTGGATAATCCAAATGATTTACATGGCCCTCTACCAAAATGTTAAAAAGGTAAGAGGTTTACATACTATAACTATCTATGTAAAGATTAGAAGTGCCTCTATAATTAAATTAGCATAGAAAATAAAGACTGCATTACTAACAGTTAGACAACTTCTAACCTAATACTAGTTTCTCACGATCAAAGACTATCCGATTGCCAGTCATGAAATTTTTTGCAGTACAAATGAACCGAGTGTAAGCAAAATGTGCATATACATTGGCTTAATCAACTACCAAGATGCAATTAAAATAGCTACAACAACCAAACAATATATATAAGTACAATTAAAAAAAGAACGGTACTGCCCAAACTACCCCAAATAGTCTAGCTTCAGGAGCCTCTTGTGACTCCAACCATTATGGATACAGTTAGTGATAAAAATATACGCTTAACTTGTTTGGAGTAAGGTTTTGGTGTGCAAACATATATACTTAAGTTTTCGTTACCGAGTATCACCTCTTAGAAATCGACTGGAAAAAGAAGTGAGATGACAAGGACATCAAAAGTGAAATGAAAAAATGATACCAGTATAGATATGACGAAAACACATAATAAAAAATAATAAAACACTCAAGTACACATTCAAAATTACTAAATCCTAGGGGGTATTCTTTATCAACACTCAAACATTCGACAAACATGGCTTCTCTCATTCACAAAATAAACAAGTTATCAAGTTATTTTGGCAACACGTGCACAAATGCATGATTTAGCACCTGACACAGGTAAGAAATATTCTTAGGTCTCCGACATTAATATAGAGCTCCTCATTCTGATATACATTAATGACTGACATTCTCTAGTTCACGTGTTTTTTAAGAAGAGGGGGTAATATCAAATCTTAAGGTTCCTAATGAACTAGACATTCCAAAATACATAAGTTGATACATTAAGCAATATACCTAATTAACAAGTTATTGATTTTATCACTCGTGATAATATGTATATAATGAATCATTGTACTGGGTAAGAAAAATGTCACCCTACATTATCTAAGCATAAAATTAGCCTTAGTGTGTTGAAAAGCTCGCTGGATTAAAACATATATCATGAAAAAAATGGTACCTTTAGGAGACTGTTCAAGGAAGTTGGAGTCTCGGTCCGAACTTCATAGAAAGTTTTAATGTTATTGTGGGTTGTATTAATGGATACAAGAACATGAGCAGAAATATGAGGTCCTAACTTGGGCTTGGCTGTTCTAACCCATTCTTCATGATTTGTTATGAATTCATATCTGAAAAAATAAAAAATAATAACCATCACTGATACTGGTCACGGTGGAGTTGCTGCATCAGTCTATGATTGGGATTGCTCGACCTAGGAAACCCGCTTATTATTATAAGTCTATGATTGGGCCTTGGGGACTTGGTCCATGGGCTCATGGGGATTCCTTTAAACACTTAGTCGTTTTTTGGGTTTGAGGTGTGAGTTGGGGTATCTCCAACAAACGCACCTTAAGGTGTGACTCTTGGTGAAGAGGCACTAACTTGAGGTGTGACTCTTGGCGAAGAGTCACCTATGCTCTATATAACCCAATTTCGTTTTCATTTATTATCATCAGTTTTTCAGAGTTTTCTTGAGTCTTTTTACAAAGAGAAAACAGATGCAATCAAAGTTTGTTTGGCAGAAAGATAGAAATGCTTTCTTCTTTCTGCGACTGATCGTTGTATCCTGGGAGACAGGGGCCCTATATTCCTATAAAGCACTGTGGCAGGGGCGAATCAGTCTTAAGGAGATAGTGTGCATACACTAGACTCGATCATCTCCTTAAGAGGTATTGGTTTTTCATGCAGATTAGAATACAAGTGCAGCAAAGGGTTTTTCTCCGAGAGAGGGAGAGAATCAAAACATTACTCAATCTTTCACATAACCTCAATAGAACAAATCAAGTAGAAATTAGAGATTAAAACCAAAGTTGAAATAACTGCAGAAAACTTCAAGGAAAGATCAAATCAAGCAAATTGGAGGTTCAAATCAAAACCTATATAGAAAAGGAAAGGGATCATCACCATGAACCCAAAAATTTGAAATCGCTAAGATAATTTATTCGTTCTTCTTCAACCTTATCCCAACTTTTACCGAATCCATAACTACATATAACAAAATAATCAAAATCAGAGATCAATATTTCAATAGAGACTCAAATCGATTATGAAATCTAGAGTAAGATAGATCAAACGTTACCTTATTTTGATTAGGGACAGAGCGAAGGAGAGAGAACTGAGTCTTGAATCGATAAAGAGAATTGGTGTAAGTAAGATCGATGAAAGGGGTTAACAAAGTTTTAGAAATTCCTAGAGCAGAGAGTGTGGAAAGTATAAAGCGATTTCAGTGAGAGAACATAGCAGGACCACGGGAGTTCAAATAATTCGCATACTTATTTTCCCACAGTTTTTATTTCTTTTCCCACGGTTTTGATAAAGCACTACTTTTGTCATTAGTTTATTTTCGCAAACTATCTTTTGGCCACTGTTTTAGTCTAATAGCCACATAATTATTTATGGAAGTTTACCACCGACAAAACAGTGGCAAAAGCTAAAAATCCTCCGTGGCCAATGCCCTATTTTCTTGTAGTGTCCCCTCTCCCTCTTCTTCAAAATTAAGAAAATATATCCCTCATCTACCCAGTTTCTTTCAAAAAATTAAAATGACTACACCAAATTCTACTTGGGTGAATTAAAGAACTTCATGCTCTAAAGCTTTCTCGCAAAGTAATAGGTATGAAATCAGTCTATCTCTCTCTCTCTAGGTTATGATGGTGGTTGTAGTTGAAATTTTATAATTGGGTTTAGAGATGAGATATAAAACTGCGGATTATTGCTCGAATCATCTTAATTGTAATTCGAAATTTCTCATATTTTTATTGATCTTACTTCTTCATTACTTGTTTAACTAAATTTTACAATAACTAGTGGATGGAGTTATTGAGATTATGAATTTACTTTAGAAAAATATGAAGTACACATAAATCTTAAGTTACAGAGATTTCATAAAAATCGAGTAAGCACTACAAAAAAAGCATGGCATAGTCATATATTCATATATTACAAAGTGGTTTAATACCTTTTCTCATCCTTAGTTAGGTCGGGGCCAGTTCTTCTTTGTTGAGAGTTGATTTTCCCTATACCATTTATCTAATATAGGTACCTAAAGCAAATGTTCATGCTGACTTGTAGAATCAGTAACCCATCTTATGTATTCACAACATGAATAATAAAAAAGGGTTCCAAGTCAGTGCATAAACACAAATCCCACTAACTGGGCAGTGGTGCTGCATTGAAAAGACCAATACTTATGATACAAGATATGCACATATAGAATATAATTATAATATGCAAGACAAAATGACAATGGAGATTCTATTCAAAGTGCATAAGACCTCGAAATTTTGGGAAGCAGAGATTGAATCTCTCTCTCTTTCTGCATGCTTGTTTTCCAAACTGTTTGTAGGTCTCATCTCTCCAAATATTTGTAAGTATCGTGTCACTGCTATATTTTTTAACGGCATCCATTAAATCCATTTACCATTATTCTTATATTGCATTTTCTATACTTATTCTAGTCTTGCATTCATGTTAATTCTCCAGGAGGTACTAACCGCACTCGTTGATAATCTTCCAAACCTTGTTGATTAAGATCTTGATAATGTGCTAGTTTCAAATGTAAGTAATATTCGTTTGGACCATGTTTATATTTTTTGTTCTTTTTATAGAACCTCTTTTGCTTATGTATTTATTGAAGTTTATTTGAGATTCTGCAGTATAGTATTTTCTTAGAGATTAAGCAAGGGTTAAAAGGAAGACCTCCATTTATTTATAAATCAAGGGCCACCCATAAACAGAAAATAAACAAGTGAAAGAAGAGGAGTTAAAGCAGAACTAAAACCTAATATATACTTTGCCTAGCATCTTCTTTAAAGAATGTCCATAAGAACATTTGAGAAAGAGCTAGGGGTATGCACACTATCACAACCAACAAGTGGGTGAGTATCAAGATAGTTGGCTTCAGAAAAAATAACAGAAATGGAGAAACCCTCTAATCATTTAATAGCTTTGAATATGCTTTAAATGAGACGCTTATAGTTCTAATGGGGACAAATTGTCTTTTTGATACAGTCAGTACAAAGGAGAGATTCATTAGCGATTTAAATCATCTTAAAACCTCTGTCAATGCATAAAGTGAGGCCTCTTATTATCATTTTATCACAGCTCTGAATTCCACATTATCCAAGTATTCAGGTGCCCTTGATGTCTTCTAGAACTCCATACCTCCCATTAATTGTTTGTCTAAGAAATTTGTATGTTTAAAAGTACGATGTCAATAAAAGGAGGTTTTAAACTAACTAAAATAGCTTCTTTCACTTAAAGAATGTGTTTAGTTCCCAATTACCACTTTTTTTTCTTCTTTTTTATATTTACAATGCTATTGGCAGTATTAGCCTAAGAATAAAAATAGTATCAAGCTCATAAAAGTATGATATTATAAATGGTTTGGACATGTTAACTTGAATCCCTAAAGCGTTTATGAATTTTCTCAAATCCAAAGATGGCAAACAAGAGTCAAATAAGAAGTACTAATTATTAGGGATAAAACTTCTTTTGGGATCAAACTCTTTAACCAATTGGTCTTATCAATGTTGTAATCAGCCCTATTATTGATTTGTCTTGGTTTAGAGTATTTAAATGCAACGCCTTTCTCTAATAGGATGTGTTTGGGAAGCTGTTTATTGGCGGTACATTATGTGATAACAAGCTATTTACAATCTGATAACAAGGGAATCTAATTTTGACTTGTACTAATCACTAATTAAGCTATGTACAAAGTCTCAATAATCTGTTGTTACTTTTGAATAAAAAATTATTCTTGTATGTTCACCTTGTTTGTTTTGTACTGATATTTGGAATTTTGTTAACAATTTAGTGTGGATCACTTATAATTTTTTACTTTTGTTTTATACAACATGTTTGTAGGGAATGTTGGGAAATGGAGATGAGTAACATGACAAACCTTAATTGGTATCTTCTTTTGAATGCAAACACAGTTGTTGTATTTCTTCTCCATAAACTTCTCATTTGCATAACCAACCATTAGTAGGTCACATATGTTCAGAGGCCACGAAGAAACCCATGTCAAGCAGAGCTCTTGCTCCATCGTTTAGTTTGGCAGGTTAGTTACAGCTTTATATAGTTAACGTTGCTAGGATGTATACTATCTATCATATTATCATAACATTTAGGACTGTACTCTCTTGATTTTTGGTTGGAGAACATCGGTAAAGATAATTGCAATGAAAAGTTTCTTCATTCAATATCATTCCCAATAAGGTAATTGTCATTTAGTATTGTTTTAAGAATATGACTACATGTTTGGTTACTTTTTGGTCTCCTCATCGAGCAGAAGCCATTTAGTATAAATTGGGTGTTCATGATAACTCACAACATAAGCATATAATAGGAAAGTAGTTTAGGTAAAATAATAATAATAATAAAGAATGGTCTACTACATAGTTTGTGAGCATATATGGACTATAAGCTCTAAATGGCACGAGCGCTCAAAATCTTTTGAGAGGATGATGGTTCAAATCCATCTAGTCCAGTGAATTAATTAGTATCTATATTTATTCAAATGGCATCATCCCCAAAAAAGCAACGACTGTAGGAGCAACATATTACTGTCGTATTTTTTCTTAAATTACGTCATATATAGTTGTCGTTTATGTTTGAATTAAATGACTTTTGTCACCTTGTAACGACAGAAAGCGTAACATTTACAAGTGTCGTATTATTATAAAAAATGACATATTTGTATGCTGGAAAAATGCAACATTTATAAATGTTGGTAACAGATATTTTTGCCGTTAGTAACCATTTTTCACATAATGTAGATACGGACATCTAGAAGAAGCTACCCAAATGGTGCAAGCTTCCAGAAGAAATTAAGCCTAATGCACAAGATGCGTACATAATAAACTAGATAAGTCACTATTAGCTTGAAGCAATCAGGGCTCATGTGGCACAGTAAGTTGACTGAGTATTTGAAGGACGGAGACTTTGCAAATAGTTTTATATGCCTATGCGTTCTTACTAAGAACATAAATACTTGCTTAGTCATTATAACAGTGTATTAGATGATCTAGATCACGAGAGCCGCCGAATACTTTTGGGATAGGAACTCGAAATGAAATACCTTAGTGAACCAACTATTGTGATGATTTACAGATCAAACATATTGGCAGCGGCATAATCGTTTAATAGGCGATATGGTTGCAGCCCATATCTTGAACACGTTTATGATAGTCCTTCACTTTGAGGTAGACAAGGACATATTCTGCCCTCATGATGAGGGGGAGGAAGTTGATGCACCTTATCTAGGAGTAATTAGTGCTTTACTTTACTTAGCCGGGTATATTAGACCCAATATCTCATTTATTATAAACATTTTGGCTCGTCACAATTACACTCCTACCCAGAGGCACTAGAATGAGATCATCATATTCTACAGTACTTGAAACCGGCATAATAGACTTGGGTCTATTCTACCCGCTAAATGGTAAACTTAAAATTATAGGGTTCGCCAAGGTAGGATACTTGTCAGACCTACATTCAAGCTGTTGTTAGACAGGCTAACTATGTATTTAAATATGGACATACAACAATTTTATAAAGATTAGTAAAGCAAACGGCGGTCGCTACATCCTCAAACCACACAAAGATTCTCGCACTTCATGAAGCTGGTAAAAAATGTTTTTGGTTATACTCCATGATGAATTACATCAACGTAACTTATGGATGAAGTTTTGTCCAAAAGAAACCCACGACTCTCTGCGAAGGCAATGCTGCATGCATCGCTCAAGTTAGAAAATGTTTTATCCAAGACGACATAACAAAAAATGTTTCACTGGAGTTCTTCCATACTCACAACTTACAGAAGGTGAATGAAATTGATTTTGTTCAAAATCATTCAATAAACAACTAAAAATATCTATTCACGAAGACTCTTACACCATCTATATTCAAAATATTAGTACACGGAATAGACATGCGAAGCTTGCATTCTTTGACATCTCTGGGAGACATATATCTGGGAGATAGACGTCAAGGGGAGTAGTCTCTACTTGACATGGGCATATGCGTGTTGTACTCTTTTTCCTAATAGCATAATTTTTATCCATGAGAGTTTTACTAGTTGGAGGTTTTGATGAGGCAACGTTATACGCGCCCACCACCCATCTATAACAGAGGATTATATTCTTTCCTTGCATAACTTTTTGCCCATAGAGTTTTGCTAGGTAGAGTCTTTAATGAGGCAAGTCGTCTAGATGTGGAACACCCCAAAGGAGGGGTGTTAGGAACTATTCGGTTGAGCCCAACCCAAACTGGGTTTGGGGTGGCCCACCGACTCCTAACTTGTTAAGACTTATTCCTCAACCTCACTCATAATCGAGCTCACTCAGTTCGATTTACTTCCATCTCAGGCTCACGCAATTTAAGTACATAACATTCCAATAAAACATTATCACCAGCCTCACAAACTACTTAAGAAGCGACATCGAGCTAAAACCGGAAAACGTTATTCAGTCAAAGATACTTGTCTCCCACGAACTCGTCAGTTATTCAATTAACTGCCACTAACCACATTATTCGGAAGACGTGCTCCAACACGATAAAGAGTTATGGGAAAAGCCTATAAAAAGGAGAAGTTCCAGAAGAGACAGGGAACCAGAAAAATTACTCAAACTTATTATTTACAAGATCAAAGGCATTTCTATATTCTAGAGATCACTTGTAATAAATATTTTCACTCAAAGCTATAAAAATACTTTTACAAAAATCCTCCATACGAGGTCATAGTTTTTTTTACCTATTTAGAGGTTTTCCACGCTAAAAACACCTATTTCAATTTCTTGTTTTCCATTATCATATTGTTACAGGATCATTGGTGTGATAGCTAATTCCTAATCGTATCGAGCTACAGAATTTGGCCACTACATTTGGCATCGTCTATGGGAAAGATTACATATCTACGATATCCTAAGGCAGTCTTTCATTATAATTTTCAACTATGGTTTCTTCCAGACGACAGACCGCAGGAACTCAGCTCAAAAATTTTGTAGATCAAGGATAACACAACGAGTTACGGGCGAATCTCCACGCAGAAGTAGAGAAACGCGTCGAGCTCGAACTTCAATTGACTAAAGATTGCGAGCTCCAAGAGAAAAAGCTCAATGCGGAATGACAAGCTCGCTTGACAGCGCTCAAACGACACGAAGATCAGATGACAATGATGCAGACTGCACTCGAGGCTCTACAAAATACTCAGCGGGCCCCTCCTACCAAAGGTCACAATCAACTTTCGGAGACCTCCCGCATCTCGGTAAGGGAAAGGTTAGGACCTAGGGGGTCACCAGTAAAACAATCTCCAGAAATCTACCACATGGGCGTAACCCTCCATCCATTTGGGAGGAAATGTCCAACCAAAAATCAGTCGGGGACACCAGATTCCCATTCATCAGGAGGAAGCCAGCAACCGCTCCGTCAGATTCTAGCCCGAGACCATTTGAGTGAAGGTACGGGGACTCATCATCTCCTGCCAGTATATCCAGTAATCTAACCAACACGTCATTATCTCACAAAAGAGCATATGGATCAACGAATTAAGGAGCTGATCGAGGCATAAGTTATGGGAGCTACCGGCGACACCACGACGTTGCAAGGAAGACTGATTGCCAAAGAACTATTTAATATGGAAATACCAAAAGGTTTCCATACTCCCCAAATTCACAAGTACAAAGGTACAGACCTGAAGAAGCATATCTAGCAATACCGCGATTTGTTGGGGTTGTACTCCAATCTCAGCCACATTCTTTGGCGACTGTTCACCACAAGTTTACAGGAAGAACCACTCTGATGGTTCCACTTTCTCCCTGAGGAATCTATCTACACATTTGATCAGCTACAGAAACAGTTCATCAAAACATATTCCCACAATAGAGACAAAGAGGAGAACTTGTATTCTCTGATAGTACTTAAGCTGTCACAAGGAGAGAAGCTCGAAGATTTTTAAAAGAAATTCCTGGAGCTCGCAAGAAAGGTAGATAACCTCGACCAAATGATAGTTGTGACCGCGTTTACCAATGTTCTCCTACTCGATTGCAAAGCCAAGGAGTTCATATTCCTTAACAAACCTACGACGCTAGAGGAGATGATCACCAAGGTTAACGGCTTAGAGAGGATGATGTTTGAGCGACAAAAGTTTACTAAGTCCGTCCTCTCCACCAAGTCCCCACCTGCCGAACGGACCAGCGAGCCTAAGGAGGAACAAGGGGATCATAAACGTACCAAGGGAACTGTTGAGTACCCTCGGAGAAGCGGTCCGCAAAACAAACCCGTACTCCCAAAGTTGAACATCCGAGTCTTCGCACTTTTTCCAATACGGTTAAAGGACCCGCTCTACCACGTCACTCAACCACTGGATCCCATTGAGGGTCGGTCATTTTGCACCATAAGGTAAATCACCATTCTACTGAGAATTGTTATGCTATACAGCGGATACTTGAGCTCATTTTTAAGGAAGGGAGGATGCTCGAATACATTGTCAACCTGAAGTCATACCAGGATGGAAACCATAAGAAACAACTCGAAGTTGTCCAGGTCAACAACAAGGCGGAGGAGAAGCATCTCTACTACATGCATCTCAACGACATGATCAAAATCAACCAGATCAACAATTCCAGCCGATCAAAGCGCAGGTGGCTCTCCGAATGCTGTGATCTTACACTTCAAGACAAAGAAGCCAAACTTTTTCCCAAGTCAAGCAATCGCCGGCTAGGAATCTCTTTCGAGGATTGCGATACTAGTCATGTCAAATTTCTACCTCAAGATGCGCTAGTCATTATGCTCAAGATGAAGCAGTTTTTCATGCACACAATGATGATCGATACTGGAAGTGGTATTTAAATTCTTTTACTGAGTATGATTGACCAGATGGGGTTAGCTGACCAAGTCATTCAGAGCGACACCAACATCAGCGGGTTCAACGACTCCCGAGAAGAACGAGTAGGCAAGATTATCTTACCTATTACCGCAGTACCAGCCACTATCGACATTATTTTCTATGTCATCAATACCAAGTCTCGCTATCTTGGAATTATGGGCCGCTGCTGGATACACAACATGCAAGCAATCGCTTCCACTTATTATCAAGCACTCTGCTTCAAGTACTACAACAGTATTTATAAAATTTGAGGTAGCCAAAAACTTTCTCGAGCTTGTGAATATACTGTCTCAGCCATCCTCGTTACTTCAGAAAAAATTTCCGCATAGCAATTACAGAAAAGGGATCACCACGACGACCAATCACCTACAGAGGAACCCATAGAATACCTCAACATTGATGGACCTAGCAGAGGTACATTCATTGGAACTAAGTTGGTTCAACGAGAAAAAGACGCTCTCATCCAGTTCCTGCAACTCAATCAAGACGTTTTTGCATGGTCTTTCAAAGAAATGCCCGGAGTCGATTCAGCAATGGCTTGCCACAAGCTAGCCATCAATGTCAACTCCCCGGTAGTAAAACATAAATAGCGACGATTCTCACCACGTTTTTGAGATGAAGTTAACATCGAGATTGAGAAATTGATCAAAGTGGGATTCATTCGAGAAGCCAAGTATCCGGACTGGTTATCCAACATTGTCGCTGTCCCAAAGAAGAACATACAAGTTTGCGTTTGCGTAGATTTCACAGATTTAAATAAACACACCCTAAAGAACAGTTTCCCTCTTCTCAATATTCATCAGATCCTCGACTCCACTGCAGGCCACGATCTCCTATCTATGATGGATGTTGCTTTTAGATATAACCAAATACCACTCCTCGAAGAAGATTAAGATAAGGTAACATTTATCACTGAAAGTGGCATTTACTGTTACAAAGTCATGCCCTTCGAGCTCAAGAATGCAGGGGACACATACCAACAATTGTTGATTGCAATGTTAAAAGCACACCCGGGAATAATCGTTGAAGTCTACATCGATGATTTCTTGTGAAAAAGCATACAGTCAGAAAATTACATCTCAGATCTCAATACAATATTCAACATCCTTCGATCTTGCAGAATACGTCTCAACCTGGATAAATATCAATTCAGAGTACATTCTGGCCGCTTCCTAAGCCACCTTATCAGCAAGAAAGGGATTGCAGCCTATCCAGATCAAATCCGCGCTCTCCTCGACATGCCTTCTCCAAAGATAATGAAAGATGTCCAAAAACTCACTGGCAAAATTGTCGTAATTATCCGTTTCACCTCCAAATCTTTATACTGCTGCCGTTGGCATTTCCTGTTACTCCGAGGATGTACCTAAAGAGGCAATGCCCAGCCAACTGTGGAAGTCACATGGACACCAGAATGTGAAGCAGCTTTTCAGAATCTCAAAATTTATTTGGGGAGGTCCCCCATAATGTGCACCCCCGTAGGTAATGAGGAACTGATTATCTACCTAACAGTCACTGACATTTTTCTCAGCTTGGTTATTATTCATCTGGAATTTTTTTTGAGAAACCAGTCTTCTTCATCAGCAAAATACTTACAACAGCAGAAATAAGGTACTCTAAAATTGAGAAACTTCTTCTCACCCTTGTTTACACTTCGTAGAAACTCAAGCACTACTTCCTAATGCATTATGTCAAAGTGATGACAAATTACCCACTTCGGGAAGTTCTATCCAAAAAAGAGAAGTCACGAAGAGTGTAACAGTGGTCAATCAGTTTGGACGAACATGATATAAAGTTTGAACAACGCCATTCATATAAAGGTTAGGCCGTTACCGATTTCCTCACTGATTTTCCAATGGAAGAACCTGAATGTGAGGAGAACAATCTAGACCTTACTGAAGGTACGCCAGAAAATCTGCCTCCCAAGCCTTTCGATGAGCGAGTTGACTCGATCACCACGTCAGGGTGGAGACTTATCACCGATGGATCAGCAGGACCTGCAGGGTTAGAAATCAGGATTATTTTGATTACCCCTACAAATGACAGAATTGAGAAATCAATCCGCCTGGATTTCAAGGCCTCAAATAATGTCACCGAATATGAAGCTCTCATTCACGGACTCGACCACGTTCTTGAGCTCGACGTCCCGGAACTCTCAGTTTACACAAATTTATTACTCATCATTCATCATTATTCTGAGCAGTACAAGTTGAATGGGACGATGATCGAATACGCGGCCCTCGTTGCAAATAGGATGAGTAAGTTCGCGAAAGCGACTCTCGAATATCTTCCTCGAGGGGAGAACAGACGCGCCGATTCCTTGACGTATCTAGTTGGTATCTTAGGCATGGAAGCTCGATATCTCCAGATCGAAATCATTTCAACCCCCAACATTGATCACGTATCAGTATGCACGATCAACACTGGGGGCGATAAAGGGAGAAGCGATGATTGGCGAAAGCCTTTCATTGATCACCTCGGCGTCGATAACAAATACAATGGACCACTTCCAACAGATCTGAAAGAACGCAGATAGCTGATCAACAACTTGAAACGTTACATTACCCAAAATGGCATGTTTTACCGTTTATCCGTTACAGGGACTTATCTCAAGTGTCTCTTGAAATCGAAAACAGACGAGCTGCTTCGTGAATTACACAAAGGAACTTGTGGCTCCCACGCCGCAGGTAGATCATTAGCAAACAGAGCAATAACTCAATGAGTATTCTGGCCCGGTATGCGCAAGCAAGCAGAAGTGTATTCCTGCAGATGCGACACCTGCCAAAGATATGGAAATATGATACGCGCCCCTGCGCTCTAGCTCCATTCAAGCAAAGTTTTCTGGCCATTCAAAATATGGGCACTAGACCTCGTCGGCAAATTCCCTAACTCTCCAGGTAATCGCCGCCACCTACTCGTAGCTACCGATTACTTTACCAAATAGGTAGAAGCAATTCTACTATGTTGAACCAGAGAAGAAGATGTCATCTCTTTTATCTGGAACCATATAATCACCTGATTCGGGTGCCCCTACTTAATTCGTTTCGATAGCGGGCCCCAGTTCCTAGGTGATAAAGTTGTTACCTTCCTAAATTGCTACAATATCATCCATTCACCATCCAATCCTTAATATCCTTAAGGCAGTGGCCAAGCCAAAATCACCAACAAAACTATCATGGATGGACTCAAAAAATGGCTTCACACACAGAAAAAATAAAATTGGGTCCACGAACTACCACACATCATGTGGGCGTATCGAACTACTCCCCGACAGTCTATGGGGTGTACCCCATTCCTCCTTACTTATGGCACCGAGGCAGTTATTCCTTCTGAATATCATTATCCAGTTCAGGATCATGCGCTAACGGACGAGGAAAATGAGTTCTAATTGGCTTGCAACCTCAATATGATAGATAAAACAAGGAAACACGCCATCGTTAGCCTAGGTCGATACCATCATATACTGGCCAGGTCTTACAATAACCGTGTCAGTTGCCACACCTTTCAAATCAAAGATCTCACCCTACGAGAAATTCTTCAACATCGCAAAGAGCCTCACGCTGGAAAATTAGCCGACAATTGGGAGGGTCAATTCATTATAGCTGGTCTCTCAGGCTTGGGATTATACTATCTCATGATAGAAGAGGGAGTCCCCATTTCAAATCCTTGGAACACTAGATGACTGAAACAATACTATCGTTAGTCATCTCACTACTTCAATTCCATGTTTCGTTGTTTGATATAAATTCCAAAAGTGAGATTCTTATCTCCATCCAATGTAAATTCTGAACTTATCAATGAAAGTTTTTTTTACATAATGTCAATCCCTTCACAAAATAGTCATTCGCATTCCATAGATTCAAGCATAGATAATACTAGCTTACAATCTACATTCCATAAGTTCGATCGAGGAACTTCGTTGGCTTCTACCACTACATATCTGTGAGGGTGGCAAGTGTGAAAACTTATTTAACTTCAAAGAGCCTAGTAAGAGATAAGACATAGGTAATACTAATTTTCATCTCTTACAACTTGTCTAGTCTACACCAGCAGGCTGGATTAAGCATACAACTTGGTTCAGTTGAATCTATACATATCTGCAAGGGTAGCAAGTATGAAAAGTTGTTCAACTTCAAAGAGCCAAGCAAGAGATAAGACATAAGTAATACTAGTCTTCATCTTTTACAACTTGTTTGGTCTACACCAGTAGGCTGGATCGAGCATACAACTTGGTTCAGCTGAATCTATACATATCTGCGAGGATGGCCAGTATGAAAACTTGTTCAACTTCAAAGAGCCAAGCAAGAGATAAGACATAAGTAATACTAGTCTTCATCTTTTACAACTTGTTTGGTCTACACCAGTAGGCTGGATCGAGCATACATCTTGGTTCAGCTGAATCTATACATATCTTCGCGGGTGGCAAGTGTAAAAACTTGTTCAACTTCAAAGAGCCAAGCAAGAGATAAAACATAGGTAATACTAGTCTTCATCTTTTACAACTTGTTTGGTCTACATCAGTAGGCTGGATCGAGCATACAACTTGGTTTAGCTGAATCTATACATATCTGCGATTGTGTCAAGTGTAAAAGCTTACCTTACATCAAAGACACAACCAGGCATTAGATAAAGTAAAGGTTATACTAGCTTTCATCTCTTTCAATATGTCTGTGACATTTCTATAAGCCTAGGTCATGGATAACACTTGGTCTAGCAGCCCTTCTATATTTCTGAGATTATAACGAATGTAAAAATTTGTTTTATATCAAGGATCCCACCAGATACAAGATAAGGCAATGGTCATACTAGCTTTTATCTATAACAATGTGGCTACAACAATTCGACTTATATATAGGTCAAAATCATATTAAAGAAGATTATTCCCTGCTGATATAGTGCAGGCAATACTTTCCCCCACATCATCAAGAGGTTTATCCTTTAGTTTGTGGGCCATGACAGCCCTACCTCGTTCTACTAAGTCAGCAGTTCGAGAGCCTAGTTGAGTCTCCATGACGCCCAAACAGTTACCTCAATCTATCTCAGCTCTACAGGTGTATCCCTTATCTGACAGAGTTTGAACAAGGTATCTCGTTCCAACTCAAGCCTTTTAACTTCCTCTTCAAAATATGCAACAATTACCTTTAACAATTCAGATCGAGCCACATCAGGTACTACCACTTTTGCGAACCTAGCCTTTAACCTCTCGTAACGCACCTTTACACTAACATAAGTATCCTTCCAAGCGTTTCTATCTGCATCAATCCTATCATAGCGAAGGGAATTTCTTAAAATTTGGCAATATACTACTCTGACTCAGCCAAATTCATGGCTTGTAATTCTACCACCCGAGCACGAAGCATCCCAAGCTTAGCGTTCAACTCCTCTCACGCAAGCAGATCCTTCAATAAATCATCCTTTCTCTTCACTAGCAAATCCTTAGCTCTTATCTCCCCCTCCAAAATTCTCTCCCTGATAAGAGCAGCGTCCAGCTTATGCTGACATTCCCAAAAATCTGCATTTTCCTCTGAACATGCCCCTAAATTCGAGATACATCACTTTCTAGCTCTTTAATACGACTTGAGAGACTAACGACATCCCCTTGAACTAGAGGATCCTTAATCACAGTTCTAGTTCCCCCATAACGCTCTTTAACCTATGCTTTCTTGGCACGAGCAATGGCTTGATCCCTTTCAACTTTAAGACTAACGACTCTCTCGTTTAAGCCATCACACCTGCGCTGCATTTCTCGAAATTCCATATCCATAGCGGGGAGGGCTGTTTGAAAATGTTTAGTTGCGGCCTCCGACGCCAATAGGTTTTCTCAAGCTACCCTCAACTCGTCATCTTTTCCAATGAATTTTTGTCTCATTTACTCCAGCTCGATCCTGCAGCTATCAAGATCAGATCGACATAATTTCTCAATTCGTTCCAACGTCTGAATAAGGTATTGTGCCATTTCCACCTGCTTACCCTTCACAGCCAATGCATCAACTTGACGTTAAAGATTCTCAGCACGCTCTGTTACCTCAGATAAATCTTCTAATCCCTTCTAAATCCCATATTCTTTCTCCTCGACTTGACAAGTCAGGTCAGAGATGACCTGATTCAACTTCTAGTCTGAAGTGCACTTTTACGTATTGATCCTCCCAGCTCTTATTCGTCTCCTTCACCCTATCGAACTGCTCTATAAATTCCCGATTGCACATGAGTGCATGATCCTCACGTACGCGAGATGCATCCAATTCGACCTGTGACATATAACAACGATTAAGTACAGTTTAATTCAGAAAGTATCATTTCTACATATACATACAACATTTTAAGAGAATACTTGGGTTCTAGGCATCTGTTTCCAAATACTTTTAGATTAAAAGTTTGGAGTCCATTCTCAGAGAACACTTAACTAATATTCTTTCGGCATACAAGGTACATACTTTTGATATCCTACTCAATATTAATAACGTTAGATTTTTGCTATGCATTTCAATCCTATTTACTTAACTTAGCATTGGTATAACACAAAGATTAAGCAACCTATTTCAAATCTAGCTTGCAACTCCGTTTGTGCAGACAACAGGGCCTTTGAGGTCTCTATTTCCCTGGCAAGTCCAGATTCTAGGTCATTATTCCAGAGACTCATCTCTTTAACTACCTATAAAAGATTTATAAACAAAGTCAACATACAGCAGTTTCTTTCCCGCACAAAAGTTTACAACTTCCAGATATTCAGACAAAACCATGTCTACCCTACCTTCTCACTCCCACCTTCTGGGAGCTCAAGATCGTCCTCTTGGTTATCAAGCACTGTTTAGGGGGAGACACCATCCAAACCATCCACAGCCCCCAATACTTCTGCTTCCTCTACTTCTTCCTCAGCATAGGTGTCAGCCTTAATGACATCCACCTCCTCCTGAGAGTATCCCTTCAGCATCAAGTAACGACCTAGTCTAACACATTCCTCAGCCATCTTGTCTTAAGTGGTCTTTGCCTTGACCTGTAACTGGCCGATCGCCAAGGTATGAGCAGCCTTCAGCTGCTTGACTTCTTTCAGGGCATCGATCTTGGCTCGAGCCAGGTTTTTCTCCAGCTCGCTCTTCACCTTTTTTAGCTCGGATTCCTGTTCTTCTATACCGAGCCAAATCCCCTTGATAAGGTGAGCAACCTGCAAAAATTATATCGACCTCAGTTACTAGCTCGAAGTATATTAAACATTTTTATCTGATAATATAAACTTACCATATAGTTTGTGTCTTCCTTTCCTTGTAGAATCGCTAACTTAGCCCTTTCCTCGACCTCTTTGAGGTCATCCCCTGAAACAGATTGCCCCTCAGTGACCTTCTCTCATGAGCCAACCAAAGGCTCAACCCTTATCCGCTTCCCTTGCGCGACCTCACCAATGACTGTGGTACCAGAGGCCGGCAAAGCCTTTTTTATCTATCTCTTCGAAAACTTGTGGGCTATCTTGCTCATCGAAAGGTTTGGTTGAGCTGAACTAGCCGACACAGGAGTCTTAGCTCAAACCTTATCCCCGCTTGTTTGCCTTGTTCCTTCGTCGGTACCCGTCACCGACCTAGTAGACAAAGCCTTTGCAACCTTTTTCGACCTACTTTCAACTCTCTTCTTTCTACTCAGGCCAAGTTCCCCCAAAACTAGTTCAAGTTCAGTCTCCTCCTCTACGACCTCGTCCAACAAACACTCTTTCCTTTCCACTGTAGAATTCACACCTGCAATAAACACATTTTTCTATCAACTATACTTGTCAAAGAAACATAACAATAATTCTATTTATTCATGTCTATACTTACATTGCTTTACAGATCTAAATCGGAGGTCCAAAAGTTCATCGTCGTCTCTTTGAAGGCAATTACCCTTTACCCATATGATGTTGTCATTCCATGTTTGACCTGCTGAATTCAGATCGAAAATCGATGCTGAGTAACGCTAGCATAGAAGTACGACCCCCCACTAGTCTTAAAATTCTTCACCCCATAAAACAACAAAATATCCTCAGGGGTTATCCTTCTCACTTTGTTCTCCCTTTCCCACCTATCATTCAGATGGTTACATACAGTTATGACCTCCCACATATTCTCGTTCATTTGAATGTGACATGCCCTAATTGCATTTATTACCCCTTTTACCAAATTGGTGAGGGGGAGGCACAGCCCATACTCTAATTGAGATAGGTAACATAGAAAACCCTCTGAAAGGTCACTACGGACATATCCATCAAAATACTCAAATGAGATCGATACGCCTATACCCCTATCCCATTTTTCTGCTTCTAAATCTGCCAAAAGATAAAAATACTCCTCCCCCTCCGTAACTGTACAATCCCTAAACTGCCTGCCGACAAACTCTACACATTTACCCCACTTACCTCCTATATTCCCCTTGGCATTACAAAATTCTCTGAAAGTATCAGAACCCGGAGGATAAGACACCAACTGACCCGGGAAACCCAAAAATTATTCCAATCCACTTTCCCCTTCGCTATCAGACTTATTCGCTCTACCAGAGGTTGAAACCTCATTAACAGATGACCTACCCATCTTAAAAATAGACTCTACAGGTCTATTTCAACCTACACCGATGCCTCTCACGCTCGACCTACATACAGGTTAAAGTATTTATCATTCTTCCATCTATGTATACGTATATATCTATGTATTCAACATATATCTCCGATAATTCAGTCACACATAACACATATATTTACACTATAGAATATCAAAGTATATTACATATATATCTCTGCTAACCTTCAATATCCGGATGCGAATCGGTAGAAGAGTCAAGCTTTCTCCTCACTGTACTGCTATATTCCCACTACGAGATCCCGAACCTTTTGCCATTTTTAACCGTTTATCGTCTTCAAAAAACTCTTAATTTATTCCCCTGATCTTTCGCCTTTCTTTCTGATTGCTCTCCAAGTCTTTTATGGTAAAACGATTGTTTGGAGATGAAGAAGAACTATTTATCTTTTCTCTCTCATGCGGTTGGCATTTATTACCCCTCACATGAACCGTCCTTGATTCCAAAACTGAGGCATCCTTTCCACTCTCCATGTCAGACGCCTTGTACTTTTTCGATAAAACCACATTTCCATCATAATAACTCTCCTCATTTATTAACGTGTTTTGTTGCCCTATATCCATATCTTTTCTTAACGTCCCCTTACTCATGATGACTTGCACTGTGGGATGTCACAACTCTATTTCATTTTTTATACAAAATAAAACTAGAAGCTTTTGCACTCAGGTATTTTTGTTTTAAAGTACTTGTTTATCATACTTACAGTGATTGACGTCAATTTCAATGTCATACAATATTTAAATTTATTCAAATTGCTTGCTGAACAATCTCAAAACAGATTCCCCCTATTGAGGATCCAATTGACTTGTATTATTTCTGATGCATTCTAACATTTATCTTATTCATAAGAACATCTAAACATTATCCATCATAGCCTTGGAAAACTTTAGCAACCTGTATTTGATCACATCATTCACCAATCCTCATATCTTCAAAATCGATCTCCACTTCAGCGATCAAACCCACCACCCTTTCTCATTCTGCCGAATTCCTCATGAATACGCGAAAGAATGACTCATAAAAGTAACGAGCATACTCAAGTTCTCTACTTCTGATATCTTACCCTTCGAGCTGGCAAACCCTCATCATCAACTTGGCATCGTAACCGAGCGAGCCAAAAATTCTTTCCCGCACCTTAGCAGTTTTTATGGCTAATCAACCATCTGCAGCATGACGAATCCTCTGAGATCGAGTTTACACCATCCTAACCTTCCCCTGAGCTTTTGCAGGTCATCATATCAGTATTTATAAGATTTCCCAATCACTTCCTCCTTTCACTCAGTTTTTACCTAGTTTTGTGTAACAGAAACCCAAGATATCAGACTCGCTTATTATAACTTATCCCCTCATTAGTACACTCACTAGTTACTACGATCGACTTTATGAGTAGTATCTCTGTAGACCTTAAAATAACTCGAATTAACATATTTCTACGATTTCTATTTCATTTCCTGTTAAAACATAAATCTTTTATATCAAATATTCATCTCAGTTCAAACGTTGTTACAGCACTTATCAACAGTTATTCAACTACACATTTTAGGTAGACTTAAGAAAAATATATACACAAAACTTGTGAGAATCAATTTATATTCATATTACTCATAACACGATTTACAGATAACAAATTTTCACACAGGAATACAACAGCATGTTATCTGTCCAGCATCGAACTTCAGGTACTTTACACTTTTACAAAGAGGAGTACCAAATCAAAAGTTTCTTCTCTCACACCCTTCCAAAATTGAAAAAACTTTCATTCCTCCCTCTAGTATATCCCTCATCTTTTTTCTTTTACACTTTTCTTTTTTTCTCTCTCACTCTTCCTCTCCCTCTCAAACACTTCTAAGTCCCTAACATATTTGGAAAAGCATATTGTTTCCCTGAAACGCATGAAAAGAAAAGATAAGAGCGAGGTTGGAGAGATAGTTGGGAGAGAGAAGCGAGAGAGAGAGAGAGATAGAGAGAGAGAGAGAGAAAATGAGATATGTTAGGGGTAAACGTACAGATTACACCCCCACCCGCAATTTGGTTTTATTGTTATCCTCATGGCATACAAATAATTAATCAAGAAATATAGAAACACAATTAATATGCACACAAAACACAATATTTACCGGAGGTTCACCTTAAGGTTACTCCCCACCACCAAGTTAGAAATCCACTATGTATCCAAGTTCAATTACAAGCCCTCAAGAGATTCCAGCGAACATGGAATCTAATCTCATAATACCCTCACATAGATTTACAAGATAAGAAGAAAATGAGAGATCCATCAAGAATCCAAGGATTACCTTAACAAAGACCATGTTGAATACCTTCTTCTTGAAACCCTTTAATCTTCTCTCTTCATTGATTTTTTATCTTAGCAACCAAGAGGTACTTCCCCTTTCACCATTAAATCCTTGGAGAACGACACCCTCCACCTTCTTCCTTATAAAGACCAACTCTTTACAAGGTTTATCATAGAGGTTACATCCCTTCTAGATTTCAAGTTTCACTCACACACACAGAGAATTTTTAACTTTTAGTGTACTGAGGCTTTAAACTCATACTCTATATTTATAGACTCTCTATTAGGTCATCTCCGAAGTAGGCATCACGAGATAAACCATCACTTTGGAATAAATCCCCTCAAAACGAATTTAAAAATAAACAAACAAAGAATTTCTCATTCGAATTGACACATTCGAACGACTTCATGACTCGTTCGAACGACTTCCCCTATTTTGAGCCGTAACCTAACAATCTCTACCTCGGCAAAAAAACCTCAATTCATTAACCATCCATAGAGCAAACAAACCCATCAACAAAACCGCTAAACTTGTTTACTTCTTATACACTACCCATGACAAAATATTTTCGTACCCAAAATCGATACCTTTGTCAAAATCGGTGAATATCCATTAGCTTCTTTTCTCTCCGTAATAAACCATACTTCCGAGCTTGCTCCACCTACAGCCATGAAACTATATTGCTCCAACTTCCGCTTTGAACATAACTCCATAAACACCATCAAGTCCACCCCTGAACTCCATCACAGAAAAGAGCCTCTAAAATAGTAAATTCATCATACCAATGAAATCACACAATTTTACCTACACCAAAAAAATTAGAACCAATGTATGTTTAATTTAGAAAGGAAAAAAATTAAATACTACACAATAACCCTGTCATGTCAAACAAACCTGCAAAATCTGACTCTATGTCGTCACACGAACCTAGAGTCTCCGCACATCAACACACTTTGTCATCACACGAACCATAACTTACGACCATGATTCATAAAATTGCGACCCGCCAATTTGGTAATCAACCATGGTGAATAACTTGAGGTGCCACCATGATTACCAAATTTAACTAACATCGGTTCTAGAGAAAAAACCATCCCCCTTACCGAACTTTTGAAGCTTTTGTGGGAACCACTCCACCTTGAACAAAGTACCATGTTCAAACCTTTCTCACAACATAAACTATGTTGTCATGCTTATGTACAATATTATTTTCATATAAATTTCCTCCTCCCAAACTCTACCGCTTGAGAAAATCATGTAGCCAAAATAACCAAAACCAAATCTATCATGAAAAAATCAAATATCCGACTTAACCATCGAACCCAAGAATCTTTAAAAACTATAATCCCAAGGTCTTAACCTCGTCTAACACTAATTATTGGGGGTGAACGTGTAAAATACACCCCCCACGCGTAATTTAGTTTTATTCGTTATCCTTATGGCATACAAATAATCAATCAAGAAACATAAAAACACAATTAACATGCACACAAAACACAATATTTACCAGAGGTTCATCTTAAGGCTACTCCCCACCACCAAGTTACAATCCACTATGTATCTAAGTTTAATTACAAGCCCTCAAGAGATTCCAACGAATATGGAATTCTTTAATCTCGTAATACCCTCACACAGACCATGTTGTAAAAGATGAGAAATCAATGAAGAGAGAATAAGAAAATAAGAGATCCATCAAGAATCCAAAGATTACCTCAACAAAGACCATGTTGTATACCTTCTTCTTGAAACCCTTCAATCTTCTTTCTTCATTGATTTCTCATCTTAGCAACCAAGAGGTACATTCTCTCTCACCATCAAATCCCTAGAGAACAACACCCTCCACCATCTTCCTTGTAAAGACCAACTGTTTACAAGGTCTATCATAGAGGCTACATCTCTTCTAAATTTCAAGTTTTACTCACACACATAGGCTTTTTAATTCTTAGTGTACAGAAGCTCTGAACTCACACTCTATATTTATAGACTCTCTATTAGGTTATTTCCAAAGTATGCATCACGAGATAAACAAACAAATAGAGCATTTTTTGCTCGAACGACTTTATGACTCGTCCGAACAACTTTAACGTAAACTCTGCCGTTCGAACGACTTCATGACTCGTTCGAACGACTTCCCCTATTTTGAGCTGCAACCTAACAATTCCTCTGATACCAATTGTTAAGATTGGTGGATCTAAGTTAGTCTCACATTGTTTAAAGATGTGGTAAGATAAGGATATAAGAAGATAGAGACTATTATATTACACCGAGGCCTTACAGATAAAACCCTACACCTAGCCCATACTAGGTGGTCAAGGTGGGGACAATATCAGTGTAATGGGGGTTCAGGGCCCTAACAAATAGTGTCAGAGTCAGGTTCGGCTAGGAACATAGTTTACTATGATTGGCGAATGCTCAGGGTAGAACATGGATGCGCAAAGAAAATATGGTGCTTGGGTATAGTAGATAAGTCATTGCACATAAATCTCAGGTGAGATGGTGTACTACGGGAGCTCAAACCAAGGTGGAGATTGTTGGTGGGCGTATCTAATTGTATCGGTGGCGGCAGACAATTGAGGATTAATAGAGTTTGATATAAGGTGGAGATTGTTAAGATTGATGGATCAAAGTTAGTCCCACATTGGTTAAATATGTGGTCTAACACAAGGATATAAGAAGATACATACTATTAAATTACACCGAGGCCTTTTTAGATAAAACCTCACACCTAGCCCATACTAGGTGGTCAAGGTAGGGACAATATTTATACAATGGGGATTCAGGGCCCTAACAAGAGAGAGAGAGAAAGAGAAAGAGAAAGAGGTAAAAAAGAGAGGAAAAAAGAAAATGAGGTGTGAGAGTTTTAAAATTTTTGAGGGGGCATGTCTAATTATTTTTGAGTTGGGTCATCTTTTCTTTAAAAATGAGGATACTCTAGGTGCGCATCCAGTAAAACTGGGATGAGCAAGTAAAGTCTTACAAAAAAAATCTCTCTCTCCCTCTTAGAGCATCTTCACCAGTCGAGTGTGGGTTCTGACAAAAGGCCCACACGTCAGACGCAACCCAACCCAACTCAAACTCGCTTCTTCCAGCAGTTGGGCTGATGTTTTTTTTTTTAATTTTGCAGACTTCAAAATACCGCACAATAATCAAAACACCGCCGCGAGTTCTGTTAAACAAAAGTTAAGTACTTCATTCCCTCCATACACTATTTTATCCTCTCTCTCTTATTTTTTGCCCAAAACCCTTGAAAATAATTACCAACATTCACCCAATAAAATTGATATGTCAGAGGAAGACCCACACCCCAGTACATTCCCCGGGTTTAGAGTGACAATAAATTTAGAACAATCCGTAACTCGGTCGAGGTCCAAAAGGAAAAAAAATTGTATTTGAAGAGGTATAACAAAATCAAGGCCTATCACACCGAACCCAAGATGAAATTCCATAAATGCGGTTTATTACCGCGCTCCTAGGCAACCTCAATCATATATACAACACTGGCAAGGATCTCATAGTAAGTTTTTGTTTAATGGTGATTTTGTTATTTATGTTTATCAAATGTTTGACAAAAATGATTCAATGAACAAAATCAAGATTCGATGCATCTGTATGGCACATTTACTATGGTTATCAAAGTTTAAAACATGATTTCCAAAATTCCAATAATAAGGGATCCCGTGGTGAAGATATTTGGGAGGCATATGGATATAAAATGTGGTAATTCTGATAATTGACTAATTTAGGCGCTAACAGAGCGCTGGTGGCTAGCAACTCACACTTTTCTCTTCCCATGTGCAGATATAAGGATCACTCCATTAGATTTCATAATGCTTACATCATTGCTAATTGGCAAATATCCTACACAGTTACCTTATGACGATCGATGGAGTGTTATATCTGAGGCGATGAAATGCTCCCCCGCATTACATCTAACAATACAAAAAGTGGTAACGTCAGCATTACACATCTAAGGAAGTACTTGACCATCACAAATGATCGGTCTAATGATAGTACGGTGGCTCGTAGTTTTATTCTTTTCATAATGGGACATTTATGGTTCCAAACGGCCAGCAACACTGTCCCGCTTGGATATCTCGAGGCCATGGCCGATTTGGACGAAGCTCTTTCATATGACTGGAGTTCTGCTATTATTACTTCTCTGTACCATGACTTGGATACTACAGTCATGACCGGGGGTGCCATCACTGAAGTTTTACAACTTCTTGAGGTATACTAACACTTTCTCCAAATATACAAATCAAATATCTTCCAATAAACATTTTAAATAAAATTTATAATTAATTTTTATGTTGCTTTAAAATATAGTATTGGTTCTATGAGAATTGTCAGGTTGCTTACCCTATTGTTAACAATGTGCTGAAGATGACATCCTATCCTTGCCTTAAAGCATGGGAGAAGGGTAATAGGAAGAAAATAAATAACCAGGCAAGGAACTTGTTTACTATAGCCAGATACCTTATTGACCACTAGACTATTGAGTCAATCAATTGCCGTCCTTGGGATACATCTGCTACTTTAGAGTTAGATAACGTACATATCATGGCAACGTTGTCCCATAAGAGGATGTCACTTCAAATCCCAAATGAAAACTATGAGTGTTACTTGGGGGATAAATGTTAGAGATAGTTGACTGGCTATACAGGTATTTTGATAGATCATCCGTCTAACATGTCGTCACATCTTAGTCCAGCTGATTTTCAGGATTTGAAAGGGTTCGACTTCGTTGACTGTGACGAGTTTATGATGAACGAGGAAAGGATGACTTACTACACATACTGGCATACCCAAACTAGTGAGGTTGGCCACTTGTTGTCAGATTCATAGAAGATGAGGAACATAAATATGTTCGGTCCCAGTGCACTCAGGTCTGGTATTATACCCATTGTGGTTACGTCGGCAGAGGGTCATAGCTTATCCAAGGACTTCCATTTGCCTGACTTGGAGATGGGGACATACCTAGGGTAGAACATGGAGTGGACAGGGAGGCATTAGATGATCCCCATCCACTGCTTATGGGAATCATCAGCGGTGCCTCATTCCTACGACTAAGAAAATTTGTGAAACTTGAGTTTGAGTATACAACGAGTCACCCTTTCAGAGTCTGTACGGGACACGAAAATGATCATATCATTGACTGATGAGGTTGCCACTCTGATGAGGGGTTATGATAGTATCAAGGACCAACTATATCAGTATGTAAGTAATTTATTTATTTAAATTTATTTCTTAAGATCATATTTATTTTGTCCAAATCTAAATTAATTTTTATTTATCCCGTTCAGAACTTATAGTTGAGGAGGACACCAACTTTATAGGTGGTGCTGCTACCACCTGGAGGTAGTGTTAGGACTATGGTGTTCGAACCAGGGAAGCCGGTAGTATCTGCAGGGGGCATACTGGGGATGATATTGGTCCGTCTCAGTAGATATAATTGTGAAATGGGTATTATTGTAGACATTATACTGTAGGACTTTTATTTTTCTATATAAGTACTTGTACGAGCTGATGTCCAATTTCTTTAAATTCAATAAATATCGATAAATTTTGCTCTAACTTAAATTTAAATGGAAATGCAATTATAATTCTTAAAATAGTAGTTCTACGCACGAAATTAAACTCAAAACATATACAATTAAACCTAATTCATCATTCCCGACTGATGTAGGAATTAAACTCGAACCATTCAATAAGGGGGAGCGGATCCCATCCATAGTTGGAAATTTAATAATTTCCAGGAAACTTATCAGGCGAGACGTAGCTCCGATAAAAAATACCGTATAGAATCTCGAATGGGAACGGCTGGTTATATTTCTCATACCATTCGTCTCTGGCTTCGCGCAGAATATAGGCTAGTAGAACACCTCTGACCCGTCTATCAATACTCTTCCGTATCTCATAAAACTCGTCATATTTAGCCTTAAGAACATTTCGCATGTTATATAAATCTATAGGAGGGTATCAAAGTTATGTGTGGGCCCTAAATTTAATATGAACTCAGTCCCATAACTGATTAAAGTTGAGTTGTCAAAGAGGTAGATTATCAATAAAATACTGTCAGGACACGGCGAGGGCGTAGTCTTCATTCAAGTTAAATACCACTGAAGAATTCTGTGTTAGAGGTGAATAACTTGGCATTATTAAGTTAAACTGGAGGGACTGTTGTTAGAGCATCTCCAGCCAACATCTATACATATAAATAAAAATGTAGCGGTTGGGATGCAAAAATGGCCGTTAGGAGAACTAACCGTTAGGGAACGCGGCGGTCTTTTTATTACTGCACGGTATTCGCGCTGTAATCAAAATACTGCCACGAGTTTTGATCTTTCACAGAGGTTAGTTCTTCTTCCTTTTATCCATTTATACTTCTATATTCTCTTTGTTTATTCCATCTTCACCTTCAATACCAAGAAATCAACTCCACAACCTCAAATGCCTTCCTCATCATCATTTTCATCCATTAATAATCCTTTACTTATATTCTCCTCCTCTGATGATCTTATATTTGATTATACTATGGTAATAGCCGTTATGAACTAAAATTTAGTGAACCTAATAGTACATGATGAAACTTTGAGTCACCGCGAGAGTGTCATAGGCCGTAAGAATAAGATAAAGATGTGAGACTACTCATTGGGGCATTACAGCGTTATGTGGGACTACTTCAACACTGTGTGCATATTTACTTCGAAAGAATTTTGACGACATTTTCGTATGAGTAGACAAATGTTTCTGCGTATATCAATGCAGTAGTTACACATGATAATTACTTTGTCTAAAAACCCAATAACGCAAAAATAATGGGGTTGTCACCGTACCAAAAGATAATTGCGGTACTACGTTTCTTAAGCTAAGGTGTCGTGGCGGATCTTTTTGACGAGTAATTTAGAATAGGAGAAAGCACAACCTTGTAAAGTATGGAAAAATTTTGTTTTACGGTTATAGAAATTTTTGGCGAGGAATATATTCGAGCACCAAACGCGGTCGACGTAAAAAGGTTAAAAGTGATAGGAGAGTCACATGGTTTTTCTGGCCTGTTAGGAATTCTTGATTGTATGTATTGGATATGAAAATGTGTCATTTAGCTTGGCACGGTCAATTTACTTGTCATTACCCTAATGCGACTATGATTCTTGAAGTAGTAGCTTCACACGACTTTTGGTTTTGCATACTTTTTTTGGGTTACCAGGGGCTAACAATGATATCAATATCTTACGCTAATCACATCTTTTTACAGACCCTACCAATGGTATCGCTTTGTATTACAATTATACAATTGACGGTAAAGCTTATGATATGTGTTATTACCTAGCAGATAACATATACCCCAAATGGGGAATACTTGTCCAAACCATCTCCAATTCGGTTACAGCGAAACAATTTTTTTTGCTCAACAAAGAGTAAATTATTGAAAAGACGTAGAACGGGTATTTGGTATTTTACAATCACAGTTTAATATTATCAAAAATCTGGTTAAATTATAGAAACCCAAGGTTTTGAATAATATTATGAAGGCGTACGTGATAATGCACAATATGATCATTGAAGAGAAATGAGGTTCATTCCCATTATACTTAGGCTAAGATCTGGATGATCCCTCAACTATCGAAGGCGGACCTATTGTACACAAACATAGAATAATAGAAGCTTTTATAACGAAAATAAACTAAATTCAAAGTCGAGAACTATACTTTGATCTAAAGGATGATATAATCGAGCATTTGTGAGCTGCGAAGGGAAATTTTCATTCCTAGTATTATAATCAAGTATTATCTAAGAATTTTGTATAATTTAATGATTCTTGTCGTACAAGCTTATGAATTATTAATTCTTATTGAATAAGTTTTTGATATTATATTAATATTGCTTTATTTTAACGTAATATTCTCGGAAAAATATTTCTTTAAAAGATTACATTCTTCAATAACAACACTATTCAAACAAATACATTATTGGAAAGTAAACTACGTTCTCAAAAATTAAACGACATTCAACAAAGTTAAATTATATTTAATAACTTGAACCGGTACTTGGTCCGCCATTCTTGTTGAGACGTTCCATGACCTCAACTTACCTTTGCTGATAGGTCCAGAAAGATTACTCAGGTATTTATCTATAATTTTGCGATCTTCCATTGCTTGTTCCAAATTTATTTTGGCTTGTCATTGTTGACTAGCTTTCGCTCTTCTTCTTTCCTTTTATTCCTTCACTTGTCTCTTCTCTAACCTCATCTCCTCTAGTAGTGTGGCCATACTTTTACTGAATGCAATAATCTTATTAACGTCCTTGTTTCTTGCAATGTTTTTTTTTAATTTTTTTTAGTAATAGGCCTCGCTCCACCCTCATACAATGAACCATTTAATTCACAATTTTTATGAATGGATTAAAGTGCAGGTGGGTCATATGGATCCCCAATAGGTTATTTGATCCGATCAAGTTTCCCAGAGAAGAATTGTGTGATGTTCACGAGGCCACATTTCTAGGTAGATTCTCTGCATGGTTTAAACTATCATCCTTTAGGTTGGCCCATCACGGTTCTCGTACTTAAATCTTATACGATTTATGGTGTTTAAAGTCATTGTCATCATTCATACCTTGATAGATCCAGTGTGCATCTTTTTCCTACAATTCCTAAAATTACTAAATAAAAAATAATAATGTGTATATCCAAGAAAAATAAATAAAAATTGAGTTAAAGCAAATTAGAACGTACCCGATCTTCATCGGTTTTTCTACTCTCGTGCCAAAATTATACTTGAGCATTTATCCCCTTGCATATCACACATTGTACATTAAGAAGATACCAGTGAGCTTTCGTCAGCCTACATGATTATCATGTGGGGTACTCAGGGTCTCTGTTAAAGGCAATATTAAGCTTTTGATAGAAAGTAAAACCCTTTGTGCGACCCGTGGTCTAGATAGAAGCCATTCCCCATGCCCTTCTGAGATACGTGAAGTCTCCATCCGTCTAATAAAATCCAGCATCATCCATCTCGTCTAAAAATTCTGCATAATCAGGGACTTGCACATTTTGTCATTGTTTTGTGGGTGATATTTTCTTTCTTCTTTTTTCTTTTTCTTTCCCGACCGTTATAATGTCAACAGGTATTGAAACATTTGCGGAACCCATATTTAACTTGGTAGATTCACCATTGAATAGGTAATTATAAAAGTAATTTAGAGGTTAAAAACCTTGAGATTGAGTGACCGAATAGTGTAGATAGTATAATGGCCTAATTCTATAAGCTCGAGATGGCTCGGAATTAGCTCTTACACAGATGTTCATGTGACAAAAACTAATATAAAATAAGAAATAACACATGTGATTTAGCATGGAAAACCTTTAAATATGTAAAAAACCATAACCTCCAATTGAGAGTTTTTGTAATAGTAACTTTTATTGCTTGAGGCTGATATCTTATTATACGTGATCTTTCGAGCTAGAAATGTTTGATCTTGTAGATAAGAAGTTTGGGTATTTAAGAATCTAAAAAATATAGTTTTCTTGGTAATTTATCGTATATTTTTCTTGTCCTTGTCACTTTTAGAACTTTTTGTTTATATAGGCCCTCCCCACTGTTCTTTATCGTGCTGAAGCACGTTCTCCGAACAACATGGTAAGTGGTGTTTGACTGAGTAACTACTGAGTTTGTGAGAGACATGTATCATTAACTTACTCATATTATTCTGTTGAGCTCGACCTGCGTTTCTCATCAGTTCGTGGCGTATGTGTCAATGTTAACTATTTATGTCACATGTGAAATATGTGAGTATAATATAGAGGTAGTTTAAACTGGAAATAGCTCGAATTGGATTAGATTGTGGGATAAGACCCTACAATCGCCCCCTCAGAACTGAAGTCACGAGTGGCTTTTGTTGAGAAAGAATTTGCAGGTATATGGGTATACGGATTTTGGAAGCTTGAAAATGAATGAAGTATTAATGTAGATTTGACTGTATGAAAAATGTAAATATTTTATGGGGGGATCTTTGTGCATTGAATGATGATGGGAATATTAATGTACGCATCGCTTGGGGTTTTGAGAGTTTTGTCTGCTTTGAATGATGACGCTTAGGAATCATACATGTACATTAAATATTAGGGTTATATAAATAGTATATATATCGAGGATTGTGGCAAAGTACGCTGTTTGTTGCAAAATTATCTGGAAGTCTTATTGACGATGGTGAAGACTGGGAGAATAGTTTATAAAAAGGGAATTTTTGTTGAGATGCAGAAGTTGAAGTTGATATATTTTGGTGATCAGTCCTTGGAGATGCCTACCTCCGTTCCCGTTCCACCGACGTATCAAGGTATGTCGGAAGAAGAAGCAGCTAAAGCTGATGAAGATTTTTATTATATGTGGAGATTTCATCACGTTATCTTAATAGGCGAGCAACGTTGGAGGTGTCTCCGCATCCTTACGAAAGACAAGGTTGAGGAGATAAATGCGAGGTTTGGCATAATTGCTAGGCAATTTCGTCGATGTCCTACGTAGGATTGGATTCTAAGGCCAGGGACTCTTCATCTCTGCCAACTCTGCGGTAATGGTAGTTATAAAGGAGGCGACAGTGGTAGTGGAGAAGGGAGACGGAGAATGGAAGTTTACTTTTACAATCTCATTGTTTATTGGTTCTAAGAAGACCTTCTGTTTAAGGAGTTGGTTCAATCACTGAGTCTTCTGCTTTCATGTCCATACTTCCTCCAAACCAAGTTTTTGGTTAGAGTAAGATGTTGTAAAGGGAGAAGGACGTCTGGTGACTTCCAATGCCTGCTTTGCTTCAAAAGATTCTTTGAGTGAAATATCACTGAAGCCAAATGAACTTAAGGATTTATTGTTTCAGAATACTTGAAAGACTTGTTATTTGTAAAGTACCTGATTTTGGAGTACCTAAAAGACTTATTATCTGTAAAGTGCCTAAAAGATTTGTTATCTGTAAAGTACTTGTAATTTATATTCGAGCTTAATAAAATTTATTATCCAAACTCTGTGTTGATATATATAGAATAACTCTTGAAATTGGGTTATGAGTAATTTGAAGATTTACAAATAGAGGATAAAATGTAATGTATGAGATTGGAACTTCAAAATCTCTTATAGTAATCAGGCTACAAAAATATATTGGTAAAATGAAATGTGTAAGGATTTATTTTCGAACTGAGTGACTGAGAATTATTGGGGGAGAAAGATAACTGTAGAAGTTTTAGGATTGAAGAATAAGTTTGAAAATTCAAGCTCATGGAGGTCATTCCAAAATATTGGATTTGGAAAGAATAAGTTCAGCATGGAATAGGCCAAATTCATCGAGGTCGATATGGAAAGATAAGTTCAAATAACTTTTCTCAGGATGCTAGGGTTTTCTGCTTTAAAAGAACATAATATAATTACGAATTGTGGAGGATCTGGAGTAAATTTAGAAAATTATATAAAATATGGAGAAATGAGCCTTTAAAGATGTGGGAGAAATTAGAAATTGTGTAGACTCAATCTGAGAGAATTCGCTATGTTGTTGAGGGACGGCTGACTATAATGATAGCTAAAGTACGGGAATGGATTATTGGCTCGTTGAACTACGATGTTGAACTGTCAATGACCGAGTATTAGTTTGAAGGTTTAGATTGGATGGGTAGAGAACTTGAGTACGGACGTTGTTCTACAAAGAGTAGTTCTGGGAAGTGATTGTGGAGCCTTCATCTTGAAAAAAGTCTGTAAGACTAATTACTGAAGAAGAGATCAAATTAAAAGATGTGAGGATTGCTGAAGGCGAACTGATCAGGTGTGGCTCCCCAAGACATCAGGGATGTTCCAGGTGTAATTATACGTAAGGGAGTGAATTGTATGAGTTTGAATAATTGTCAAAGAAATGTAATGAGAATGACTTTTGGATATGCCCTCTATTTTTACAAATGTTGTTTGTGACTGTTGTGAAAAATGAATTTAATTTTTTTTTTGAAATGTTAAGAGCTTTGGAAATGACGTCAGTACTTCTATAAGTAGAAGAATCAAGAAGAAATAAAAAATGCAGACAACTTTTGATTTTGCCTCTGGCGAAAAAGCAGGGAAAGTTTAATTGCGTGTAAGTGTTGAGTCATCATGAGTGTGGGGAGGTCAGAGGGAGATTTAGAAAATATATTAAAATATAGGGAAAGGGGCAATGATGGGAAGGTATTTTCACAAAAAAGGTGAAAGACGTCTGACATTGATTGTGAAATGGATGCCTCAGTTCCAAAACTGAGGACGGCTCTTACGAGGCCTAATAACTACGAGCAGTTAGAGATACAAAATATAAATAATGCTTCATCTTCTCATTTAAACGTTTATCAACTTCTGAAAACTTGAAGAGTAGTGAGAGAGGAAAGAGAAAAAATAGCATAGAATTTCATGAGAAATTAATTAAGAGTGATCAACAATTAAAGTGAAAGAGAGTTGCAAAGACTGAGTCATGAAGGTGGTTATATAACAGCGTTGTGAGGGAAGGATTTGGCACTGCGGCAAATTCACACTCCAACATAGAAGGTTAGTAGAGGATTTGTGGTACTGTGAATATGTTTATCTTGAAAATGTATTTTTGTGGTATGGAAATCTAAAAATTACTATTTATAGTTATCTATAAAAATTTGCTTGATATATTCAAAAAATATGATATGAAAGATATATGTATGCATATGTTAAAAAATAATGACAGAATACCTGAGCTTGTATGTAGGTCGAGCGTGAGGAGTTTTATGTAGGATCAAACCTCATCTATAATATTGTAGTTGATATGGAGACTTCTCTTGTTAATGTGGTGTCAACCTCTGGTCGATCGGCAGAGTCTGAGAATGTAGTATCTAATAGGGAGGAAGAAGTAGGAGTTATTAAATTTCTAGATTTCCTTGGAAAATTGGTATCCTATCATTTGGATTCTTATGTGTTTAGAGAGTTTTGTAAAGCCAAAGCTTCTGTAGGGGAAAGATGGGGTAATTTTGTGAAACATGCTGGTAGGCAGTTTTGAAGTTGTATTGTAGGATCTAGGGAGGAACATTTCTTTTTATTAGCTGATTTGGAGAAGGAGAAAGTAGATAGGGGTTTGGGCGAATCAATCTCCTTGGAGTATTATGATAGAAACGTCCAAGACGACCTGGAAGAGGGTTTTATTTTATACCTGTCTCAATTGGAGTACAGGTTGTGTCTGCCTCTTAACAATCTGGCGAAATGGATTATGAACATCATTATGGTATGTCTTATTCAGTTGAACGGAAATATGTAGGAGGTAATAAATGTCTGTAAATTTTTGAACAAGTTCTGGGAGAAGGATAAGGTTGAGAGGAGGCTATCTCATGAAGATGTCTTGCAATTTTATGGTGTAACAAACTATTCTGCAAGTGAAGGGGCATACTTTTTTGCGAGTGCGACTTGACCTCTTTTCTTTGATCTGAATTTAGTAGGTCGAATGTAGAATGATAATGTAATATGGTTGAAGGATGATTGCCTTCAGAGAGATGATGAAGAACCCGTAGAACTTCTGTGTAGAACTATGAAACAAAGTAAGTATAATAATGTATAATGTATAATATTAAAATTTTGAAAATGTATGTTGTTTTGTTGGTGATAGTAAGTTTTTTGTTTGACAGGTCCTAAATCGAAGGTGGCGAGAAAGGAGTCACTGTTAGATACTGTTGCTCAGGAAGGGATTTAGCTCAAGGCAGTTTTAAAAGAACTTGGCATCAGCAGGAAGAAACGTGCTAGCAGACGGTCTGAGAAAGTTTAAAAGTCTCAAACAATGAGGCTAATGACGGGTGTTGGTGTCAATAAGAAGAGGGGAGCTGATGGAGAGAAACTAGTAGTTATGCCCCAAGGCCTCGGGAGTGAATTTCGCAGATGTGTCGGAGTCTACTGCGTCAAGTAAGCTGGCTTGGGCATTTCCAAAGAAGAGGATGTTAGGGCGTGGCTTAACCTTCTGTACTACAGGAGTCGCCACCTCCTAAAAATAGGGTATTCCAAAATTGAGGTGAACAACATTATGACGGACACCTTTGTTGAGGAGGAGGAAGATGACGAGGCGAAAGATATTGTTGTTGGAGTTGTGGATGGGTTAGATAGTGTTTCTCCTCAAATGGTGCCAGACAACTAAGGAGATGACAATGAGCGTCAAGAGGAATGGGACGAGAAGGTAGAGTAGAATGTTGACTCTATGGTTGTATGAATAGTTTAGAATGTTGTAATCTGATGGAATATTGTTTGTTGGATAGACTTTTATATATTAAGATGTTATTGTAAACCTTGTTGTAGGAACTTAAGGAAATGTGCCTCAGAATAAAAGATTTAGAGAATGAGCTCGCTAAGGTGAAAGACGTCTTAGCATCCCTGTTGTCTTCACAAGAGGAACTACAAGTTAGAAAATAGCAACAAATATTTATCTTGTATGCTTCATTGCTTTAGAGCTACAAAGTAAAATTTTGAGTGTAGAGACAAACTAGAAGCTTGTTAACAGTTTAGGGGCAATGGCAGTTAATTGTGTACAAAAAAATCAAAGTATTAAAAAAGTTATAATATAGAAAATGTGTACCTTGAAATTGGGAGTATATGTTATTGTTCATCAAATTGAGATCATACTTCAACCTTAAGTTTAGAAGCAGTTTCACACAGTAGATGCCAAAAAATAGAAATTTCGTTAGAAATAAGTTGTATGCATTGAGTGAGTGTTCTGAATCGAACTTGATATATTGTATTTGCGATGTGTAGGTCGAATTGAAGTCAGCTCGCTTGAGTGAAGAAGTAACACGCCAATATAACCAAGAATTTGTGGCAGAGTTTGATAGAATGAGAGAGGCAAATGAAGATAGGGAAGATCAACATGTAAAGGTATATTTCAAGTTTTTTGAGGCAACTCAAACTGCTGATGACCTCACTCAGAAGATCGAGGAGAAGGATGTTAAAATTAGTAAAGGGCAAAAGGAGCTCGCAGAGATGAAAGAAAAGGCAGCGAAACTTAAAAGCTAGAATGATGCATTGATGGTAAAGAGTAAGGAGGCCGACATGGCTCGATACCGTATATAGGCATTAGAAAAGTCAGAGGAAGGGTTATGTCACTTTGTGGCCAGTCTGAAGGACTAAATAATTAGCAAAACGAACGAACATGAGCAGACTCAAGTTGATCTAGTGAGTACCAAAAGTGAACTGGAGCGATTGAAGAAGAAAATGGTTAAGAAAGATAGTAAGCTGAAGAGAGCTCGAGATGACCTATCTAACTCTGAAGATGCAGTTGAGGAGTTGAATACAACATTACCCGCTAAAGATATGCAGTTTCGGTTTGTACAAAGGAAATATGATAAGTTGAATGAGAAGGTGGCATAATTGAAGACCGATTTGACTTAGGCTAATTCGCACGCCAAAAATGCCAAGGCTGGAGAGCGCTTAAGGAAAAATAAAGGTGACGTCAAGATCTCCCTTGTTCAAGGGGATGTAGTTAGCGTATCAGCTCGAATAAGAGAGCTGGAGAGAATTATCGGTATCGCACTGGAGGGAATTTTTCAAAGATGGTTATGCCATAGGCATCGCACTCAGAGATGTTAATGACAGTAAATGCCTATTTTGTTGAGGAAATTAGAAGGCTTGAGTTAGAGAGGAATACCTTGCACGACTGTTTGCCGGGTAGAGGGTGCATCTGTAGAGCTGAAGTAGATCGAGGAAACTGTATGAACTCTATGGAAATAAAATTAGGTTCTCGACCTACTGAATTGGTAGAGCAAGGCAGGGTCGTTGTGGCTGCTAGATCTCAAAAGTTTATGGTTGATCGTCCTCCTATTGTAGGGGAAAGCATGGCTGACCTCCTAACAACATAAAAGAATTTTTTGTAGTTGTTATATATGTAACCTAAAAAACTATACGTTGCAGACATATTGAGAGATAAAAGCTAGTTTTACATTTGTTTTATCTTATGTCTGGTAGAGTTCTTTGATTGAAAACTAGTATTGCCTTCATTTTAATCACAGAGTATGAATGTCGCAGCCATATTGAGAGAGACAAAAGCTAGCTTTACCATTGATTTATCTTATGTCTGGTAGAGTTTTTTGATTAAAAACTGGTATTACCTTTGTTTTAAACGCAAAGTATAATATCGCAGTCATATTAAGAGAGATGAAAGCTAGTTTGACATTTGCTTTATCTTATGTCTAGTAGAGTTCTTTGATTGAAAATTTGTATTGCCTTTGTTTTAATCGCAGAGTATGAATGTCACAGCCATATTGAGAGAGATAAAAACTAGTTTGACCTTTGTTTTATCTTATGTCTGGTAGAGTTCTTTGATTGAAAACTAGTATTACCTTTGTTTTAAGCGCAGAGTATAAATGTCGCAGCCATATTGAGAGAGATAAAAGCTAGTTTTACCTTTGCTTTATCTTATGTATGGTAGAGTTTTTTGATTAAAAACTAGTATTACATTTATTTTAATCGCAGAATATGTACAAAGTTGATTAAAGCTACTACTACCTTTGCTTTAACCGAAATAGAGATCGATTAAAAGTTAGTATTACCTTTGCTTTAATCTATATATTGCTTACGTAAGTAGAAAGTTGTGTAAGTTTTCATTTAATAGAATATGATGTACATTGGATGGAGATGAAAATCTCACTTATGGAATGGAAAGAGCAAAAATTTGAAATGGAGTAGTGAAGGACTTAACAGTAGTACCGTTTCAGTCGCCTAGTGTTCCAAAGATTTGAGATATGAACTCCATCTTCGGTCATGAGGTAATATGACCCTAGGCCAGTGAAACCAGTGATAAGGAATGAACCATTCCAATTTTCTGCTAGTTTCCCGGCATGTGGCTCTTTTCTGTGTTAAGGGATTTCTCTGAGGATGAGATCGTCGATTTGGAAAGTACGGCTTCTGACTCGTCTATTGTATGAACTGGCCAGCATATGATGATATCAACCTAGGTTAGCAATAGCGCGTTCCCTAGTCTCATCGATCCAATTGAGGTTGCAGGCCAATTTAAACTCGTTTTCTTTGTTAGTTATCTCGTGATCTCTGACTAGATGATGGTATTATGTTGGAATGACAGCTTTGGTCCCATAGGCAAGGAGGAATGGGGTACAGCCGGTTGATTGACGTAGAGTAGTACAGTATGCCCATAAGACATGAGGAAGTTATCGTACCTAGTTTCCTTTTTTCTGTGAGTGAAGCCTTTTCTTGAGTCCATTCACGATGGTTTGGCTGGTGATTTCGGCTTGGCCATTGCCTTGAGGGTAATAGGGATTAGATGGTGAGTGGATGTTATTGTGCTTTTTGAGGAAAGCTATGACTTTTTCTCCAACTAATTATGGTCTATTATCGAAATGAATTAGGTAGGGGCATCCAAACCGAGTAATGATGTGTTCCCTAATAAAAGAGATGACCTCTTTTTCTCTGGTTCGACAGAGTGGAACTACTTCTACCCATTTTATAAAATAATATGTAGCTACAAGTAGGTATCGGTGGTTACCTGGAAAATTAGGAAATTCACCGACAATAGCGAACGCCCATCTTTTGAATGGATGGCCAGAACACCTTGCTTGCATGTATTTCGAGCGTAAGAACGTGGATCATTTGTCCATGTCCTTGACATGTATCGCATTTGTGTGAGTACTCCTCTACTTGGTTGTACATGCCTGGCCAAAATACTCTTTGTGTAATTGCCCTGTGTGCGAGTGATCGACCCGCGGCATGAGGGCCACAAGTTCCTTTATGTAAATCTCTGAACATCACGTCTGCTTTCTTTCTTGAGAGGCACTTGGGGTAAGACCCCGTGACTGAACGGCAATATAAAAAACTATTTTGATTTGTGTAGCACTTTGAGTTGTCGATCAGCTGTCAGCGCTCCTTTGGATATGCTGGAAAGGGTCATTTGCATTCGTTGTCAGTACCAAGGTAGGCAAGGAAGGGCTTTCGCCAATCGTCGTCTTCTCCTTTATCGCCCTCAGTGTTTATCGTGCATACAGAAATACGATCAATGTTGGGGGTTGATATTATTTCGATCTTGAGATATCGAGCTTCTATTCCTAAGACCCCGGTTAGATAAGCCAATAAATCGGCACGTCTATTTTCACCTCGAGGAAGATAATCAAGAGTTGCTTGCGCGAACTTGCTCATCCTATCTGCAATAAGGGCTGCGTATTCAATCATCTTGTCATTTTTTGTATTACTCAGAGTAATGGTGGACGATGATTAGGGAATTTGTGTAAACTGAGAGTTCTGGGATGCCGAGCTCAAGTACGAGGTCGAGTTCATGAATGAAAGCTTCGTATTCGGCTATATTGTTGGAGGCTTCAAAATCCAGGTGGATTGATTTCTCAATTCTATCGTTGAAAGGGGCAATCAATACGATTTCAATTCCTGACCCTGCGGGTCTTGCTGATCTATATATAATAAGTCTCTACCCTTTCCTTGTAATCAACTAAGCTCGTTCGTCAAATACATTGGTGCGTGGATCTTTTGTAATTTCTTCTGCAAGGTTAGGGTTGTGTTCCTCCCACTTGGGATCTTCTAGTAGAAAATTTATGAAAAAATTGGCAACGGACTGATCCTTTTGGAATAATGTTGTTCGAACTTGATATCATGTTCTCCCAAGCTTACTGATCATTGTTGTACTATCCTAAATTTCTCTTTTATGGACCAAAGTGGGTAGTTCATTATGACTTTGTCTGAGTAATATTAGAAGTAGTGCTTAAGTTTCTATGAGGTATAAACAAGAGTTAGAAAGAGTCTCTCAATTTCAGAATACCTCGTTTCTGCTGAAGTAAGGGTTTTACTGATGAAGTAGACTGGCTTCTCAATTTTTTCTTCAAGTCAAATGAGAACCGATCTGATTGAAGTATCTGTAACTGCTAGGTAGATGATCAGTTCCACATTATCTATCGGGGTGCTCATTATGGGAGACTTCCCCAAATAGGTTTTGAGATCCTGAAAAGCTGCCTCGCATTCTGATATCCATTGGATCTCCGTACTTGGCTGAACTTTTCCTCGTTTGGTATAATCGCAGAGTACTAGGAACAGCCAATGACAGCGATTTGAAGATTTTGAAACGAATCGGTTGATAGCGACAATCTTGCCGGTAAGTTTTTATACGTCTTTCATCATTTTTGGAGATGGTATGTTAAGAAGAGCCTGAATTTGATCTGGATCAGCCTTAATCCCTTTCTTACTGATGAGATAGCCGAGAAATTGGCCTGAATGTACTCTGAATTGACACTTATTAGGATAGAGTCGCATTCTGTAAGATCGGAGAATGTTGAATATTGTGTTGAGATCTGTAATGTGGCTAATTGACTGTATGCTATTACACAAGAGATCGTCAATGTAGACTTTCACAACTTTCCCAAGATGTGCTTTGAACATAGTAGTCATTAACTGTTGATAAGTCGCGCTTGTGTTTTTGAGTCTGAAGGGCATGACTTTATAACAGTAAAGTCCTTTTTCAATAATGAAAGTGGTCTTTTCTTGATCTTCTTCCAATAGTAGAATTTGATTGTATCCAAAAGTAGCATCCATTATAGATAGGAGTTCGTAATCTGCAGTGGAATCAAGGATTTGATGAATGTTGGGAAGAGAAAAATTGTCTTTTGGAGTATGTTTGTTTAAATCTGTAAAATCTACACAAACTCAAACTTTTCTATACTTTTTTGGGACAACGACAATGTTGGATATATAATCTGGATATTCAGCTTCTCGAATGAATCCCACTTAATCAATTTCTCAATCTCTATGTTAACTTTATCTCGAAGGCGAGGTGATATTCATCGTTACTTTTGTTTAACCATTATGGCATTGATGTTGATGGCCAATTTGTGACATGCCTTGGCCGAATCGACCCCAGACATTTTTTTAAAGTCCACACAAAAATATCTCGATTTAGTTGTAAGAACTAAATGAGAGCACCCTTATCGTGTTGGACCATCTTGGTACCGATGAAAGTATCTCTGTTAGGTCCATCAATGTTGGTGTATTCTGTAAACTCTTTTGTTAAAGGCTGATCATCGAGGTGATCAGCCTTTTGTAATTGCTATGCAGCATATATGTCTGAGGTATCTAGAATTGCTGAGACGGTATTTTCGTAAGCTCGAGAAAACTTTTGACTACCCTTGATTTCATAGATGCCATCATTGTGTTTGAAGTAGAGTGTTTGATGATAGGTGGAAAGGTTTGCTTCCATGTTATGAATCCAACAGCAGCCTATAATCCTAAAATAACGAGATTTGGTGTTAATCACGTAGAAGATGACGTCAATGGTGGTTGGTCCTGCGATAATATGTAAGATGATCTTGCCTACTTGCTCTTCTTTAGAACCATTGAATCCACTGATATTGGTGTTGTTTGGAATAATTTGATCAGTTAATCCCATTTGGTTGATAGTGCTCTGAAAGAGAACCTCAATACCGCTTCTAATATCGATCATCATTGTGTGCATGACAAACTTTTTAATCTTGAGCATTATGACTAATGCATCATGATGTGAAAAATTTACATGACTAATGTCGCAATCTTCGAATAAGATCCAAAGTCGACGATTGCTCAACTCAGGCAGAAGCTTGGCTTCTTTATCTTGAGGTGTGAGATCACAGTATTTTTACAGTCTCCTATGCTTGAATCGGCAAAAGGTGGCGATCTAATGGATTTTGATCATGTTGTTGTGGTGCATATGGTAGAGATGTTTCTCCTCAGCATGATCTTCGACCTGGACTACTTCGAGTTGCTTCTTATAGCTACCATCCTTGTATGATTCCAGGTCGATAATGTATTCGAACATCCGTCTCTCCTTGAAAATAAATTCCAACAACATCTGTAAAACATAACAGTTGTCAGTAGAATAATGATTTACCTTGTAATGCATGCAGTACGGATAGTTCTCGATTGGTTCCAATGGTTGAAAGGGACGGTATAACTTATCCTTGGAGAAGATTGAAAAAATTATGGAGATTCGAATATTCATCCTTGGGAGGACCGGCTTGGGTAATGAACCGCCTTTCCGAGGGTCGCCAGTATTTCCCATAGAGCTCTTTTGATCACCCTGATCCTCAATTGGTTCAGTATTTTGATCTGTAGATGGACCTTTCGTGATTAGGATGGATTTAGTAGATTTATACCTTTCGGACATCATCTTTTCCAGGTCGACGTAACCATTGACCTTGGTGATCATATTTCCAAGGTCGCAGGTTTGTTGAGGAAGAGGTATTCTCTGGCCTTGTAGTAGAACTTGAGCGCGTTGGTAAAAGCAGTAGCAACTGTTTTATGATCGAGGTTGTCTACTTTACGCGTGAGCTCCAAAAATTTATTCGCAAAAGCCTTTAGTTTTTCTCTGTGTGACTGTTTAAGATTGATAAGAGAATAAAAATTCTCCTCTTTGTCTCTGTTGTGAGCATACGTCTTGATAAATTATTTTTGTAGCTGATCGAATATGAGTATGGAATCTTCAGGTAAAGAGTAGAACCACCAGAGCGGTTCTTCCTGTAGACTTGTTGTGAACAAATTGTAGAGGATGTGGTTGAGATTGAAATACAACCCTAATGAATCACGATATTGTTGAATGTGCTCCTTTGGATCGGTGCCCTTGTATTTGCAATTTTTCGGAGTATGGAAACCTTTCGGTATTTCCATATCGAATTCTTTGGTAATTGGACTCCCTTGTAACTTGGTAAGGTCGTCTGTAGTGCCCAGAACTTGTACTTCGATCAACTCCTTGATACGCTAATCCATATGCTATTGTGTGACATAATGACTTGTCGGTTGAGTAGCTTGACGAGGAGGTTGAGGACTATGAGTACCAATACCCTCACTTAAACGATCACGTACTAGAATTCAAGGTTGAGGTCATTGTTCTTCTTCTTGACGTTTGGAAAATCGGTAACCTCGACTGATTTTGGACTGAACTTCACCACCCAAATAAATGAAAGGCTGTGGGTCGTGTTGAATATTTCTGAAAATAACTTTGCTGGTGGCTCCTCGAGGTCCCAACCTTTCCCGTGCAGAAAACCGAGAGGTTTCTGGCAATTGATCGCGATCCCTTGTTGGAGGAGCCTGTTCGATATCTTGTAGTACTTGTAATGCAGTCTGCATGGTTGTCATCTGGTCTTCATGTCATTTGAACGCTGTCAAACGATCTTATCATTCGGCTTCGAGCTCTTTCTCACGGAGTTTTTGGTCAAGAGTTAATTAACATTCAAGCTCATTGCGGTTCTCTATTTTGGCGTAGAAATTTGCCCGTAGCTCTATAAGTTATTCCGGCTCAACTAAAAGATTAAGCTGGATTCCGGTTGTTGGTTGTCTGGAAGTGACCATGATTAAAATTTGTAGCAGAGTGAATATATACCTTAGGATATCGTGGAAATGTCTTCTTTCCCACAGATGACGCCAAATGTAATGGCTTAATTTCGTAAGCTCGAGATGGCTCAAAATTAGCTCTTACACTAATGTTCCTGTGACAAAAACTAATATGAAATAAGAAATGACACATGTGATTTAGCGTAGAAAACCTCTGAATAAGTAAAAAACTATGACCCGAGTTGAGGGTTTTTGTAATGGTAACTTTTATTGCTTGAGGCTGATATCTTATTACAAGTAAACTCTCGAACTATAAATACTTGATCTTGTAGATAAGAAGTTTGGGTATTTGAGAATCTAGAAAATATAGTTTTCTTTGTGATTTCTCGTATATTTTTCTGGTCCTGTCTCTTATGGAACATTTTCTTTATATAGGTCATCTCCGCAGTTCTTTATCGTGTTGAAGCACATTTTCCGAATAACGTGGTAAGTGGTGCTTGACCGAGTAACTATTGAGTTCGTAAAAGAGAAATATCTTTAACTTGTTCATATTTTTCTGTTGAGCTCGACCCACGTTCTTCATCAGTTCGTGGCGTAGGTGTCAATACTGACTGTTTATGTCACATGTGGAATGCGTGATTCTGATATGAAGGTAGTTCAAACTGAAAATAACTCGATTTGGATTAGATCGAGGGATAGGTCCCTACAGATAGTACGGGCTAAACGTCTGAGGTTGTGTTTGAGAGAGTGTAAAATGATTTTGATACTGTCCTCCGAAGGTATCCCATTGCGACATGGTAAACGAAAGTGGGGTATATGCCATTGGTTATGGTAGAGGTATGAAGTGAATTGTGACGGTGAGTGTTGAGTGAATGGTGTTGAAGGTAGGTTTTAGGAGGATGGGGTCGACGGTGTTGAGTTATTACTGCTGGTGCCGGAGTTTACCATTTGGGATGATGATTTTTAAGAATAGGAAGAGGTTCTCTTCTCTTAAATTGGGTTAGAGGAGTGAATAAATAGCCAGGAGAGAACTCAGCCAAACATAATGGATAAGAAGATTTTCCGCCAATATTTTTTTTTGTTTAGTTTGAGGAGCTCACACTCGGTTGGGTTTTGAAAGAGCCAGGTCACCAAACTCAAACTCAAACGTGTGAGTTTGGGTTTGGTCCAACTCAACCTCAAAAACTCACTGCTGGAGATGTTCTTAAAACCTCTTTGATTCGAAACCCTAAAAAAAACAACCTCCATTATTTCCCGCATTTTCGATTCTCTCTCTCTCTCTTCTCACGAGCATCAGCCATGGGACGAAAGCTCAACGAAGACGAAGCTGCGCATTTTAGCGAACTCGAAATCTCAGAGAAGAAGAACCGAAAGAAGAATCGAAACAAAATCCCCAAACACGAACAATCTCAAACCATCGAAGAAGAAGAACCCAAACTCAAGAGAAAGCTCAACCAATCCGAAACCCTAGAAGACCCCAAACCCAACGGCAAGGATTCCAAGAAGAAGAAGAGGTCGATTGCGGAGTCGAACGAAGAATTGGATGCAAATGATTTGATTGAGAGGAAGAAGTTTGAGGAGAGACCTGTGGAGGTGAAGACGGTGGTTGTATCGGGGAATAACACGAAGGAATCCAAGTACGCGGCGTTGGGGAGTTTCTCCGAGGCGAAGCTTCCTGACCAAGTATTGGAGTGTTGTAAGAGTTTTAGTAAACCGTCGCCGATTCAAGCTCATGCTTGGCCTTTTTTGTTGGATGGGCGTGATCTTATTGGAATAGCCGCAACTGGGTCAGGTAATATTTTTTGATTTCATTGTGTTTATACTTCTTAATTTGTAGATATGGCCTTTTAGAACATAGTGCAATTTACACAAGTTTTAAGCGAAAAAGCATTTTCTTGTTTCAATGATCTCAGCTTCATAAGATGATAGAATATGCTTGGAATAAGTGGAATGCGAGATAAAAAAATGATTTTGCTAGAGAAGTGAAACCCCTTATGACAAAATCGTTTTATTTATTTTAGGAGATGCTTGTTGGTAGTTTTGAGATAGCATTAGTGCTTGAAATGGTCGTTAGGAACTTAGGATAAAATCACCTTCCAATCTGCAATATCTGGTTTGAGATATGCATAATACCTCATATTCTGTTGCCAAGAGAAGTCTTTCTTTCTCCATACTCTTTTTGCTGTACTAAGTAATTGATTTTTTCTTCTTATAATTCGTGTGCAATCTGTTTTCATGATCAGGGAAAACTTTGGCATTTGGAATTCCAGCTCTCATGCATATTTTGGGGAAGGAAAAAAAGAATGCATCAAAGAGAGTAAATCCTCTTTGCCTTGTACTCTCACCTACAAGGGAACTTGCACAACAAGTACGTATTCTTCTATCTTTGATATCTAAGTTTTTCCATTCTCAATTGCTTTATTAATCATTTTTCAGTTATGTTGTAACTTCTAATACATATACTTGAAAAAAACATTATTTATTAGGATGTGTTTCCGATAAATGTGGACTATTTGATGAGTTCAGGTTTGACTCTTTTTGGTAGACTTAGGACTCAGTTAGTTTTCCCTTTTATCACGTATCTCTTTGATGCTACCTCTTTTTGAGGGGCACATATGCATCATTCCAAATTTCTGGTGGTCCTAATGCTGACATTACATTTTTTATTATTCCAATATAGTAAACTTGAACTGCTTGAGACATATTATCCGTTTCATTTAAATTATGTACTGGTCTCAGATTGCAGATGTACTACTTGAAGCTGGAAAGTCTTGTGGAGCGAGATCAGTTTGTTTATATGGAGGAACTTCAAAAGGACCTCAAATATCATCTTTGAAGTCTGGAGTTGTAAGATATATTTACTCTTTTCACTGTTTAGTCTCAAGTTGAAAACAACTGTGGTCTACATGCTATATTTTCTTAACTCCTATCACTTTGGAAGAGTATGCAAATGTCATAAATGGAATTCATTGATCAATGGCCTAGTCCCACTAAGAGAATAAGAAACCAACGGTTACACAAAAAGCAAAACGAATAAGGAGCGAGCAATGAAAGTGCAACAAAAAGGATGCCCCTAAGCCTTTGCTCCCCCGTGAAGTAGCTCTAAATATTGAGCCCTTAACATCCAACAAAAGACTAGGCATCTATTGCCACATTCTATATCTCTCATAGGATGTTAAAATGTCTCATCTTTCAAATAATATCCTCCTTGGGAGACAACTTTGGCCTAGACCATATTCAAGGAGATTCGAAAGCCGAATCGCTAAAACACAAGCTATGATAATTGAATCAAGGAAGAAACCCAAATCTTATAGGCCACATTGCAATTTCAAAACAGGACTATGTGCAAAGCTCCCCCTTCCTTTTTTGTACATGTACCATTAATTTATGAAGATCTACTTCCAGCAATAAGATTATGTACAGTTTGGACTAAGGACCCATAACCGTCCATGTGGAATGGATTTCAGAGGGAAATTTGAAAACCAAATTTCTTTGTAGACTAGCTTCTTTGGTCTCTCAACCGTCTCCGCTCTACCATACATCATAGTAATCACACTTTACTGTGATTTGTCCTTCTGTTTATTGAAACCTCTAGATCTCATTCCCCTTAAGCCCTTTGTTCATTCCACTCATTATCCTAATTTGCAATTGTTGCTCCTTGTCTGTTCACTGCTCCAACTTCCATTTTACCAAGCGGTATCTAACTCCAACTTTTATTTTGTATCTTCGGTTGATATTTCTTCTTGTTTTTGGTAATTTTTTTTGGGGATTTTTCTGTATATTGCTTCGCGAATAGGTTTGAACAGGTTTTAAGATCTAGTGAATCGAAGTTAATCCTCGAATTTTGACATGAGACTTCAACCACTTCCGTAAGGTTTTGTTAAACTAATGCATACTACATGTACAAGGTGACCAAGTTTCTATAGGTGTACCACTAAAGAAGCTGATAATCGTTACTCCACCAACGTGGGTTTTACTTATCTAACATTCATTCAAGGGAAGCAGAACAGCTAGAATACGAAGTCGCTGACCTATAAAAGTTTGTACACCTTGCACTCATAGTACGTACTGGTGTAAGAAGACAATCTATGAGTAAGCTCATGGCAAAATTGAGTATGTGTACAATTCACCATATCTTTGAGCTTCTTCAAACCTATTGTCAAAGCACTACGAAGGAAAATCTCCATTATATGATTACTCTAATGTTAATAAATAGAGAAGGTTTAAACCAAAGATACAAATTCTTGTCCAAATGTAATATGCATTTCTCAAATGTAAAGCGAAGTTACCAATTATCAAGAGATCTTTTTTAGCTGGTAATAGTACTCATTAATGGATATGTATCAAAATATGAAGAAGATTTGAATGCATATGAGAGCCATTGATTTAAAAAATTAGTTGTTAGATGTGGTGGAGACAAGAACATACTCAAAGCATCAAGAGCAAAAACAGAAATAAGTTAGCAATCAAATGGAGAAAGCAATTAACATTGTCCTAGATTACTATCATAACAAATGAGTAAATCTGTGTATTCAAATTTTTAGAGCATGTAAAGTAGCACAGGTTTGAGATTTTTATAGATTTCCTGGAGGAGGAATGAAAAGAAATCTCTTAATCTCTTGAGTCTTGAAGTTCCTAGATTTCAAGAGAGGGAAAATTGTAACATGTTTTTCTAGAAAGATAAACATAGAATAGGAAGATAGTAAAGTAAGTGTGTTGGGGGGTTTTCCATTATCTCTAGAAATATAAACATATGTAGGGAAATAGGAAAAGAGTAACGCAGTAATTTATAGTTTCTTGTAGTTATTGTTGTTTAATGTATATGGTGTACACCCAGGCCTTCATTATTAATAGCAGCTTTGGAAATAATAGACAACTAGATAAATATAATATAACTGTATTTTTATGTACAGAATGTACGGTTATATGTTTATAAAATAGATAAATATAATATAACTGTATTTTTATGTACAGAATGTACGGTTATATGTTTATAAAATAGTAAAATATATTCTGCTTATAAAATGGCTTGCCTCTTTTATGAGAATTTATGCAGTAGTGCATGCCATCAAATAGGTACAGCCTAGCCACCAGCCTTGTTCTCTACTTACCCTAAACTATTATTTCCATAAAGTTCATCAGGGAACACCCACTTTTAGTCTTCTACCGTTTACTTCATTCCTCATAACTCTCTCCTCTAGCCCCCTCCTATCTTTAGAATCAAAAGTTTGAACATTCAAGTTCATCTCTCTCAATCTCACATCAAAGTTTACAAGAATATCCCTGTTTTACTGCCTAAAGTTAATATTGAGGGCTTTAAGCTTGAGCATAAAAGGAGAATGAGTCCCAACCCTGAAAAGCTCATGAAAACGTTAACCTTTGAGCAACATACCTTCAAATCTGAAATGGAATCTTGAAATCGTAGTCACACTTTCTAAAAGAATTGTGTGGTTCGAGACTGCCTAGAAAGATTTTTTCGTAATTGATATCTAAGTAATGGTCATCTCATTCCTTGTTAATCAGAAATATATCTAATTTGTTAAAAGTAGGGTTTCACGTTAGGCCAGGTAACACGTTCCCAAGAAGGGGAAAATCGATCGTCACTATACACATTTGGCAAAACTTTTCATGAATCTCAAAATGTTCCCTAGCTTCTCCCACTAGGAAATTTTAACTTGTCGTAGTGCACCACGGTTATCTGACACGGCCTGCATAATGGTCGAATTCCCTAAGAAACTGGTCTTTCTCATTGTGTCACGTAGGTCCATACACCCTTGTAAAACCTAACCCCTAGACAAAGTACTTAAAACCATAGAGGGTTAACAAATAAACTCCGTAGTTGTAGGTAATATTATCATCAGGACACCATGCTTTTCATCTTGGAAAGTATTTGTAGCATTATGCCGTAACATCTGATACATCGACACAATAATTTAAGCATGAAGCGTTCTTTGCAATCAATTTTTTTCCCCTTTATTTGTTGTGCTAACCAGTCTCGATAGGCTTAATATGATATTTTTGGTTGGACATTTGTTTCTATGTAGTCTTGTCGAAAACCAAAAAAAGTTTATGTTTTGAAAGGGTTTATTTATTCTTTGGTTGTTTAACATATGCTATGGGCTATTAGAAATGTTTGTTATCTCCTCTCATGCTGTTTTCATTTGCACATCAGGAAATCGTTATTGGGACTCCTGGCCGTTTGAGGGATCTAATTGAAATGGGCATTTGTTGTTTACAAGAAGTATCTTATGTGGTAAGTTAATCCAATCTTAGCTTGAGAAAAAACGTTGATGCATATTTTATCTTATTTACGGTTCTATGCTCCATTTGAGTGTTTGCGTAAATTATTATATAGCTCAAAAATTCAAATATGACAAAAAAAGGTTCATATATGAAAAGTTTTGTTTATAAGGAGATCTTTATTTTAATGCATTTGTAGTCATAAACAATAGTTTGGTATTTATCTTTCTAGTTGTCTAACTATGGTCCATTTGTAGGTTCTAGATGAAGCAGATCGGATGCTTGACATGGGGTTTGAACCAGAAGTTCGCTCCATTTTGAGCGAAACATGCACTAGTATGTCAAGCAAAAACTGATCCCTACTATCTATTTCTTGCCTCTGTTTTTTGTTTAACACTTTAATCTTCGCTTGTCATTTAGAGGTGGTATATTTGGAAGGGAAGGGCCAATTAAGTAATATGTGATAATTGAGTGCCCCAGAGTATATGGTTTGGTGTCCTGTAGTTAGGCATGTTTTGACTTGCAAATCCTTCAAACAATTTTTTTCTTAACTTTTTTAATTACCCCAAATCAGAGAGTTAGGATCTGTGATAATTATAATTCCCCAAAACAGATGGTTAAGTAACCAATTTTTAGGCTTACTTTGAATTAAGACCCCCGCCTTTAAACTCAACCTCTGTAAATATTGACTTTTAGCGATAATAATCTAGTGTGGAAAATTTGTAAAAAAAAAATGGAAAGAAAATGTGGATACAATAAGATCTAGAAAATTTTGGAAGTATATAGGGAAATTTTGCAGAATAGTGGGGAAAATTCATAATTTATTGAGAATCAAAATTTTGAGGTTGGCAATTTAAGATGTTGCAGTTACAAACATGTAATTTATGTTCCTATGTGCGCGGTACCATTAAAAGAAGCAATGAACTTCTTATTTGGTGTAAATAAGCATATTTTATATTTTTTTCTTCATTTCTCGTAGGTTACAGCTATCATGAAAAGACATTTTCATTTAAAATGTTTTTCTTCATTGCTGAAATTAGCAATACATGTCTTATTTGGTGCGAATAAGCCACATTTTAGATATTTTTCTTCACTTTCCATGGTTACCCAAAAAAAGTAAAAACTGTCATAATTTTGTATTCTACATTAGTATTAACTTTTATATTTACGCATTTGTTTTCTGGCTATTGATGTTATCGACTTTTGTAGTTCGCCAGATGGTGATGTTCAGCGCAACATGGCCTCCTTCTGTTCATCAGCTAGCTCAGGAGTTCATGGATCCAAATCCTGTTAAGGTATAGAATATGGATATTGATATTTGACTGCAACCTCTTTGTTATGGCTGCAAAATAACCGTTTCGTTTTAGGTCGTTGTTGGTTCAGAGGATTTGGCTGCTAATCATGATGTCATGCAAATAGTGGAGGTATGTTACTTTTGAAAGATCAGATGATGCTGATTATGGTTCAAATTTAATATGTCAGCCCATATTGTGTATATTTTGTGGTTTATGTCTCCTATGTGACTTTAAGCGTCATTTCTTCCCCATTTGCAGGTCTTGGATGATAGATCCCGCGATGCACGTTTGGTCACCTTGCTAGAAAAATACCACAAGTCACAAAGGTACATAATCTTTAAATGAGTAGTTACACATTATATACCCCCCCGGCCCAACCCCATACACACGCGCACGTTTTGTCTTATTACTGGCTGTTAGTGCTGGAGTGCCCGAAGCAGTGATTTGAAATTTCATCGTTTCAGCCATGCTTTTACAGATGTGAAAACCATCATTTTTTGGGTGATGGGTGAGCGAGATACAAATAATAACTCCATACTATATATTATGAGGAAGATGAACTTTAACAAAGCAGAAGCCATTATGTTCTTATCTCAGTTGACACATTTTACCATTATTTTATTTATTTTTACTATATTTTGCAACACGGGGACCACGAAATGTTAAATGGAATAATATGTGTAGAGGGCGTTGAACAATACTTTACATTAAGGAAAACGAGGTTGTCGGGATTGGTTTAAAGTTTCCAACGAAACAAAAATCTGTTCTTGTAAAATGTATTTTGGTGATTTGTAAGAGAAAGGGAATCTCTGTTGGTTGAGGTGCTCACAGCTAAATACGATGTGTAGAAATTTTACTAAGCTGCCCAATAAATAAAGAATCACACATGGGATGAGTGCATGCATCCTGTTTTAGTGTGATGTGTGGTGTGTGACAAGGCTAAGAGACGTAGGCTTCGATCTATTAGAGTGCGAACTAAACTATGGTAGAGAGACGGAATTCTATGATGGAGAATGGGACCTGACCAACTGGAAATTAAAGCTTATCGAAACTCTTTCTGAGTAGAAGTTGAAATTTTGGGTATGTTAATGTACAGAATTACATTGGCGAAGATTAGGGTGAGAGGGTGTATGGAGATGGAAATGGGACAAGGATGAGAAAATTTCTGTCAGGTATTTTATGGGCATTTGGTTGAAAGCTAGGAAACAAGTAGGGGGATTTCTAAGTTATTGGATCTATTATGCACAAAGTTTATACCTTTCAAATTTCAGCTTTTGGCTTGGTCTGAAGACCGATGTGGACACTAGACATGTTGAGGAATAATATAGATGTGGAACACTGGTAATCATTGTGCAGATGAGATGTGGAAGGATTTCCACATCCTCATACATTTTCCTTATTCGGCCATGGTATGACATGCAAGTTCTTAATTTGGTGTAGATTGTGTGCTTCAGTGTGACTTTATAAGCATGACTTGGTGGTGTAAGGCATCTATGAGGAAGATAAAGAAAACATTGTGTGACTTAACGCCCTATATTGTTATATGAATTTTGTGAAAGGAAAAGAAAGTTGGGCACTTGGACATGATTTTTCTTTCTATCTTGGAAAAGCGTCTTTTGAGAACAATAATAATTTCAGTACTTTTGGTAAAATTAGAGGTTTGAGTGGTAAAATAAGATCACATGGACAAGGAGACTGAAATATCAAATTACATAGGACATGGTGTGTCTGATAACTTACGAATGAAACAAACAACCTATACTGCTTTGCAATGCGAATAATGTATACCCAAAAACATACAAACTGAATGGGCCTAAATTCAAAATGGCATGGGTCTACATTCGCCCAACCAACTTAGATAAGCTTTTGACTTCATAAGCATATGCCACTTTCCGGTAGACTCTTCCCCGCAAGCGCGGGCATATCCTTGAATTGGCTCTGATGGAACCTTGTAATTGCTAAATATGCTGAGCTTGCTCTCAAAATATAGTACCATACCATGGTCATGTTTTACGTTCTAAAATACTTATTTATGATTTTCTTTGAATGGGAAGTTGGTTGAGATGGGAATTGATTTGCGGACCTCTTGATTTTCCAAGCACTAGTCTAACCAGCCAAGCTCTCATTGGTCTTATTATTTATTTATTTTGGATATTTTGTGGGAAGCTGGTTGAGATGGGAATTTGACGTGAATACGAGATTGAATCGAAACATAACTCAAAGATTGTGATTCTAAACTCTCTCTCTTTATTGAATTAACTTGAAATAACCCAATAACCCAGAATAACCTAATAACTGAATAACCCAAAAATAGCAACTGAATAGAAAACTAACCTAATGAGGCTTTTATAGAAGTAGGAAGCCTCAAACCCTAATTCTACTAGTATTAGGGTTACTAACTTAAGGAGACTTTAGTTCTTTACTTTAAATAAATAACTTAAATTAAAAAACGTGGAGAGAGTGGCGTCGACAAAATGACCAAGAGATAGACGCCCTCTCTCAAGGTATATGTATGCTATCGTGAGAACACTGCGACATATCAGAGTTGATCCCAGGGCCTCTTGGTTTTCAAAGCAGTAGCCTAACCAACCATGTTCTCATTGGTCTTATGTATTTATTATTATTATTTTGGATATTTAGTTGATTATGATCCTGATTTGTGTTCTAAGATAGTTAACCAACCATGTTCTCATTGGTCTTATGTATTTATTATTATTATTTTGGATATTTAGTTGATTATGATCCTGATTTGTGTTCTAAGATAGTTATCCTAGATACTCGGATTTTCTGTTAGTATTGCCATTTAATGAACTAGTGCAAGAAAATTGAAGAACCTGGAGTAAATAGTCAGTTAGTTACAAAGTGACGAGAATACGGCGCGGAAACGGAACTGTTTTAATTTAATTCAATGTCATTTAACTACGAAAACTAAACACACAATAACTAAATTAAAATAAACTTCTCATAACTTGAGTTTCAACTTCAACAACTAAGAAACTAAGATTGCACCACCCTCTCCTTATAATCTAGGTTTCCCTAGATCTCTCCTATTATATCTCCATATCCCACCGTTAAGGAAACTGCCTAAACTACTAAACAAGAGCGACTCCAACAAAGTAAATTAAAAGCCTAAACTAAACATAAGAGACCACAGTTGGGTTGTGGTAAACGTCCAATGTGATGTGTCACATCAAAAGTGTGTGCTCATACATGTTATAGCTACCTTCTGACGTACTGTACAGGCTGATATTTGTTCACGTTAGTGATTCTAGTGAAAGAAGAAATACATAATCATTTTCCTTCTTTTTGTGATATGTTGTACACAATTAAGATGTAGCTAGTGTATCTCCCATTAAGTTTGTGTCCTAACATTATAATTCTGAACAGCAACAGGGTTTTGGTATTTGTCTTGTACAAGAAAGAAGCATCTCGTGTTGAAAGTATGCTCCAGAGAAAGTAATTTCTTGGTCTTTCACTCTCGTCACTTTTATCCATCTTGTTGCATATGTACAAAAAGTCTGACAAATTAACAACACCTTGCTTGGAATAAGCAACATGTTTGTAGTTTTGTGGCTACATGTTTATTCCAATAAAAGAGCATTTCGGAAAGATATTTGCACGCCCTAAGAGGTTTCAAATCACAAATGCCTTGCATGTGTTGGCCGTAAAGTGTCATCGAGATACACAAGACTAAGCCATGTTGGTTATCTCGTGGACAGTGGACGATGACAGAAAATGAACACCTGTTTTATGGATCCATAGAACTTAAAGATGTTTTTCGTCTAGTTCATTTATGACTTTTGAAACGAAACTGATAGTATTTATGTAATTATTGTTTCTTCTGCTTGTTTCTCGCTTGAAGGGGTTGGAAGGCGGTGTCTGTACATGGAGACAAAGCTCAACGTGATCGAACAAAGGCGCTCTCATTATTCAAAGATGGAATCTGCCCACTAATGGTAACATTTTGCCATGACTTTATTGTCCATGTTAGCAAGCATCATAATGGGAGCAATGGTAGTTGGATTACTAACACCGTTTCTATGCGTCCACGTAATCCATCGTTACTTCTTTCCCATTTAATAAGCACATTTAATAAGCACCTCAAGCGTTAATTACAGCTATACTTTTATGGATGATTTTGCTGCTGATTCCCTGTTGCTCGATTAAAATTGGAATTTAGCATAGTTTGCATAAGGTTTTACAGTTCCTGTTGGCATCAAACTGATTATAATCTCCATGAACTGAAAATCTTCTGCATTTATGTGTAATTTTAGGATTCTTTGGTGTATTCCCTTTACCATTTGTCTATATAGATTAATAAATAAATTGCGTCTGAGACTGACTGATTTCCTGTTCCTGGAGATGTATATCTTCCTCAAACTAAGATGTTCTCATAGTTAAACTGATTGATCTGTTATTCCTTGAGATGTGTATCCGATCCTTTGAAAACTAAGACGCTTTCATAGTTAAACTGATTGATCTGTTGTTACCGGATCATTTTATTATCACGAAGGTCTTAAAGTCTTGCATAATATGTTCTGTGCTCATTGCATACCATCTACTGGGCGTGCAAATCCTTTCTAACCTGGGCAGTTTAGAAAGGCCTAACCTAAAACCAGAACAAGTAATAACTGCAGTATCCACAATATCATGGTGATATGCTGAGCTCATAATTTACTACAGAAATTTTGGAGAGCTCTTAGATATAAAAATCAAGCTGTACTACTTGGAAAGGGATCCAATCTGTTTAGATGAGTTGTCGATCATTTCAAGGTAGGTGTTTCTAAGGGAACATAGTCAGATATTGGGAAAATAATTTATGAAGGCATCCTTCCTACTAGGCATATTTCCCACCTTTATTTGGCTGGAAAATTAGCCCCCTCTTTCTGTTTGACAGTAGTCTTGTATTATTTTATTTGAAAAGGTTTTTCGCGTGTCTAGATTAGGAGAACTAAAACTTATTGTCGTGATTGGCATACACTATCACCCTTCTTTACATAAAAAAAATATGCACGTTGACTGCATGATGAGACCTTTGTTTCGCAGATGTTAAATTTTTGTCCAACATATTTATTCAAATGATTGAATTTGGGGTTATTATGTTGCAGGTTGCGACAGATGTAGCTGCTCGAGGATTGGATATTCCGGATGTCGAAGTCGTCATAAATTACAGTTTCCCTCTCACTACTGAAGATTATGTTCACAGGATAGGGAGGACTGGTCGAGCCGGTAAAAAGGGTGTGGCGCACACTTTCTTCATGCAAGAAAACAAGGTACTAGCTAATCAAGGTCTCACAATTTCTATATTGTATTTATCTTAATCTGCTTTTTGAAAAAAACTTAACCGAAAATTGTCATGGCAGGGTCTTGCAGGGGAGCTGGTGAATGTTCTCCGGGAAGCTGGCCAGATTGTGCCCGAGTCTCTTACGAGGTTTGGCACTCACGTAAAGAAAAAGGTACCTGAGTCTCTCTCTGATCTTGTTTGAGCTGTGTAATTTTAAGTTACAAACTGTTTAAATGTGATTTTATTTGACATTTTTTTTTATTGTCTTCAATTCTTTGTTGAAAAAGTTGTTCCATAAATTTAAATATTTTACCTGTAGTACTTCTACCTATTTGGCATATTCATTCAGTAGATATTTCCGATATACATAAAATGTTTTCATATAAGATAAATTGTGATGTATCACATGGTACATTATGATGGAAACATTTACAACTTATGCAATATTGGTGTGATATTCCGTGCAGAAATTATTACGTATATTGATGTATCACTATATTTTGGGTCTGGAAAAAATTTCAAAGAATTAGAGGAATGAGAAAGTAAAAATGACAATATGAAAATGCAACTTACAGTGCTAAGAGAGCATATATATATGTCCCTTCCCATATAGCGTTATATAACTTATAGTCATTCTTCAAGGAAGTATTTACAACTTATGCAATATTGGTGTGATATTCCGTGCAGAAATTATTACGTATATTGATGTATCACTATATTTTGGGTCTGGAAAATTTTTCAAAGAATTAGAGGAATGAGAAAGTAAAAATGACAATATGAAAATGCAACTTACAGTGCTAAGAAAGCATATATATATTCCCCTTCCCATATAGCGTTATATAACTTATAGTCATTCTTCAAGGAAGTTATGAGTTTTGTTGAGAATCAGGTTCATCTTATGGGACTAGAATTTGTATTTCCTTGTTCTCCCATGTAAAATTTAACTTCAACTTTGATGCTTCCATCTTCATGCAGGAATCCAAACTATATGGAGCTCATTTCAAAGAATTTGTATTTCCTTGTTCTCCCATGTAAAATTTAACTTCAACTTTGATGCTTCCATCTTCATGCAGGAATCCAAACTATATGGAGCTCATTTCAAAGAAGTTTCAGCAGATGCTCCGAAGGCTAAAAAGACCACCTTCGACAATTCAGATGAGGAATGAAATGCAAGGAGACGAGCTACTATTATCTTCCTTGCTTTTCGTTGCAGCAATGGAGAAATTGGTACATGTTGAGAGTAATTATTGAGGTTCCATCACAAGTTCAGGCAAGATCATATCATGTTGTGTTACTGCAAAAACTTACATGGACAAGCCGAAGATAATATGACGAAGCTGTGAGTTGCTAAAGTCCAATCAAAAATGACAATTGAAGCGACGTGATTATTTGCCATCCGTGAGTGCAGTTACCGCTGTATGATGTTATTGTTAGGTCGTTTATGATTTTTTGAACAATTTATTTATGAAAATATAAGACGGATACATATTAAGATTTTTGTAGTTACTCATTCCCGTCGTCCCTTTAATTTGGTTTTCGGTTATGTGCTATTCAGTCTGATTAGTTAGTAGCAAAAGCAGCAAGAATAATTAATTCACAACTACATAATAATAGGCTCCACCCGAAAACCTCAAGCGTGTTACATGGTAATAATGTTGTACTGAAATATATTCGATACAAAAGTTGATTATCAATAAATCGTAAAATACAAGAGATCATTTTTTTTTTTTTTTTTGTGCTGATCCTCTTGACTTACTTTCACTTCTGCAAACGGCTGCCTACATACCCCGTACCCGTGGGGAACAAGCACTTTGTAGTTCGTTTTTAACATCGTAATACTAATTACATAGAAATTTTGATTTCTGCTTCCCTTTGATCGATCACTATCTTGTCTACTTGTTCTCCATCACTTCAACCGGCAACTCGAATCTGCAAAGAGGGCACCCGTGATGTTCCTCAAACCATGGCATAATGCACTCTCTATGGAACATATGTGACTCTGAGCAAGGCATTCGTAACGCAACATCCTTCCCACTCATGAATTCTTCGAAACATACCACGCAAGAACCACCTTCATTGAATTGTTCGATGATCTCTAAACTTCATAAGCTTCTCCCATGGATTCTTCCATTATGCGCTGAACAACATTGTCTAATTCTTCTTCTTCCTCCCCTTCCTCCATGTATTCTTCCAATGCACGTTGAACATCTTCGTCAAACGATTCTTCTTCTTCATCTTCATCTTCCCCCATGTATTCATCATCCCTTGCACATTGAACCTCTTCTTCAAAGGCTTCTTCTTCTTCTTCATCAGTGTATTCTTCCATCGTACATTAAACCTCTTCTTCAAAGTATTCTTCTTCTATTTCCTTTTCATCTTCGTAGGCTGGAAACTTGATCAAGGTCCTAATTCTTACAACCAAAACCACCGTCCTAAGTCTCCCCTCCAAGGCAATTTTTGGAATCTTTTCAATGTAAGAAGATAAGTGTTGGTCGAAATCTTCCTGAACGTTTAGAGGAAGTATTTCCGGGTATAGGAGATCACGCGATATCCATGATCTCTCCCCTTGAACCTCTTTCTTTCTTTCTCTTATTTCTTTTCTCTTCTATTTGTCTCTTAACTCTTTTTCTTTCTCTGTGAGGTTAAAAACAAAGACTATAACTTTTAAATAGGTTTAAACTAACTTGTAGGATGAGTTAAGATATAGTTTCTAAATCTGGTTTTGTATTTTTGACCGATTAGGGTTTTAAGTTCTATTGGCCTCTAGGGTTATCTCAACTTTAGGAAAGTTACTATTTTTGATACAAGTATTATGGACTTGTCCCACAAGTTTAGGGATTAGATAGACCTCAGAAACTATTTGGTAAAACCTTACCTTATCTATGTCAAAAATATTTATACCGGGCCGGGCTCGGCTCAAACTTGACCCAAAGATAATAATGACTTAAAACTATGTAGGATACATATTGAGAAGAAAAATATACTACCAAACCATGTTGGTAGCTTAGCTTATCTATTGTTTGAAACAAATCAAATCACAAAATTTATCAAACATGAGTCCTTATATAATTTTAGCAATTAATATATTTATAAGATTCTAGCAATTAATACATGTCTGCGCATCGAATATAGTGCATGTAAGAGCCTAATTTCGTATTCCGAACTTAGTACCTCACACCAAAGATAATCAGAGCGTTAGTAAGTAATAAATAACTGCTAACACAAGGTTTAGCGTGAAAAACTTTTGAATAGGTTAAAAACCATGACCTCTCTAGATAATTTAGAAAGAAAGGTATTATTGATGATTGCTAGCTATTACAAAGAATGCTCTGAGTAGTTTTGTGTAAAGTTTTTGGGTAGAATTCTCCGTCCTTAATCTGTAGTTGTATGGTCATATTTATAAGTCTTATCATATGATCGTTTGACGACCATTATTATTCTTAATGATGAACGTTACAATATGGATTTGATGAGTCATTAAAATGATTGTGTAACGGTCTGATCCTTCTGTTTTGTAACGGCTTCATTAATGACAAAGTGTTTGTTGAATCGAACTATTGATGTAGAGGTCGAGAATGATGAATAGACTTCTTCGTAGTTGTTCCATAATGTGCCATGTAATCGTATGTTGATGAGGTCAAGTGAATGTATGATGGTCCAAGATGGGGCTTGAGTTCGAGATCCGAAATAAGCCACTACAACCTCCCTCTTTCAGCCAAGAGCACGAGAAATATTATGGGCAAGTGGTGTTGGCTGGGAAGCCTCATTAATACTGTATATAATACCCGGGGATCATTTCCAATGTTTATTTATTAATATCTGTTGTGACTGTGGGGTCCCTAGAACCAATGGTTATGGTCAAGATTGTTGCATGAGAATTCCTTCTGATGTTGGGAATTTGGAACGTTGTCTTTAATGGTAATTGTAGTATAAATAGTATTGTGGTTGGTTGTTGCAGTTGTTATTCGCTAAGTACTTCTTTGACTCCATAACTTCTGTAATTTTTCTTCTCTGTACCTATTATGTTGAGAGGATGGTGACCACCAGAAGGCAATCTCACAAGGTTAGGGTACTGGCTAAAGTGCAAGAATTATAGTTCCGGTACTTTGGGACCCAGTCTCTGGGCCTTCTTACGCCAATTTCGGTGCATCCTACCTACCAAGGTATGACGTATGAAGAGGTGGAGTAGGTGGAAGATGACTATTATCAAATGATCCACTTTCATTATATGGTGACGTCGGAGGAGGGGCAGAGGAATGGTCTACGTCTGCTGGCGGAGGAGGTTGTTACAACTGAAGATGAAGCGGCTGGCGTTCGTCCGAGGAAGTCTCGCCGGTATCCTGCTAGATGTGGGTGATGATACTTGATCACTCAGATTATTGATCTCATATATTTGATAGCGTAACAAGTAGGGAAAAGAAGTACTGAATATATTGGTGTTTGTGATTGTGGGTGATGATTCTTGATCAAATTCATGAATACTTTGAGTTTGCAGCGTGAGAAACACTAACGGTTCTTCTTCGATAAACATATCTCCAAGATGTGCATCGCTCTCGACTTCAAATTACCACACGATATCCATGATATATCCCCTTGAACCTCTTTCTTTCTTTATCTTATTTCTTTTCTCTTCTATTTCTCTTAACTCTTTTTCTTTCTCTTTGAGGTTAAAAACAAAGACTTTATAACTTTTTAATAGGTTTAAACTAACTTGTTGGATGAGTTAAGATATAGTTTTTAACTCTGGTTTTTGTATTTTTGACCGACTAGGGTTTTAAGTTTTATTGGTCTCTAGGGTTATCTCAACTTTAAGAAAGTTACTATTTTTGATACAAGTATTATGGACTTGTCCCACAAGTTTAGGGATTAGATAGATCCTAGAAATTATTTGGTAAAACCTTACCTGATCTATGTCAAAAATATTTATACCGGGCCAGGCTCGGCTCAAACTCGACCCAAAGATAATAATGACTTAAAACTATGTAGGATACATTGAGAAGAAAAATATAATACCAAACCATGTTGGTAGCTTAGCTTATCTATTGTTTGAAACAAATCAAATCACAAAATTTATCAAACATGAGTCTTTATATAATTTTAGCAATTAATATCTTTATAAGATTCTAGCAATTAATACATGTCTGCGTATCGAATATAGTGCCTGCAAGAGCCTAATTTCGTATTCTGAACTTAGTACCTCACACCAAAGATAATCAGAGCGTTAGTAAGCAATAAATAACTGCTAACACAAGGTTTAGCGTGGAATTTTTTTGAATAGGTTAAAAACCATGACCTCTCTTGAGGATTTAAAAAGAAAGATATTATTGATGATTGCTAGCTATTACAAAGAATGCTCTGAGTAGTTTTGTGTAGAGTTTTTGGGTAGAATTCCCGTCCTTAATATGAAGTTGTATGGTCCTATTTATAGGTATTATAATATGTGACCGTTTGACGACCATTATTATTCTTAATGATGAACGTTACAATATAGATTTGATGAGTCATTGAACTGATTGTGTAACGGTATGATCTTTTTGTATTGTAACGGCTTCATTGATGGCAGAGTTCTTGTTGAATCGAACTATTGATATAGAGGCCGAGAATGATGAGTAGACTTCTTTGTAGTTGTTCTATAATGTGCCATATAATTGTATATTGATGAGGTCGAGTGAATGTATGATGGTCGATGATGGAGCTTAAGTTCGGGATCCGAAATAAGCCACTACAACCTCCCCCTCTCAGCCAAGAGCACGAAAAATATTATGGGCAAGAGGTGTTGGCTGATAAGCCTTATTAATAATGTATTTAATACCCGGGAATCATTTCTAATATTTATTTATTAATATCTGTTGTGGTTGTGGGGTTCTCTAGAACCAATGGTTATGGTCAAGATTGTTGCATGTGAATTCTTTCTGACGTTGGGAATTTGGAACGTCGTCTTTAATGGTAATTGTAGTATAAATAGTAATGTGGTTGGCTATTGTAGTTGTTATTCACTAAGTACTTCTTTGACTCCATATCTTCTGTAATGTTTCTTCTCTGTACCTATTATGTTGAGAGGATGGTGACCACCAGAAGGCAATCTCACAAGGTTAGGGTACTGGCTAAAGTGCAAGAATTACAGTTCCAGTATTTTGGGACCCAGTCTCTGCGCCTTCCTACGCCAATTTCGGTGCGTCCTACCTACCAAGGTATGACGTATGAAGAGGTGGAGGAGGCGGATGACGACTATTATCAAATGATCCACTTTCATTACATGGTGACGTCGGAGGAGGGGCAAAGGAATAGTCTACGTCTACTGGCAGAGGAGATTGTTACAACTAAAGATGAAGTGGCTGGTGTTCATCCGAGGAAGTCTCGCCGGTATCCTGATGGATGTGGGTGATGATACTTGATCACTCAGATTATTGATCTCATATATTTGATAGTGTAACAAGTAGGGAAAAGAAGTACTGAATATATTGGTGTTTGTGATTGTGGGTGATGATTCATGATCAAATTCATGAACACTTTGAGTTTACAGCGTGAGAAACACTAACGGTTCATCTTCGATAAACATATCTCCAAGATGTGTATCGTTCTCGACTTCAAATGACCACGCGATATCCATGATCTCTCCCCTTGAACCTCTTTCTTTCTTTCTCTTATTTTTTTTTCTCTTCTATTTGTCCCTTAACTCTTTTTCTTTCTCTATGAGGTTAAAAACAAAAACTTTATAACTTTTAAATAGGTTTAAGCTAACTTGTTGGATGAGTTAAGATATAATTTATAAATCTGGTTTTGGTATTTTTGACCGATTAGGGTTTTAAGTTCTATTGGTCTCTAGGGTTATTTGAACTTTAGGAAAGTTACTATTTGAGTAAATTTGACTTTACCCCCCAAGTTTGGAGAGCTCTTTGTGATAATCCCCCACTTTAACCAAAAGCTTACTTTGCCCCCCAAAACTTAAATTTCTGGTGGTCAAATCGTGCTGACCCTTCATTTGATTGACCAAAAAACTTAAAAACCTATTTTACCCTTATTGTTTAATGAGTCAGCATCCACCTAGGCAGTTACGTAAGACCAAAATAGAAGAGAATATAGAGTTATCTTATTTCCACGATCTTCTAACTTCTTCTATTAGGGTTTTTGAGAGGAAACTCATCTTCTCTGTTTCCTCTGATCTTGTGCTCGAATCTTAATCTATCAAAATTATGGGGAAAAAGGGGAAGCAAAAAGCAGAGTAATCTCTCTCTCCCTCTCTCTCTCTCTAAGATTGGGGTTTCTTTAAGAAGAATTAGGAAAATAAGTTAAGCCAGAAAGATAAAGAAAACAAATATCTACTTGAGTTCAATAAATCCTTTTAATTATGATGTTCTCTTTTATGAAGTTTAATGGTGTTTGTAATCATGTAATGTTATTCTCCTTTCCATATGATTCTGGCTTTTGAAGATTAAAAGGATACAAAAGAACAAGTGATTGAAAATTGTTACTGCATTATATATACACTATCAAGTTATTGGACTATCTGGCTGATTTTTTTTTCTTAAATCATTCAAATGATCAAAATTGTTCATATTATTCAATCAGTTTTTAACTATTCAGAATGTAGTAAGTTATGGGGCTGTTTATTTTGTTTGAGTAATATGGCTTTTACGATGCTTGATTGGCTTACATCACACATATATACTTATGATCAACTAGTCTCTACCTTAATATATTTGTATATCATTCTACCTTAATACTTCTATATCATTCTATGTTTGACAGGGATTGGCTAGCAGTTAAAGAAATTTTTATTCATTTTGATGGGAGATGGGTCGCTAAGGCAATTGACGATGATTTCACATTAGAAGACTATCAAGGTGGAACATATGTTATCCTTATGAGTGTAGATGGCAACAATTTGTTTTACTTTAACCTACTCAAATCTATAATAGAGCTAATGAATGATACACTTGGGAGGGCAGTAACTTCTCCTGAGAGTCTAATTGAACTTGTTTGTTTATGCAATGGTAAGCAAGTGATTCTTAATACAGATGCACTCAAGCAGATGTGGATAGCTAGTGATAACTATGACGACCATAGTATTCATATATATGTTATAATAAGTGGTACCTTTGATATGCCAGCTTCAGGCTTGCCAAACATCCAAGCAGATACAGTAAAGCGTGTACAAAGAACACCAACTAAAACTAAGTTTGTCAAAAGAAATAATGAATCTTTGGCAGAAAAGACAAAGAGGTTGAGATATACTTGCCTGACTACTTTGAGAGTGATACAGAGGAACAGGGTGATTTTGATGCTGAAGAGGTTGACGCAGATGATACAAAGGAAGATGGTGATATATATGAGATTGAAGTACGATATCGCTTGAAATATGATAAAAAAAATACGAAGAGAGAGAGAGAGATTTACTTAGTTTAAAACTAATTGGGTGATGCAAAATTTGGAGCTTCGTCGTGAAGAATCCTAATTTGTGGAGAGAAGATAATTAGATCGAGAACTACTCTCTATTCTCTTCTATTTTGGTCTTACGTAACTACGGATGTTGACTCATTAAATAATAAGGGTAAAATAGGTTTTTAAGTTTTTTGGCCAGTCAAATGACGATTTGACCACCGAAAATTCAAGTTTTGGGGGGTAAAGTAAGCTTTTGGTTAAAGTGGGGGATTACCACAAAGAGCTCTTCTAACTTGGGGGGTAAAGTCAAATTTACTCTAAAAATATCCTTTAAAACTCTTACTTTAAGCTATGTATACCATCTAATTACGGACAACTAAAATGGACTACTAACAGAAAGCATTTCTGGATTCTCGGATGTAAGTCATGTGTGTATTTCCCACGTGCAGCACTTGACGCGCCCATGATTCAATCACATAAGCAAGAATACACAAAATGAATGATTCAATCAGAGAAGCTCTTCTCTCCTCACTCGTGGTCGAGGGAAGCTAATGAGTAACATACAAATAGCCAAGCCTATCACTTGTCATTTGTATATATATATATATATAGAGAGAGAACATCAGATAATTTCTTCTTTGAGGTGGTTTGGGACCATCTCTTAGAGAGATGGAAGAGAGATACGAGGGGTCATCTGCCAAGATTTATCTTGACTTAAAATTGAACGTGCGACTTGCGGAGGTACCGTGGCGATCCCCGAGAGACTAGTTAGGAGTATGGTGAAAAATGATGAACCAGATGAACTTCTAGATTCAAAAAAACAAAAACAAAAAACATTTTGGTTGCTTGATAGTTTAAGTAGAAATAGTTAAATCATCTTGAGCAGTTTTCGGTTCGATTAGGAGAGTACTTAATCGAGTTCAAATGATGCCATAAGTTCAGAAAAATAAACAAATGCTTAGATTATCTTACTTCTTTTTGCACAGTAGATGGTGAATACATATTTCCCCTAGCACATGGTTGTTGGGTGTGAATTCGAATTGGAAGAATTGTCGAAGAACAGAAATAGTCAAAGTCGTTCGAACGAGCTTCTAAGTCATTCGAAGGAGATTATCTATTTTTGCATTTTGGAACTTGGTTTGTCAAAGTCGTTCGAACGAGCTTGGATGTCGTTCGAACGAGTTATTGCTTTATAGGGCTCGAGACCAATTATTGTTAAAGTCATTCGAACGAGCTTGGAGTTGTTCGAACGAGCTATGCGTAGGTTTGCCTTCTAGGACGCTGAGTTTGCCTGAAGATTCGTTCTACTTATATTTAGTTCCCTAAATATATAAATGGGACTTAGTTTATTTGTTTATGCAATCTTTCTCTGTGTGAGTTTAATTCTAGAGACCTAGAATTTGAGAGGCTCAATTAAAGCTTGAGAAGTTTGAAGAGATCGTTGTAACTTATTTGATCATCATAGTAGATTGTTCGGGGAGTGGCTTTTTATCCGTAAGGGTTTTCTACTTCCCTCTTCTGGGAAAATCATTGTGTTCTTGTTTACGTTTAATTTCTTATTAGCGTTTCTGTTTATCATTCTTAGGCGAGGGATTGAGATTAGCTACCCTAATTCCTAATAAGTGGTGTTAGAGCTGATGGTTCGACTGAGCATATCTTAACGTATCGGCATGTTTCTCCAATCATTTGAGGTGGAGCTCATGTTCTATCTCCGTGAAGCTTAAAATGAACGATTATTCTAGCATAGATGTGCGGTGGTGGTGGACGGTTATCGTTCGAGGTGGAGCTCATGTTTGCTTCCGTGGAGCTCAAAATGGACAGTTGTTGACTAACGGTGTTTGATCCAAGATAGAGATTATTAAGATCAGTGGATCAAAGTTAGTCCCACATCGGGTATAAAATGTAATTCATACAAGAATATAAAAAAGATACGGACTATTTAATTGTACTGATGCCTTATAAGAATAAAACCCTACACGTAGCCCAACCTAACTAGGTGGTAAAGGTAGGGACAATATTGATACAATGGGGACTCGGGCCCTAACAAGTGGTATTAGAGCAAGTATTATAGGGCTTTTGTGGTGAAGAATGATGACCGATATAGAGAAATTTGAAATCGATGAATTCAATGGATTAAACTTTGGGATTTGGAAGATACAAGAAGAGGATTTTCAATATGCGGAGGATTGTGATTTTCTTCTAGGAAGGATTTCGACGAAGCCGGCCCATATGGATCATTTTAAGTGGGAGCTTTTAGATCGAGATGTTCTTGGTAAAGTTTGTTTAACACTCTCAAGTTCTATTTTTTCTAAATTGCCTAAAGTAAGTAACGTTTTAGAGAAGATGAACAAACTATCAAAGATGTTTGAATCAACTTTGAGTGATTTAAATTCTTAGAAGTGTGTCACGATTATTTCAAATTCTTGTAAGCGGGTTACTTTCAGCGACATAATAAAAGTCTTTGCTGATGATTCTCGCATAATACCTTTTAAATCTTCATTGTTAACATCGGGCGATTATTCGAATGTTGAAGTTAAAGGAAAGAGAGTTTCACATATTGAGAATGGAAGCAAAAGGCGCATAAAGGCATGGAATTGCAATCAACAAGATATATGTTAGAATTACGGTAAAGTTGGTCAGAAGAAGGAAGATTGTAGATCGACAAAGAAGAGAAGATTTGTAAAGAAACATTCGGTGACTTTCTCCGGGGAAGGTAAAAATTCCAATAGTGCCTCCAATCTTATTTCTAATGATTTGGTTGATATAACTTGTGATATTCGGGATAAACCATGTAATGTGATTCATGGTACTCGGGATAAGTCATGGTGGTTGTCTTATGGTGTTTGTAAAAAGTCGAGGTTAAACTTGGATGCTCCATTGGAAATTACGTCGGGTAAAAGCGAATTGTCTAGCTATGATGAGTGCCATCACATAGTAGATAATGGAGATGTTCGGATTGTATTAACGAATAATAATTCGTTAAGTTTAGACACGGTGCAAAATGTGTCTAGAATGGCTAGAAATATGTTTTCGAGCTAACTATCGGACTTGGGTCTTTTGGCTACCTTCGGCGATACTGTTTTTGCGATTATGAAGGATGCAACTATTTTAGCTTGGGACAAAGGACAAGATGCATTCTTAGGGACGTATAACGCTAATGATGAGATCATTAGTATTGTTATTTCGATGGTGAACTCTAGAGCATGACATGAAAAACTTGGTCACATGAGCATTTGGATGAAAACATTATTCTTGAGGAGAATACTTGACAAGTTAAAATTGAAAGATTTATTTTTTTGTGAAGACGTTGTCTTCGTGAAGAAAAAGAAAGTTAGGTTTCCTAGAAAGAGATGAAAATGGAATATGGTATCGAACCACTTATGCGATGATGTATGGGAATCGACTAGAGTTAGTTCCAACGGAGGATTTCATGGTTTTGTTGTTTTCATTAGTGATTCCACACGAGAGCTTGGTGTACATTTCTTGAAGAATGAAGCAGATAGGTTTGATGTCTTCGTTAGATGGAAAGCTTGGGTTGAGATTGAGACGGGTTCAATGTTAAAGCATTTTGGGTCTAACGGTGATGGTGATCAATTTTGTTGTGATGAGTATGTTATAGATAAAACATCTATTAAGATTGAAAGGCTTGAGAAGATCCCAATAATACTACAAGAGTTTGGTATGGCTGAAAGTATGGTCCATGAGATTATTGAAAGTGCGGGAAGTATGAAATGTTTCATCAAGTTGTCAAAGCTGTTTTAGGTGGATTCGGTAGTTTCGGCAATTGATATAAAGTCTTGGTATGCATTGGATCTTGGACTATTTAAAGAGATCACTTGGACAAAAAAGGAGGTAATCATTTATACTTCTTTTGTTTATTCTAGTAGTAGATCATTACTAGATTATATGTCTAGTTTATGCATGTTCATTGGATATGTTTGTGATGATTTTGGTGATCGGTCTTGTGATGCGAAGAATCGAAAAATTATCCAACTTATTGATGTGATATCCAATGATGATGTCTTTTGCGAAGACATGAATAAGTGGACCGGAAAAGTAGATTTATCGGGGTCATGTGAGTATGTAATTTTTTTTGCAGAGATAGTGTTAGAACCATTGGTTGAAAAGGTCCAACAAGAATCGTATACTCCTCCGATTGTAATGAAAAAAAGAATCAAGGTTTTGAGACCTGCAGCCCTGTAGTAGCATATTCCCTAGATTTGACAAGAGTAAACCAGCAAAGCATAGTAAAAGACAGCCATACATGATCAAAGATACCTCAAGTCCTCGAGAATCTACTTTAAGTCCTCAACCTGCCAAAAGTAGCTGTTGTGCCTAGTCAAGAAAAGAGCTGTTAGAGATCCACGAAGTTCGCCCACTCCCCCCAGAATAAGAGACTATTTCTTTTTGTTTGTAAACTGCCTGTATCTACTATAAATACAGGCAGATAATAGATGAGAAAGGACATACAATCTACAAACCTTACTATTTCATTACTTTAACCCTATAATCATTCCAAATTATGTAATAATTAGCATTATACTGGATTTTACATCAAAATCCTCCTCGAGGTCGTGGTTTTTATCAGCTTTTACTGAGTTTTCCATGTAAAATCTAATTTATCTAGTCTTATTGCATTCTCTTTACGAATAAGTATTGGCAAAGATTCTCTTTCAGAAAAACTCGCCACTACAATTGGCACCGTCTGTGGGAATTACCACACTTTTTTTTACCATCACTGCTCTAAACACCATCCGATGACAAACATGAACCAGAGAAGCCACTCCAGTACCATCAGAGATAACAAAATGCCAGGAGCTGTTGATCTACATGGTGCGGTACTCGAGCCTCAGAAGCAAATGGCTACGGAAAAAGCCCAAAGACTGGAAGATCAGCGTGTCCACGCTCAAGATCTTCAAACGGATTGAGACGAGCGAAGGAAAGCCTTAGATCAATAGATTCAAACACATCATAAAGAAATGGAACGACTATGGAGAATACAAGATCGACTCACCAGTCAAGAAACGTCCCCTCCACTTGCCTGGAGCGAGCATAGATCAAGAATAATTCAACGCGATGATCCACCAAGGGAAGACGAGCTACGAATTTCTCGATCCAGATCTGGGATCCCAAACAGAGCCTCTTGATATTTTGGTTTAACCTCCTCAACATCGACAACTCAAAGAAGTCGATGTACGCATCATCAAACCCCCCTCCCTCTCCCTCCGCCTGAAAGAAGACCAATCAGGGGTCGATTGGGACCAGAAGGATAGGGAGATTTTTTCCTCAGATTGCAGCCTTACCATTTCCCCCGCAACAGTTCGTTACCTTGGATGACCTCAACAACAGAATCCAGGCCATAAACTATGACAATCCAGGCTGAAGATCCGCGCTTGATAGAATCAAAACAAACCCCATCTCCCCTCATCTCGAAACTATGCCTATCCCAGAAATTTTCCATATGCCCAAATTTATTCAGTATGCAGGCCTGACTGACCCACTTACACATGTTCGACATTTCAAAGCCGCAGTTGGGTTATATTCCAAACTTGACCACATGCTATGTAGGCTACTCAACATGAGCCTGAAGGAAGAACCGCTCTATTGGTTCCATACTATTCAAGAGGCCTCTATCACCACATTCTGCTAGTTACAACATCTTTTCGAATCCAACTATGCTCATGCTAGAAAGTGAAAGATCACTGTCGATTCCTTGTTTTACTTCGAGCAAGGCGCAAAAGAGACCCTGTTAAGCTTTTATAAACGCTTCCTACAGTAAATAAGGAAAATTGGGAACTCAGACCCTAAAATCGTAGTTCCAGCATTCACCTCCACCCTGCACATAGAATCAAAATTTTGGGAAGAACTTACTCTGCACAAGCCATGAATAGCCATAGAAATGATTGTTGTAGTTAATAATTATATCGAACTAGAGCGATCAAAGAAAGATAAGATGAAGAGCTCGTTTGTCATTCATTCTCGAGAAATATCTTCAACTCCATCTCAATGAGCAGTCACTACTGAAGCACTTAAACAATGTGATAGAAACACTGACAATAATAGAAGAAGGGATGGAAACCTGACAGACTTGTCCCAGTTCTGCCGCCAATAACAACAACTCTATCCGCTATCTTACCGACGATAAAGAGAGATGAGTGTTATCGCGCACCACAAACTATTCCTGATCTTTCCAACTGACCACTATGTCAGTATTACAATGTGCGTAGCCACGAGACTGATACCTGCTACTCCCTCATACAAATTTTTCATCGTATCCAATTTGCTAGAAGACTCTACAATTATGTCATCGACATCCAAAAGTTTTTTGAGAATGAAGCAAAAAATAAAGAAGTGGAGCAAAATTAGGTTCAGGGGCAAGCTCGCCACCTGTATATGATCGAGATTAAGAAAGGGAAGAAAATAAAACAAGACGATCAAATTACATCTTGCTGTAAAATAACCTCCTCAGATAAATCAGCAAAACTTCTTCCAAGCACAAGAAAATTGAAACGTCCTTACCAAATCACCTTCGAAGACTGTGATACCAGCCACGTGAAATACCCTCATGATGACCCTCTCGTTATTATGCTCAAACTCAAACAAGACTACCTACATACGCTTCTCATCGATACATGAAACGCCATGGATATATTGTTCAGAAGAGCAATTAAAGTCCTAGGCCTTACAAATTCGGTAAAAGTTTCGACAACAACAATTACGGGCTTTAATGGTTCAAATGAATCAGCCACATGAGACATTACTCTACCAGTTTAGGCGGGTTCAGAGACTTTATTTGTAAAATTTCTTATCATCGATGCAAAGTTCAAGTATTTAGGAATTTTGGGACGCAGTTGGTTATATTCAATAAAAGCAGTGCCTTCTACGTATTATCTAGCACTGCCATTTTCAACAGATCACAGAATATATGAAATCAAAGGCAGCCAAGCACTTGCACGAATGTGCGAAAATACCACGACCAACCCTTATACAATCAAACTTCTCAAAGCATAACAACTACAGAAAGATGAGCCACCAACATTTGAACAACATGACACCGATATGGTCGAATCTGTTGAACTCGATGGCCCTGGGAGCACAACCTTTATCGGCTTCAAATTGCCAATCGACCAAAAAGAGGCCATGATACAACTACTTAAGAAGAACATCGACATTTTTGCCTGGACATTCTAAGAAATGCCTGGTATCGATCCATCCATTGCTTGTCACCGACTCAACCTCCTTCTAGATAGTAAAGCTATCATTCAAAAATGATAGAATCTCACTCCTCGACTCTGCGATGCAGTAAATGATGAAATAAATAAACTCCTTCGGGTAAGATTTATTCGGGAAGCTAGATATCCAAAATGGGTTTCTAATATCGTAGTTGTAATTGCCAAATTCCGTAGCTCGATACGATTAGGAATTAGCTATCATACCAATGATCCTGTAACAATACGCTAATATAAAGCAAGAAACTAAAATAGGTGTTTTTAGCGTAGAAAACCTCTGAATAGGTAAAAAACCACGACCTCGTATAGAAGACTTTTGTAAAAGTATTTTTATAGCTTTGAGTGGATATCTTTATTACAAGTGATCTCTAAAATATAGAAATGCCTTTGATCTCGTAAATAAGAAGTTTGAGTAATTTTTCTGGTCCCTGCCTCTTCTAGAACTTCTCCTTTTTATAGGCTTTTCCTACCACTCTTCGTCGTGCAGGAGCACATTATCCGAATAATGTGGTTAGTGGCGGTTGACTGAATAGCTGACGAGTTCGTGAGAGACAGGTGTCTTTGACTGAATGACGTTTTCCGAGTTTATCTCGATATAGTTTCTTATGCAGTTCGTGAGGTTGGTTAGAATGTTTGACTGGAGTGTTGTGTGCTAAAATTGCGTGAGCCTGAGATGGAGGTGAATCAAACTGAATGAGCTCGATTACGAATGAGGTTGAGGAATAAGTCCCTACAGTAGCGGTACCAAAAAAATGGCAAAATTAGGGTTTATGTAGACTTCACAGAACCCAACAAGTTCACTCCCAAAGACAGTTTTCTGCTATCGCTAATTCTGCAACTTCTCGACTCAGTCGCAGGGCACAAACTTCTTTCTATGATGGATGCAGCCTTTGGTTATAACCAGGTTCTACTCACCGAAGAAGATCAGGAAAAAACAACCTTCGTCACCGACAGAGGTCTCTACTGTTACACGGTAATGCCTTTTAGTTTAAAGAATGTAGGCGCTACTTACCAGAGACTTGTAACTAAAATGTTTAAATATCATCTCAGTATAATTATGGAAGTCTACATCGATGATATGATCTGTAAAAGCTTGAAATGAAAAGACCACTCCAGTAACCTTCAAACCATTTTCGATATCCTTTGCAAGTACCAGATGAACCTTAACCTAGAGAAATGTCAATTCGGAGTCACATCTGGTAAATTTCTGGGACATCTTGTCAGCAAGAGAGGATAGAAATCGATCCAACACAAATCAAAGTACTCATCGCAATGCCATCTCCTCGAACAAAAAAAGATGTTCAAAAATTTGCATGCAAGATAACCGCTCTTCACAGATTCATCTCAAAGTCATCTGATCGATGCAAACTCCTTTACCTCCTTCTTCATGGCAACCCTACTCCTCTTTCAAATAAATAGCAGAAGGAAGTCATTTGGACTCCTAACTGTGAGATGGCTTTCCACGATCTTAAACGATACTTGGGGCGTCCTCCTATAATGAGTACTCTAGTTGATGGCGAGCCACTTACAATGTACTTATCCACAACTGAAGATTCAATCAGTTTTGTCCTTATTCGAGAAGATGGCGAAATAGAAAAGCCAATCTACTTCATCAACAAAACACTTATACCTGCTGAAAAAAGGTACATAACAACAGAAAAACAGCTACTCACCCTGGTCTACAGTTCTTAAAAACTTCATCCCTATTTTCAAGCTCATCCTATCAAAGTCATCGCCAAGTACCCCCTAAAACTAGTATTCTCCAAAAAAGAAAAATCTCGACGAATCCAACAATGGTCTATTTTTCTTGGAGAATGCGATGTTTCCTTCGAACCCCAAATATTAATCAAGGGACAAGCAGTAGCCTACTTTTTGGCAGACTTTCCCGTCAAAGACCCCAATTGGGAAGAACTCGAAGAAATCTTCACAGATAACTCAATAGCAGAACCAGATGCATGGTCCAAAAGTTCGGGTTGGCAACTTTTTTTAGACGGATCAGCAGGACCACAATGATCAGAGATTGGCATCGTTCTCGTTATGCCTTCCAATCATCGAATCGAGAAACCTATCAAGCTAAACTTCTATACTACCAATAATGAGACCGAATATAAAGGAATCTTATACGGTCTCGATCTCGCACTTACTCTCGGGGCATAAGAATTAGCAGTATACGTCGACTCTTTACTTGTGGCAAATCATTACAACAAAATTTTCAAAATAGCAGGAAAAAATGGTTGATTACGCAGCTCTCGTCGAAGAAAAGATGTAAAAATTCTAACATACAACAATTTCTTACTTACCTCGACAAGAAAATCGACATGCCGATGCGTTAGCTTAGATCGCTGCCATGCTGGGGGATAGTAAATAAAGATCTTTAGAAATCGAAATCATCTAGCACTCTAGCCTCGATATACTCTCAACACTCCATATCACCATTACTGAAAATGAGGACCCTAGAGACTGGAGAAGACCATTCTATGCGTACCTCCACTCATACATCCTCCCCAATAATAAAGAAGAAGCTCGATACTTTTGGCCAAGTGCCCAGATTCACCGACCAAAATTATATCTTATATAGCATCACAGGAGGAGGACTACTTATCGAATGCATCTCTCAGAAACAAGCTCAGATCAAAATCAGAGAACTTCATGAAGGTATCTGTGGCGTACATGTTTTAGGAAGATCATTAGCCTAATGTGTTTTCAAGCATGGATTGTACTGGCCTAAGATGGGACAGGATTGCGAAGACTTCGTTTAAAAATGCTACAAATGCCAAATCTATGCCCAAGACATCAAAAGTCCAGCGATAGACTTGCATATCAGCAATGTCCTCTAGCCATTCAAACGATGGGGAATTGACATTATTGTACCTTTCCATCCAGCATCGGGAAACCAAAGGTTCGTCCTAGTCGTCACTGATTTCTTTACAAAATGGGCTGAAGAAGTTCCTCTCTGCCATACTAATGAAAATGAAGTCATCAAGTTCCTTTGGGAGCATATCATCACTAGGTTTGGCTGTCCGCATATGATACGCTATGATAATGGTAAACAGTTCATAAGTGCCAAAGTACTTGCTTTCCTCCATAAATACAAAATCCAGCTCACAGCATCCACACCATATTATCCTCAAGGCAATGGATAAGCTGAAGCCATAAACAAAAATATCAAATCAGGATTACGTAAGTGTCTCGACGACAAGAAGGGGCGATGGGTGTATGAATTGCTTAGTGTTCTCTGGGCCTACCAGACCATTCCTCGAGTCTCAACAGGCTACACTCCATTCATGATGGCTTTTAGTACCGAAGCGGTCATACCTTCAGACCTCGACCTACCAAGTACTCGACGAAAGATTCCAGATGAAGACAATAAACTTGGTCTCCTTTGCAACCTCAATTGGATAGAGGAAACCAGAGATAAGGCCATTACAAATTTGGGACGATACTATTATAAATTAAAAAAAACATACAACAAAAAAGTTTGAAAACAAAAATTTGGTATTGGAGACATTGTCTTACGGCGGATCCAAGATAGTACTCGGCCTAAAAATTCTGGAAAATTATCAGTAAACTGGGATGGGCCATACATTGTCAGCAATAAAATAGATAGTAGAACTTATTGGCTGATAACTGAAGACAAAATACAACTTGAATATCCATGGAACACTGCTCAACTGAAATTGTTTTACAGATGAGATACTGTAACCGTTTTCATCGATTCAAATAAACAAATTTTGTTATCAGTTTACTCATTACTATTTGATTTGATCTCTATCTATACTTGTCAAGTATACATCAGACAAATAATATCATTACTATTTGATTTGATCTCGATCTATACTTGTCAAGTATACATCAGACAAACAATATCTTTACTATTTGATTTGATCTCGATCTATACTTGTCAGAGCATCCACACCAGCTAGGTGGATTCTGACATGACAAGGTGGATTTGGTTTTTACCCTCAAATCCACCCTCTTTGGTTCCTAACAGCTAGGTCGATTGGCGACGTGGCGATGAAAAATCCACCCTCAGGGTAGATTTTTGGTGAATTCATGTCACGCTCTTCTGAACCGCGCATTGGGTAATGGATGCTCCAGATTGAGCTAGGTGGAGAGATTTTTTTATTATGCCGCGCAGTTCAGAATTGCGCGTAGTGATGTCACGCGGTTCAGAACTGCGCGTTGGGAATTCACCTTGACTGTTGTGGAAATATGTTGGATGGATTGAATTCATCCTTAAAATTCATTAGATTTACCTTGTTAACTGTTGTGGATGCTCTCAAATATACATCAAATAAACAATATCCTTACTATTTGATTTGATCTCGATCTATACTTGTCAAGTATACATTAGACAAACAAAATCCTTATTATTTGATTTGATCTCGATCTATACTTGTCAAGTATACATCAGAAAAACAATATCCTTACTATTTGATTTGATCTCAATCTATACTTGTCAAGTATACATCAGACAAACAATATCTTTACTATTTGATTTGATCTCGATCTATACTTGTCAAGTATATATCAGACAAATAAATCTTTTCTATCTTGATTTGTTCTTGGTCACTACTTAACAAGTATACCTAAAGACTATCATTCAATTTTACGCGAACAATATCCAACAACAAGATATTCTACTTCGTATTCTTTACTTATAGAATAACCTCTAAGAGAGTTTTTGTTCTTCTCAAGCCTAAATCTAGATACCCATCTAAGGATATACATCTGGTACTCATTCTCATTACTTGCCATTTCATGGCCATCTTTCACATATCTGCTCGAATCTATAGTCACATTCGATAAAATCACTTTATCAAATCTGCTAATTATAATTATTTACAAAACAAATACACAAAAATATTTCACAAATAAAATTTTTTCGCAACACAAATATTTACCACAAACTACGAATTAAATTATTTTGGTCCCACTGACTATTTTTACATACTTTCACCAGCATAGCACTTCTCACACAATGTTTAACATTTTAGAAGGAAATTTATCTTTATTCACATTTAGGGCACCTTCGGGTAACTGCACATTGGCTACCTTCCCAGGACGAGAACCATCATCACGTCATCTTCGATAACTTCGATTTCCCCATGTACATCGGGAGTCTGGGGTACATCATCTTCCGAACTATCATCGAAAATAACACCACCAGCTTTTGCAAGTCCCTTGTAGAATTGTTTCTTTTATTCCAACTCCTCATACTGTCCTCAAAAATGCGCCCTCACTTCAAGACATTTTTCCTGTTTCTCATCATTTATCTGAGCCCTCACCTCATGGAGAAGTTTGACCTGTTCTTGCTCCATTGCTTTCCGAACATTGGCAACTTTTTCCCTTACATCTTTTTCATAGTTGGTCTTCTGCAACGCTAAAGCCTCCAGTTTCTCTTTTTCTGCCACTTTTTTCGCTTCCCCAAGCGCAACTTCCCTCGCCTTTTTTGCATCGAGCTTATACCCATTTAATGTTGCATTGAACTCAGCCTTCTTCATTCTCTATGTTTTTATAGGCAACAATCTGATTTGCCAGCTCACCACTACCCACAATGCGGCCCATAGCTTCAGTTACCAACTTCTTAATCTGCATCAAAGTCATATAATGAATATTCGAGTGACCTACCAATTTTTTCATTTGTAGAAAAGTATTAAAATTTCTCACCTTTGACATGTTCCTCTGACCCTCGCAAAAAAAACATATTCAAGCTCTCAATTTCACACCAAGCAATCCTCAATCTCCTTCTTAAGTTCATCCGTCCCAAACGTATAAGCACCCATGGTCTTCAGAATTTCCGTCTTAGATTCTTCGACAAATATCTTCTTCGACGTCTCGCCACTGGTCTTCTTCGGGACCACACTGCCCGAACCCTGTGGGGGACACCTGTCTACCACAACTATTGATTTAGTAGTACCAGCCACCTCCTCCGTTGTCGATTGTCGAGTAAGCCTCTTATGAGGAAGCAATAAAGAAAAATCAGAACTCGCCGCCCTTTTCTTTTTATTTCTTCCCAGAGACTTTCCTGGCATGACATCAATCTCTGTATCAGTATTGTACCCAGCCAAGGAACAATTTTCCAATGGCAAGCTAGCATTTGTGGCTCTCCTGTTCCTCGCTGACATTTTTTCGTCGATAACAGGCACTTCCAAACCTTTTACCCTCGACCTCTTTAAACCGGCCTCTTGGAATAGTGTGCTCAAAAAATCTTGGTCGATGACCAGGTTATCGATCCTACTAAAGAAAATTTTCCTCACCTTATATAACTCTTCTTTCACTTGTGACTTCTTGTTGACCTCATTCAACGCTGCAAACAATATAAAATAGTTAAAACCACTTCACATCCCATTTAAACACTTCGAACATCAACAATTGCAATTACCTAACCACAAACCTAAGTAAAAAGTCTTTCTCTTTAGGGGTTCTCCAGGATCTTCCTTGTCGAACTCGTAATTCCTAGATACAAGTAAGCGTTCATCGGTGTATCGCCCCCCCCCCCTCGTCGACACCATATCATAAAACAACGGTCTTTTCAGAAACCTCGCCAAGTACCTATAACCTAACTTCTGCGGGCTCATATTGAGTATGTAGTACACACATAGATCATCAACGGTTATCAACTTCTCCCTCCTGGACTTAAGTCGACCAATTATTGCCTCGTATACCCTAAACAGGTTATATACATTCGGATTGAACTGACTAGGGGCTACATCAAAAAAGTTCATTAACTTTTTCTTGTCTGCTCTGAGAAGAAGCTTCAACCCCTTCTTTATTTGTTCTCGATGCACTAAAATACCATTCAAGGGTATTTCCTGGTCAATCATTTTATACTGGTACTCCTTTAACCTTATATCCCCAAGAATACCATACTTCTTGTAGGCACTTATCCCTCGAGCTCATTCATGATCAAGCTCACACAGCTCGAATTACCTCCGTCTTAGGCTCACGCAATCCCAGCACCTAACACTTCAGTCAAACATTCCAAACAGCCCCACAATCTACTCAAAAACGTGGGTCAAGCTAAACCCGGAAAATGTTATTTGGTCAAAGATACCTGTCTCCCACGAACTCGTCAGTTATACAGTTAACCACCACTAACCACATTATTCGGAAGACGTGTTTCAACACGACAAAGAGTTGTGAGAAACGCCTATAAAAAGGAAAAGTTTAAGAAGAGACAAGGACCAGAAAAATTACACAAAACTTCTTATTTACGAGGCCAAAAGCATTTCTATATTCTAGAGATCACTTGTAATAAAGATATCCACTCTAAGCATTAAAGATACTTTTACAAAAATCCTCCATACGAGGTCGTGGTTTTTTTACCTATTTAAAGGCTTTCCACACAAAAAACACCTTTTAACATTTATAACTTTCTAGTAGAGTATTGTTATAGGTTCATTTGGTGAGATTGTTAATACCTAATCTTATCAAGCTACGGAATTTTACCATTATATTTGGCGCCGTCTGTGGGAAAGATTGCATTTCCACAATACCCTAAGGCAACCTTTCATTACAATTTTCAACTATGGTTTCTTCCAGACGACAGGCCGCAGGAACTCAGCTTAAAATTTTTGTGGATTCGGGTCAACTTACCGAGTTATGGGGGAATCTCCATGCAGAGGCAGAGAAATGTACTGAACTCGAACTTTAATTAACGAAGGATCGCGAGCTCCGGGAGAAGGAAATCGAGCGGAACGACAAGCTAGCTTGACAACGCTCAAGCGATACAAAGATCAGATGGCGACGATGCAGACTGCACTCGAAGCTCTACAAAATACTCAGCAGGCTCCTCCTACCAGGGGTCATGATCAGCTTCCAAAAGCCTCCCGCATTCCAAAAGTCTACATCGATGATCTCTTGTGCAAAAACATACAGTCAGATAATCACATCTCTGATCCCAACACAATAATCAACATCTTTCGATATTACAGAATGCGTCTCAATCAAGATAAATGTTAATTCGGGGTACATTCTGGCCCCTTCCTAGGCCACCTCATCAGAAAGAAAGGGATTGAGGCCGATCCAGATCAAATTTGTGCTCTTCTCGACATGCCTTCTCCAAAAACAACTAAAGACGTTCAAAAACTCACCGGCAGGATTGCCGCCATCAACCGTTTTTTCTCTAAATCTACAGACCGATACCGTTGGCTATTCCAATTACTCCGAGACTATACCAAATGAGGAAAGGTCCTGCCAAATGCAGAAGTCACATGGACACCGAAATGCGAAGCAGCTTTTCAGGATATCAAAATCTATTTGAGGAGGTCTCCCATAATGAACACCCCAGTAGGTAATGAGGAACTAATAATCTACCTCGCAGTTATAGACACTTCTCTCAGCTCAGTTCTCATTCACCTGGAAGGGAAAATTGAGAAACCAGTCTTCTTCATCAGCAAAACACTTACACCAGCAGAAACAAGGTACTCTAAAATTAAGAAACTTCTTCTCACCCTTTTTTACACATCGCAGAAACTCAAGCACTACTTCCAATCATATTCTGTCAAAGTGATGATGAACTACCCACTTCGGGAAGTTCTATCCAAACAAGAGAAGTCAAGAAGAGTGCAACAATGGTCAGTCAGCTTGGGAGAACAAGATATCAAGTTTGAACAACGTCATTCAGAGAAAGGTCAGGCCATTGTCGATTTTCTCACAAATTTTCCAGTAGAAGATCCCGAGTAGGAGGAGCACAACCCGGACCTTACCGAAAGTACGCCAAAAAATCCAACTCCCAAGCCCTTCGACGAACGGGCTGACTGGATTACTACGTCAGGGTAGAGGTTTCTCACAGATGGATCAGCAGGACCCGTAGGGTCAGGAATCGGGATCGTTTTGATTACCCCTTCCAATGACAGAATTGAGAAATTAATCCGCTTGGATTTTGAGGCCTCAAATAATGTCACCGGGTATGAAGCTTTAATTCATGGACTCGACCTCGCACTCGAGCTCAATGTCCCCGAACTCTCAGTTTACACAGATTCATTACTTATCGTCCATCATTATTCTGAGCAATACAAGAAGAACGGGAAGATGATCGAATACCCAGCCCTCATTGCAGATAGAATGAGTAAGTTTGCGAAAGAAACCCTCGAATATCTTCCTCGAGGTGAGAACAGACACGACGATTCCTTAGCGTATCTAGCCGAGGTCTTGGGTACAGAAGCTCGATATCTCCAGATCGAAATCATTTTAACCCCCAGCATTGACCGCATCTCTGTATGTACGATCAACACTGGGGGCAATAAAGGGGGAGACGACGATTGGCGAAAGCCTTTCTTAGCCTACCTCAGTGTCGACAATAAGTACAATGGACCACTCCCAACAGATTCGAAAGAACGCTGATAATTGATCAACAAATCGAAGCGTTACATTACTCATAATGGTATGCTTTACCGTCTATCCATTATAGGGCCTTACCTCAAATCCCTCTCAAAATCTAAAGCAGACGAGCTGCTCCGCGAATTGCACAAAGGAACTTGTGGCTCCCACGCCGCTGGTAGATCATTAGCGAACCAAATAATAATACAAGGAGTATTCTGGCTCGGTATGCGCAAGCAAGCAAAAGAGTATTCCCGTAAATGCGATACCTGCCATAGACATGGAAATATGATATGCGCCCCTGTGCTCGAGCTCCATGCAAGCAAGGCTTTCTGGCCATTCAAAAGATGGATACTAGACCTCGTCGGCGAATTCCCTAACTCTTCAGGTAATCACCGTCACCTACTCATAGCAACAGATTACTTTACAAAATAGGTAGAAGCGATTTCATTATGTCGAACCAGAGAAGAAGAGGTCATCTCTTTTATCTGGAACCACATAATCACTCGAGATGGGTGCCCCACCTGATTCGTATCGATAACGGCCCCCAATTCATGGGGAAAAGGTTGTAGCCTTCCTAAATTACCACAATATCATCCATCCACTATCAAATCCATACTATCCTCAAGGCAATGGCCAAGTCGAAATCACCAACAAGACCACCGTGGATGGACTCAAAAAGTGGCTTCACACACAAAAAAGGAAATTGGGTTCGTGAATTACCCCACGTCCTGTGGGAATATTGAACCACTCCCCGACAGTCTACAGGGTATACCCCATTCCTCCTTGCTTATGGCACTGAGGCAGTCATTCCTTCTGAATATCATCATCCAGTTCGTGATCACGAGCTAACTGATGAGGAAAATGAGTTTGAATTGGCTTGCAACCTTAATATGATAGATGAGACCAGGGAACGCGCTATCGCTAACCTAGGTTGATATCATCATATGCTTGCCAGGTCATACAATAACCGAGTCAAGAGCCGTACTTTCTAAATTAGAGATCTCATCCTACGATAAATCCTTTAATATCGTAAAGAGCCTCACGCTAGAAAATTAGCCAACAATTGGGATGGTCCATTCATTATCACTGGTCTCTCAGGCCTGGGATCATACTATCTCATGACAGAAGAGGGAGTCCCCATTTCAAATCCTTGAAATACTAGATGACTATAACGATACTATCATTAGTCATCTTACTACTCCATTTCAATGTTTCGCTGCTTGTTTTCAATTCCAAAAGTGAGATTCTGATTTCCATCCAATGTAAATTTTGAACTTATCAATAAAAGTTTTTTCTGCATAATGTCATTCTCTTCACAAAACAGTCGTTCACATTCTACAGATTCAAGCATAGATAATGCTAGCTTACAATCAACATTTCCCAAGTTCAATCAAGGAACTTGATTGGCTTCTTTTTTTACATATCTGCGAGGGTGGCAAGTGTGAAAACTTGTTTCACTTTAAAAATCTAAACAAGAGGTAAGACAAAGGTAATACTAGTCTTCATCTTTTACAACTTGTTTGGTCCACTTCAGTAGGCTGGATTGAGGATAACACCTGGTTCAACTGAATCTATACATATCTGCGAGGGTGGCAAGTGTAAAAACTTGTTCCACTTCAAAAAGCCAAACAAGAGATAAAACAAAGGTAATACTAGTCTTCATCTTTTATAACTTGTTTGGTCCACTTCAATAGGTTGGATCGAGGATAACACTTGGTTTAATTGAATCTATACATATCTGCGAGGGTGGAAAATGTAAAAACTTGTTCCACTTCAAAGAGCCAAACAAGAGATAAGACAAATGTAATACTAGTCTTCATCTTTTACAACTTGTTTAGTCCACTTCAAAGAGCCAAACAAGAGATAAGACAAAGGTAATACTAGTCTTCATTTTTTACAACTTGTGTGGTCTACTTCAATAGACTGGATCGAGGATAACACTTGGTTCAGCTGAATCTATACATATCTGCGATGGTGGCAAGTTCAAAAACTTGTTCCACTTCAAAGAGCCAAACAAGAGATAAGACAAAGGTAATACTAGTCTTCATCTTTTACAACTTGTTTGGTCTACTTCAATAGACTGGATCGAGGATAACACTTGGTTCAGCTGAATCTATACATATCTGCGATGGTGGCAAGTGCAAAAACTTGTTCCACTTCAAAGAGCCAAACAAGAGATAAGACAAATACTAGTTTTCATCTTTTACAACTTGTTTGTTCCACTTCAGTAGGCTGGATCGAGGATAACACTTGGTTTAGCTGAATCTATACATATCTGCTAGGGTGGCAAGTATGAAAACTTGTTCCACTTCAAAGAGCCAAACAAAAGATAAGACAAAGGTAATACTAGTCTTCATCTTTTATAACTTGTTTGGTCCATATCAGTAGGTTGGATCAAGGATAACACTTGGTTTAGCTGAATCTCTGCAGCTCTGCGATTGTGACAAGTATAAAAACTCGTCTCCCATCAAAGATACAACCAGGCATAAGATAAGGCAAATGTCATACAAGTTTTTATCTCTTTCAATATGTCTGCGTCATTTCTATAAGCCTAGATCAGGGATAATACTTGGTCTAGCTATCCCTCTACATTTTTGCGATTAGAACGAATGTAAAAATTTGCTTTATATCAAGGATCCCACCCGACACAAGATAAGGCAATGATCATACTAGCTTTCATCTATAACAATGTGTCTGCAACAATTCTACTTATTTTCAGGCTAAAATCATATTACAGAAGATCCTTTTCTGCCGATGGAATGTCAGCAATACATTCCCCCACATCATCAAGAGGTCTATCTTTCAATTTGTGGGCCATAACAACCCTACCTATTTCTACTAAGTCAGAAGTTCGAGGACACCCAGATGGGTCTTCATGACACCTAGACAGTTTCCGCGATCTATCTGCTCTCCACATGTGCAGCCCTGGTCCGACAGAGTTTTGAGCAAGGTATCTCGTTATGACTCAAGTTTTTTAACTTCCTCTACAAAATATACAATAATCACCTTTAACAAGTCTGATCGAGCCACATCAGGTCCTACCGCTTTTGCAAATGTAGCCTTCAACCTCACAAGGCGTACCTTTAAACTAGCACAAGTATCCTTCCATGGGATTATATCCGCATCAACCCTATCATGATAAATGACATCTTCTTTCAATTGGGCAATATACTGCGCCAACTCAGCTAGGTTTATGGTTTCTAACTCTACTACCCGAGCACGAAGTTTCATAATTTTTATGTTCAACTCTTCCCTAGCCGCCAGGTCCTTTAATAATTCATCCTTCCTTTTCACTAGCAAATCCTTAGCTCCGATCTCCCCCTCCATAACTTTCTCCCTAATAAAAGCAGCATCCAACTTATGCTGATATTCCCTAAAATTTGCATTTCCTTTCTGGACATGCCCCTGAATGCGAGATACATCACTTTCTAGCTCTCTAATACATCACGTCCCCATGAACTAGAGGAGCCTTAACCACAGTTCTATTTCCCCCAGAATGTTCTCTAGCCTCAGCTTTCTTGGCACGGGAAATAGCTTGATCCCTTTCAGCTTTAAGTCGAGTAACTCCCACATTTAAGTCATCGCCTGCCCTGCATTTCTTGAAATTCCATATCCTTGGCGGGGAGGGCTGTTTGCATATGCTCAGCTGCGGCCTCTGACGCCGATAGATTTTCTCGAGCTACCCTCAACTTGTCATCTTTTCCAATGAATTTTTGTCTCATTCACTCCAGATCGATCTGGCATCTATTGAGATCAGATCGGTATAGTTCCTCAGTTTGTTCCAGCGCTTGAATACGGTATTGAGCCATGTCACCTTACCCTTTACAGCTAATGCATCAACCTGATATTGAAGATTATCGGCACGTTCTGTTGCCACAGATAAATCTTTTAATCCCTTCTTAATCCCAAAATCTTTCTCCTTGACCTGACGAGTCAGGTCGGAGACAACCTAATTCAACTTCTCAAGTCTGAAGTACGCTTTTGCATATTGATCCTCCCTGTTCTTGTTTGCCTTCTTCATCCTATCGAACTGCTTCGCAAATTCCCGATTACACATGAGTACGTGATCCACACGTACGCGAGATGCATCCAATTCGGCATGAGACATATAACGAGATTTAGTATTGTTTGATTCATAAAGTATAATGCCTAACATATACATAAAACATTTTAAGGGATTACGTGGTTTCTAAACATCTATTTCCATGTACTTTTAGATTAAAAGCTTGGAGTCCATTCTCAGATGAACAGTTCATGAATATTCTTTTGGCGTACAAGGTACACACTTTTGATATCCTATTCGGTATTAATTGCGTTGGATTTTTGCTATGCATTTCTATCCTATTTACTTAACTTAGGGTTGGTATAACATGAAAATTGAACAACCTATTCCAATCTAACCTGTAACTTCATTTGCGCAGACAGCAGGGCTTTTGAAGTCTCTCTTTCCCTGGCAAGTCCAGATTCTAGGTCATTTATCCTGAGACTCATCTCTCTAACTACCTACAAAAGATTTATAAACAAAGTCAGCATACAAAAGGAAAGTTCCTTTCCCACGCAGAAGTTATACAACTATAAATATTTAGACAAAACACATGTCTACCCTACCTTCTCACTCCCACCTTCTGGGAGCTCAACATCGTCCCCTTGGATGTCAAGCACCGTTTGGGGGGAGACACCATCCAGACCATCCACGACCCCAAGTACGTCTGCTTCCTCCTCTTCTTCCTCAGTGTAGGCGTCAGCCTTAATGGTATCCACCTCTTCCTGAGAATAGCCCTTCAGCATCAAGTGATGACCTAGTCTGTCACGCTCCTCAACCATCTCGTATAAATTGGCCTTTGCTTTGACCTGTAACTAACCGATCACCACGACATGAGCTGCCTTCGGCTGCTTGACTTCTTTCAGGGCATCAGTCTTGGCTCGAGCCAGGTTTTTCTCCAGCTCGCTCTTCGCCTTCTTCAGCTCAGATTCCTGTTCTTCTATACCGATCTAAATCCCTTTGACAAGATGAGCAACTTGCAAAAATTATATCGACCTCAGTTACTAGCTCGAAGTACATTAAACATTTATATCTGATAATATAAACTTACCATCTGGCTCGTATCTTCCTTTCCTTGTAGAATCGCTAACCTATCCCTTTCTTCGACCTCTTTGAGGTCATCCACTGAAGCAGCTCGCCCCTCAGCGACCTTCTCTCCTGAGCCCCCCAAAGGCTCAACCCTCCTTCTCATCCCTTACGTGACCTTACCACTTATAGTGGTACCAGAGGTCGGCAAATCCTTTTTTATCTATCTCTTCGAAAACTTTTGGGATATTTTGCTCGTCGTGAGGCTCGGTCGAGCTGAACTGCCCGACCCAGGAGTCATAGCTCGAACCTCTTCTCCAGTTGTTTGCTTTTTTCCTTCATCGACACCCATCATCGACCTAGTTGACAGAACCTTTACAACTTTTTCGACTTACTTTCAACTATCTTCTTTCTACTCAGGCCAAGTTCTCCCAAGACAAGTTCGAGTTCAGTCTCCTCCTCCGCAACTTCATCCAACAAAGACTTTTTCCTTTCCACTGTAGATTTCACACCTACAATAACACATTTTACTATCAACTACACTGGTCAAAGAAACATAACAATAATTCTATCTATGCATGTCTATACTTACTTTGCTTTATAGATCTATATAGAAGGTCAAAAAGTTCTTCGTCATCTCTTTGAAGGCAATTACCCTTCACCCATATGATGTTGTCATTCCAAGTTTGACCTACTGAATTCAGATCCAAAAAATGACGCCGAGTAACGCTCGCACAGAAATACGACCTCTCACTGTCCTTAAAATTCTACACCCCATAAAGCTGCAGAACGTCCTCAGGGGTTATCTTCCTCACTTTTTTCTCCATTTCCCACCTATCATTCAGATGGTCACATACAGTTATAACCTCCCACATATTCTCGTTCATTTGAACAAGACATGCCCCAATTGCATTCATTACCCCCTTTGCCAAATTGGTGAGGCGGAGGCTTAACCCATACTCTAATTGAGATAGGTAACACAGAAAACTATCTGAAAGGTCACTCCGGACATCCCCATCAAAATACTCTAACGAGATCGATTCATCTATGCCCCTATCTCATTTTTATGTTTCCAAATCAGTCAAAAGATAAAAATACTCTTCCCCCTCTACTACTGTACAACCCCTAAACTGCCTGTCGGCAAACTCTACACATTTATCCCACTTCCCTCCTATAGTACCTTTGGCTTTACAAAATTCTCTAAAACTATCTGAACCCGGAGGGTAAGATACCAACTGACCAGGGAAACCCGAGAATTGTTCCAATCCTCCTTCCCCTCCGCTATCAGACTCATTCGTCATACCAAAGGTCAAAACCTTATCAGCAGACGACCTACCCATCTTAAAAACAGATTCTACAGGACTATCTCAACATACACAGATGCCTCTCACGCTTGACCTACATACAGGTTAAGGTATTTATCATTCTTCCATCTATGTATACGTATATATATATTCAACATATATCTCTGATCAGTCATTCACGTATAACATATATCTTCAAACTATAGAAAATCAAAGTATATTGCATATATCTCTGCTAACCTTCAGTATCCTGATGAGAATCGGCAGTAGAGTCAAGCTTTCCCATCACAACGCTATTGTAATCCCACCTGCGAGATCCCGAACTTTTTGCCCTCTTTAACCGTTTATCGTCTTGAAATAAATCTTGATTGATTCCCATGATTTTTTGCCTTTCGCTCTGAGTGATCTTCAAGTTTTTTGTGATAAAACGATTGTTTGTAGATGAAGAAGAACTATTTATCCTTTCTCTCTTATGCGGCTGGCATTTATGGCTCCTCGCACGAACCGTCCTCGATTCCAGAGCCGAGGCGTCCTTTCTACTCTCCATGTTAGATGTCGTGTACCTTTTCGATAAAACCACCTTTCCATCATTACAGTTCCCCTTATTTTTTAACATATTTTTTCCCCTCTTTCCATATCCTTTCTTGACCTCCCCTCACTCATGATGACTCGCACTGTGGGATATCAGAGCTCTATTTCCTTTTTTCTATAAAAAAAACTAGAAGCTTCTACATTCACGTATTTTTGTTTCACAGTCCTTGTTTATCATACTTATAGTGATTGACGTTATTTACAAAATCGTACAAATATTCAAATTGTTTGCTGAACAGTCTCAAAATAGATTCGCCCCTATTGAGGATCCGATTGACTTATATTATTTCTGTTATATTCCAACATTTATTTGATTCATAAGAAAGCACTCTACACAATATTCACCACAGCCTTGGAAGACTTAAAGCAACCAGCAACTAATCACATCATTCGCCGATCCTCATATCTTCAAAATCGATCTCCACTTCAGCGATCAAACCCACCAACCTTTCTCGCTCTGCCAAATCCCTCATGAATACACGAAAGAATAACTAATAGAAGTAACGGGCATACTCAAGTTCTCCACTTCTGATATCTAACCCTTCGAGCTGACACGCCCTCATTGGTAACTCAGCATCGTAACCGAGCGAGCAAAAAATTCTCTCCCGCACATCAGCAGTTTTTATAGCCAATCGACCTTCTACAGCATGACGAATCCTTTGAGATCGAGTCCGCACCATCCTAACCTTCCCCCGAATTTTTTACAGGTCATGCTATCAGTATTTATAAGATTTCTCAATCAATTCCTCCTTTCACTCAATTTTTACCTAGTATCACGTAACAGAAACCCAAAATCTTGGACTTACTCATATAACTTATCCCCTCACTACAGACACACGATTGCTAAATCGACCTTTCGAGTAGTATCTCTATTGACCTTAAACAGCTCGAATTTACATATTTTCTACAATTTCTATCACAAATCTTTTATATCAACACATATTTATCTCAGTTCGAACAACATTACAACATTGTTTTATCACTTGTCAAATAGTTATTCAACTAACATCCAACACATTTCAGGTCGATTCAAGAAATTTTTCTATGAACAAATTCATGAGAAACAACATTTATTCATATTAAACATCGTACATACGATTTACAGATAACAAGTTTTCACACAGGAGTACAACAAAATGTTATCCGTCTAGCACCGAACTTCAAGTACTTTATAGATAACAAGTTTTTCCTATTTTTTCAAAGCTGTAGGTCATTCAGGTACGGCGGTGCATCATGTTTTCCAGTTCTTCTTACTTCATTTATTTTTCACCCTGATGCAAAGAGAATAGTAGAACCAACAAAAAGTTTTCCTCACATGGCTCAGTTGAAGTACAGTCGAACTCCAAGCGAGAACCATGTAAGCAGTAGACTCAGTGTGGCACCCACAAAACAAGATGGAAGATCTTCTTAGTGTAGAACCTGGATGGAAATACCTCAACAGGATCTCCCTACCAGTTTCCCTCCTCCACTGCCACCACTGCCTCTTCTATAACCACCACCACTGAAGAGTTGGTAGAGATGAAGAGGGACCGACATTAGAATCAACGACAACATAATAAATTAGCATATCTGCCCAACAGATATACCTTTCCCTATATATGAACCCCTAACCCTGTCTTTCGCAGGTGTGCGAAGACAGACCCAACGTTCCTCGCCCGTCAAGACGAAGACATAAAATCTCCACTTATAGTAGAAATTTTCCTCAGCTTCAACCACTTCCTCTCCCGACAAGCCTTGGTACGTCGGAGGAACAGAGGCTGGGATTACCATTTCCAAGGAACGATTACCAAAGTACTTCAACTTCAACCTCTGCATTTCAGACGCAATCCTCTCTTCAAGAACAATACTTCGAGTTTTCACCATATCAGAAAAGGTTATGCATGCAAGAATCGTTCCAAAGGATTGATCAAGGTACTCTTTATATAACCCTAACTTTATTGTGCAGGTACACTTTCCTAAGCGTCGTCATTTATTACGGATACGACTATTCAAATGCAAACCGTCACATACATCCGCATCATCATTTAATACCCATCACTTCCCAATATTACGTAACTTCTACCCAGTCAAACGCCATCATTGCTGCTCCATTTTGAAATTACAATTTTTTACTTATCCTTTCTCAACCAAAGCCACTCGTGACTTCGGTTGCGAGGGGGCGATTGTAGGGACTTATCCCTCGAGCTCATTCATAATCGAGCTCACACAGCTTGAATTACCTCCATCTCAGGCTCACGCAATCTCAGCACCTAACACTCCAGTCAAACATTCCGAACAGCCCCACGACCTACTCATAAATGTGGGTCGAGCTAAACCCTGAAAACATTATTTAGTAAAAGACACCTGTCTCCCACGAACTCGTCAGTTATACAGTCAATCGCCACTAACCACATTATTTAGAATACGTACTCCAGCACGACGAAGAGCTGTGGGAAACGCCTATAAAAAAGAAAAGTTCCAGAATAGACAAGGACCATAAAAATTACTCAAAACTTCTTATTTACGAGACCAAAAGCATTTCTATATTCTAGAGATCACTTGTAATAAGGATATCCACTCCAAGCAATAAAGATACTTTTACAAAAATCCTTCATACGAGGTCGTGGTTTTTTTACCTATTCAAAGATTTTTCACGCTAAAAATACCTGTTTGCATTTCTAACTTTCTAGTAGAATATTGTTACAGGTTCATTTGGTGTAATAGCTAATTCCTAATCTTATCGAGCTACGGAATTTTGCCATTACACTTCTTCTTGAAGCTTAATATCTCTTTGGTCTCTGGACCCTCTCCATAACATGCCTCCTCGCCCTTCTCCACATCTTCTTCCCCATCCCTACTACCTTCTCGATCACTCGCTTGAGGCTTGTGATCTACGTCCGTCTCTGTATCCTCCTTATCAGCCTGTTCGACAACACTAGATGTCACCCTAAACTGTTCCACGCTACCTAGATTTGCACTACTCGACCTCACCCTATATCTCCCTCCCAATTGTTATACACAAGTCCTCACATCAATCATCAGGGGCACTACATCTTCGAGATTCGCATATATATCTTTCTCATCATTTTGAATTGGTTCAGCCATTTTAAAACGAACTTGTACATCAGATTCCATATTTTTTACATAGTTAGAATTTATCATATGTGATAGATATATATGCTCATAAGTTCATATATTCATAAAGATATTGTTGTCGAGATTACTCTCCAACACGTTATCCGCTTTACTATCTGCTACTATCATTTTACATTTATACTTAATATTATAGTTCTCAATACAGTTAATATGATTTAATTCATATTCATATCTTCAATTAGTAACAAATATGCTCAGTTCTCGATGCCTATTTATTTTTAATAATAAACATCGATAACTTGTTAATCTGGTTTACTTTTGGTCAAATTTCAAGAAACTCAACCGCTTCTCGAAGACACTTCACCTGTTTCTTACCAAAAACACCATCATTCAAAAATTGGGAATTCCCCTTCTCCGATACAAAATTTGGCCAAATTCCAACAAATAACAAAGTCCCTGACAATCATACGATATCAAAACAACTTCTCTACAATCGCGCTGTAACCACAGCACCACCAACCGATCACTATCTTTACTCATCTCCACCCATTTCTCACACCACCCACACCAGAACCCATCTATAAACCCCTACGACTCCATTTCTTCCACCATCATACCAATACGAGTCACAACCAAATTAGAATTACATAAACCCTCTATCAAAACCTAATACTGTTTTATTATTTCCTACTTACAAATCATTCAATTTCGATCAAATTCATTATACAACTACATTACTCCTTAATCTTTTCGTTTATAATTTAATAAATCAAAACCACAAAATAACCAAAAACCAGAATCACTAACCTTGTTTATGCACTGCTTCTGTATCCCTTTCCTTTGTTCGCTTAACTCTTGCAATCAGAACGTTAATCTCCTCCTTTGCAATTGCAGACAACAAATCCAACGACGAGCAAAAATAATTTGCACTAGAGATTTTTTTTCCTGTGTGTTACAGAGTGTGAACAGTCGCCTACACCAGAGCTATTTATAGACCCCACGTGACTGTTCATCGCACCACTTCGCGACCGTTCAACTTCTCGAACGTAATGTTTTCTACTTCTCTTCTCAGCCTCTTCGATACTTCGCCTTCTCAGTGACAACAAACCCTTACACTCCTACTATAATCCTTCCATATCTCAAAGAATTTCTTCAGCTACATTCATGTGCAACAAAACACAACCTATCTTGTCACAAAGACGATGTACATCATTTTCCTTATATTTCATTCTCTCACCTAAAGGAACACATCTTGCCATAATCATTATTCTTGTTAGTTCCATCACTTCAACTTTACCTACAAATTTCTATATTTTTTGGTACATATTCGACAATATCTACAATATCATTATATTCGAGATTCTACCAGAAATTTGCTAAAGCAATTTTCCATTCCCAAATTTCAATAAGTACATTTTCAATTCGACAAATAAACAACACATTACTTCAATCGATAAAACATCCTGCCCAATATTTTCATTACATTTCATTGACCATACCAACTCCTTACAAAAACCTACTCCTACAAAAATTACAACTTCATAAACCCCTAGCTGCAGCTTCATCTTCCCTCTTCACCAACAACTTCGCTCGAGTCCACATACCACCACAACGTTCAGGAAGACACAAAAACTACAATTTGACACGAAACTCGAAGTCCTCCTCAGCCTCCTTCATTTTTGCCTCACTCATCCCTTCGTAATCAGGCTCCTCAGGATCTTCCATATGCATATCATAATTTCGAGATCCAAAGTATCGAGTGTACAATACCCAGTACATCGTGTGAACATGTCTGAATACCACCATCTTGCATGAATGTATCACATCTACAGAAACAAGAGCTATTTATACCCCCTCCAATCATGGTCTAACTCATCTGCATTTATACTGCCTTGGAACTCTATAATTTTAAAGTCAAATCAATCAACCTTGAAATCTGTTCCAGGACCCACTCAGTCAAATACAATTGAGATATTCTGACAATTCATCATCAGTTTATGTGCATTCATATTCGATATTTAAACTTTGATTATTTACAACTACAATTGATAATCAACAAAACACAGGAATAGAATATCGAAGATATTAACTTTATTTATTATGAATAAGTTACAATTCATATTCGACAACTTCATCCTTCGATTACATTACATCAAACTACAATCTATTTTTACATTCGACTTTTATGACTAATTACTCTGTATTTTCTTTTCACCAGAATCGGACATTAAAGCCTCTTTCCAGAACCTCAATAAATCTCAAGTCACTGAACTTCTAAAGGCTACTTCCCCAAATAAATGCAGCAAAAAATTGCAAGAAGCCTCCTACGTTCGGCAAGATCCCTGGACACCCATCCAAGCTTCAAATATTCATCATCAACACGAACAATTATCCCTTCTCCCCCACACTGATTGACTCCATTACCTTCACCACTGTATAATGATACCATTGGTTCCAACATATACCACCATCCTCTAACAAATCCTTCCCCCACCTTCCACACCATGACATAATTCACAAAATAATCACTAAGGCCTCCACTGCAAAAACACTTTATCTCCGATTCTGCCCCATCTTCATCCTCCGGCATCATATTCCGCCATACTTGGGGCGGCATCCTTCCAAAACTACTACTGTTACACCCTCCTTAACCTCCCAATTTATACCTAACTTCACTCTGCCAGATTCATTGTACCGCATTAATTGCACCTCGGGAATGATTTGACCAGATACAGTTCACTTTGACCTCGGAAATAACAAAGACGACTCATCTTCTAATTCGGCAACCTCTTCAGCTTCTAACTTCTTCTCGACACAACCGCAAGTGCTTATGTCGAGAACGGGGTGATTGTAGTAGCATATTCCCCAGATTCGACAAGAGTAAGCCAACAAAGCATAGTCAAAGACAGTCATACATGATCAAAGATACCTCAAGTCCTCGAGAAGCTACTTCAATTCTTTGACCTGCCAAAAGTAACCGTTGTGCCTAGTAAAAAAAAGCTGTTAGAGATCCGCAAAGTTCGCCCACTCCCCCCGAAATGGGAGACTATTTCTTTTTGTTTGTAAACTGCCTGTGTCTACTATAAATAAAGGCAGAGAATAGATAATAAAAGACATACAATCTATAAACCTTACTATTTCGTTACTTTAACCCTATAATCATTCTAAATTCTGTAATAACTAGCATTATACTAGATTTTACATCAAAATCTTCCTCGAGGTCATAGTTTTTCTCAGCTTTTACTGAGTTTTCAACGTAAAATCTTGTTTATCTAGTCTTATTGCATTCTCTTTACGAATAAGTATTGGCAAAAATTCTCCTTTCGAAAAACCCACCACTATAGGCTCGTTATTACTACTCTCGACATTGGTTGTGGCTAGCCGATATTGGTGATAACTACAAGATGGCTTTACAAGGTGAGGTCATGGGCAAGTGGGAGCTTGTCATGGATGATGATGAGATAGGATCTCAATCGTCATATCGGGTATAAGATGTAATCCTATTACTGATGGTTAAACTCTTTACTTCACAAGTTGGTTTACAAGTTAAACGAGAACACGTTTGTTCAAGCGGTTCAATGTGAAACTTATGGTAAAGTGCTTTTAAGAAGAAACGAGTGTTTATGTCAAGATGTTTTTGGTTCACCAGTTGTGAAGCTAGTTGTATTGTGGTGGCTTTATTTTTCGGATTGAGTAATTCTTGATACGAAATGAAAAATTCTTCAAGATTGATCTTATTGAAGATGGGTATGTAAGTCGGCTACATGGATACATAGTTACAGGGTAAAGTTGCATTATGGAGGCTCATACATGAGAGCTTCATATGCGTATTCGAGATATACACCGAAACGACGGGGCTTGATGTTAGATATGTTTATATTATTGGTAGATTTATGAAATACCACAGAGACCTTTATTGATGTTATGATTTTTGAGAACTCATGGATCATCTATTCTTAGAGTATGGATGATATGTTAGTTGTGTTTGCAAGTTCTAACATGGGTGAGATTGAAGAGTCGTAGGAACGGTTATCTCAATAAAGGGTTGGACCGATGAATTGGCTAATCCTTGGCATATGGTATAATACAATAAGAAGAACGTGAAACATAAGTTATTATTGACATAGTACATTGAGACTGGTTGGAGTGTTATTTGGGAGCGCACCATTTGTCGTTACTTCGGGCTTGAGATACGTGTTTGTTTGGCTATGGAATACGATATGAGTGGAGATCGAGGTATGTCTAAACTCATTGATGATTTGTTTGCTAATGTATGTCATTATTTACATAAGACCAGAGTTTTCTCATGAAGTGGGAACTGTAAGACGTTGGTAATAAATATTATGTATTCGAAGAAGACTCGGTTGTATCTCATAGCTATGGAGTGCTTCATGTTCAGCTTGCAGGGTTGTGTTTACTTGTGATAGCGAAGTACGTTAGTGACATGGAAAAGACTACAGTTTTGTGGTATTATACTGAAGCCTCTTGGGTATCGAGATGATAATGGTTAATTGCATCATTGATTACAAAGGCATAAGTACAATGTGGCTTTAAAAGTTTGTGTGGTATGGTAGCTTTTGGTGTGAAGAGTTTGATTTGACACGGTTACAAATGTGGTTAATTTGAAGATAGGTGGAGTTACGGGAACCTCACATTTCAAATTTCAAGTGGGAGATTTATTGAAGATTGTGAAATTTCGTAAGTGGGTCTTTATGATTGAGGGTCCGGGTAGTGCGAGCAATTCATTTGGAGATCTGGAGATGGGTTACGGGATTCAATTTCAAGTGGAAGATTGTTGGGTGTGAACTCAAATTGGAAGAATTGTCGAATAACAGAAGTAGTCAAAGTCATTCGAGCGAAAATGAAAGTCGTTCGAACGAGCTTCTAAGTCGTTCGAACGAGATTATTTGTTTTCGCGTTTTGGAACTTGGTTCGTCAAAGTCGTTCGAACAAGCTTGGATGCAGTTCGAACGAGTTGTTGTTTTCCAGGGCTGGAGACCAATTATCGTTAAAGTCGTTCGAACGAGCTTGAAGTCGTTCGAATGAGCTATGCGTAGGTTTGCCTTCTGGAATGTTGAGTATGCCTCGAGATCCATTCTACTTGTATTTAGTTCCCTAAGTATATAAAATGGACATAGTTTATTTGTTTATGCAATCTTTCTTTGTGTGAGTTTAATTCTAGATACCTAGAATTTGAGATACTCCATTAAAGCTTGAGAAGCTTGGAGAGATCGTTGTAACCTGTTTGATCATCATAGTAGATTGTTCGGGGAATGGTTTTTTATCCGTAAGGGTTTTTCACTTCCCTCCTCCGAGAAAATCATTATGTTCTTATTTGCGGTTAATTTCTTATTGACGTTTCCATTTATCATTCTTGGGCGAGGGATTGGGATTAGCTACCCTAATTCCTAACAAGTGGTGTCAGAGTCGATGGTTTGGCTGGGCGTATCTTAATGTATCGACACGTCTCTCCAATCGTTCGAGGTGGAGCTCATGTTCTCTCTCCGTGAAGCTCAAAATGAACGATTGTTCTAGCATAGATGTGCGGTGGTGGTGGACGGTTATCGTTCGAGGTGGAGCTCATATTTGCTTCTGTGCAGCTCAAAATGGACGGTTGTTGACTTACGGTGTTTGATCCAAGGTGGAGATTGTTAAGATCGGTGGATCAAAGTTAATCCTACATCGGGTAGAAGATGTAGTTCACACAAGAATATAAAAAAGATACTGACTATTAAGTTTCACCGATGCCTTTTAAGAATAAAACCCCACACCTAGCCCAACCCAACTAGGTGGTAAAGGTGGGGACAATATCGGTGCAATGGGGGCTCGGGCCCTAACATTGGCTTATTGTTTTTTGTAAACTTATGGAGGATAATGCTAAAGGGAAGGCAATATAGAGGATGTAAACTTCAATTTTGTCTGTATAGATGGTCCACGGGTACCTAACCCTAGGTTGCCTTGCAAAAGGAAAAAAATAAGAAAAATATTGTTCCAGCAACAAAGACTGTCAGTTCCGTCTGACCGGCTGTCCCGCCGGATATCTCTAGTAAAAAAAAGCCCAAAGACAGACAGTTTAACTAATAAGAATTGCGTGCATCAACTATTCCATGTGGTCATAATAAGCAAGTTCCTCATACATGAATGTTGGGGAAACCGTGTAGAATACTTCCCCATACACAATTTAGTTTTATCCGATTAAGATTAGGTTTCTACAAACCTCATAGGTCGCTTGAAGGGAATGACTGTTACTAACCCTCTCATCTCATACAAAGGATCTCTTTCTGGTCATTTTCTTACCCCACTAATAATGCCTAAAATCATCTAAAGCTACTCCAACAGTGATGCAAAATACTTTTTTAAGTGACTTAATTGGAGATCAACTGAATTATAACTGCCACAAACTAACACTATTATCTTCTTCTTCCCCAAATCATGAAATCTCCAATTTCCCTAAAACCCTAAAAATGGTTTCTCTCAAAACCCATTTTCTCTCTCCAAACAGTCCCCAACCAAACCCTAAACACCCAAAAACCCCAAAACCTCCCCAAAACCCCAATTTCACACTCCTCTGTTCCACCACTCCAGACCCATGGACCCTTAGTGATGGCAACAAACACATCTCAAAACCCTACAAATCCCATTACAAAAAGCCTCTGTCTGATGACAATGCACGTCGAATCATCAAAGCGAAAGCGCAGTACTTGAGTGTGTTGAGGAGAAACCAGGGGTCCCATGCTCAAACCCCAAAGTGGATTCAGAGAAGTCCAGAACAAATGGTGAAGTATTTGGAGGATGAGAGAGATGGGCATTTGTATGGGAAACATGTGATTGCCGCGATCAGGATTGTGAGGAGTTTGGCGACAAGGGTCGAAGGGTCATATAGTATGAGGGAGGTAATGGGGTCGTTTGTGACGAAGTTGACATTTAGGGAAATGTGTGTTGTGTTGAAGGAACAAAAGGGGTGGAGGCAAGTGAGGGATTTCTTTGATTGGATGAAGTTACAGGTAAAATTTGATTAATTTGAGCTTAGAATTGTCATTTATTTGCGTAAATTTCGTAGCTTTATATTCAGCATCGATGAAAATGTAGAAGTAGAACTGGTTGCAATTGGGTTTTCTTAGTTTTGCACACAATGCGCAGTTCCATAGTTTTTTGTAAAACTCAGTGAGATAAGGTCTTTGTAAATGCAGCTTAGCTATCGACCAAGTGTAATTGTGTACACGATAGTTCTTCGTATATATGGCCAAGTTGGAAAGATCAAGCTGGCTGAACAGACCTTCTTGGAGATGATGGAAGCAGGTTGTGAGCCGGACGAAGTTGCATGTGGGACGATGTTATGTGCCTATGCTAGATGGGGACGTGTGAAAGCTATGTTGTCCTTCTATTCTGCCGTTCGAGAGCGTGGGATCATACCTTCTGTTGCAGTTTTCAATTTTATGATCTCATCTTTGCAAAAGAAATCGTTTCATGGAAAAGTTGTAGAGTTGTGGAATCAAATGAGGGATGTGGGGGTGGGTCCTACTGATTTCACTTTTACGATTGTCATCTCTTCATTTGTGAAAGAGGGTCATATAGAGAAGGCTTTTGAGACTTTCAGTGAAATGAAAAGGTCTGGGTTTGTCCCCGAGGAGGTAACTTATAGCCTTTTGATCAGTGTATGTGTGAAAAAAGGTGATCATGATGACGCTTTGAAGGTTTATGAAGAAATGAAGTTTAGGAGGATCGTTCCGAGTAATTACACGTGTGCTTCACTTCTAACTCTATTCTACAGAAATGGGGATTACCCAAAAGCGCTCTCTCTCTTCTCGGAGATGGAAAAAAAGAAAATTGTTGTAGATGAAGTGATATATGGACTACTTATTCGAATATACGGCAAACTTGGTCTATATGAAGATGCACAGAAAGTTTTTGAAGAGATTGAAAATCTGGGCCTTCTAAATGACGAAAAAACATATGTAGCTATGGCACAAGTTCATCTAAACATGGGACATTTTGAGAGAGCTTTATCTCTTATGGTTCTTATGAGGTCTAGGGACATTTGGTTATCGAGATCTGCATATATAATACTACTTCAATGTCATTCCATGAAGGAAGATGTGGGCTCTGTTGAAGTTACATTTCAGGCTTTATCTAAGACTGGACTTCCAGATGCATCCTCGTTTAAATACATGCTTAATTTGTATACGAGGCTAAATCTTCTCGAGAAGGCTAAAGCATTCATTGTTCGGATGAGAAAAGATCAAGTGCAATTTGACGAAGAACTTTTCAGAGCGGTGATGAAGATATATTGTAAAGAGAGAATGCTGAAAGATGCTGAAGAATTAATAGAGGAGATTGGAAATACTAAGTTTGTCAAGGACAGTAAATTCATACAAACATTTTTTATGGCCATGCATAAAGCATCTGGGAGACCTGTGAATGATGCGCTCACGCTCAAGAGCTTAGAGCAACCTGATACTACAGCTCTTGAAATGTTGCTTACTTTGTACGTGGCAGATGGTGATTTAAGTAAAACAGTTCAAACTCTGAAAACTATGTTACAGATATCTGGTGGCTTGGCAGTAGCCAGTCAACTCATCAGCAAATTTACTAGAGAAGGCAAGATTCTTTCAATTTTTCTTTCTTCATCATATAAAGCAGTAGATTATAATTTGCTGCAGAAAAAAGACAATTCGTGAAACCTACAAAGAATCCTAAATTAGGCGTACATAGATTAACATTACAGTGGTTCATAATAAAAACTTGTGCTCATTAATTGAAATATCTAACTTGAAAATCTCGAAAGAAAAAATTAGAAAATTATAACGGAAAAGATTGCAGAAAATTCCTTATCTATTCTTTTAAGTTTCTTTCAATTTTTCTTTCTTTCTTCCATCTATAATTGATAACATGATAACAAGCAGCCTTTTTCTTTAAGTGAAGTAAACATAGACAACAAATTATTTTTTCATTTGGAATCATGATATACCAGATAGACCCGTCTAAATTTTGGATGACCAACGCAATATTTTGTGTATACATCAGTCAAAAATCATTGTTGAAAGACGAAAAACATCGAATTCTTCTCTTTCACTCGTAACTGCAATGTGTACCCATGTGTCATGAATTCATAATAGATTTATGCCTTTTTTCTAAGGAACATGGTTTACATTCATGGCCAGGAAATATCATGAGGTTTTCAGAGCTCACCCACTTATAACTTTGGAGTTAGAGGACCATTAGAAAATAGATGTCCGATATAAAATGCATTCGTTGGCATATATAGAAAGATTCTATGGCTTTTACCTATCTCTCTTCTGCACCTCCACATTTTTATTTTTTTTGAGAATGTAAAAATAGTTTATTACTCAATCGAGAAAAAATTTCTAAGGTAGAAAGATACAACCCGGAGGCAAAGAGGAAAAGAAAAAGGAAAGCAATACAATGCACTCAACATCACACGAGATCCGCGATAATTAAATCCGTTCACCGAATCACTAGGTCTTCAAATGTAACCCCCTTCTGCATCTCTACATGTTTAAGTAGTAAAACCACTTTTAATTACCTAACGCACTTCAAATAGGTAAATAAGTTAAGGACAATCTCCCATACCTCGATCCCGATCTGAGAACAAAGAAGTAGGTGATCTACGATGGCGCTTGAAGTTCTAGAAACAATGCAAGAGGTTCCACGTCCATATATCTTCTTCTTAGCATGTCTCTAGCCAATGTACATTTCTAAGCCAACCCCCAAAGGTAAATGCCAGTTTAGACAGATTCCACATGTCCCAAACGATGTGTCTTAGGAAGTTCACGAACCGATACGACCTCTTTGTGCTTCTACCATCACCCATCACCCATCACCCATCACCCATCACATGTTCACACATAACGTAAACGCAAGCTATCCTACTTCCACTTTCATTCATCTTCTCCTTTCCACATTGTGAGAGATACCATTTAGTGTTGAGAGCCACAATTTCTTTATCAAAAAGATCTCTGCTGGAATCTGATCGGCTTAACTTGGCAGTTAAACTAGGAGACAACTTCTCCCGGTATCTCCTTTTCCTTTTCCTCAAAAAATAGGGATTTGAGTTGTTTTGGCATGGTCTTAATATTTTTTTACGGCTTTGGTTAGAAGGGAGAGTGACCAACATAGATTTAGTTTTTTCTTAGATGTGCTCCTATGGAAGTGGGGAGCAGCCAACAAAACTCTTATCTTTTAGGAGAGAGATCACAACCTGTTAAATAAGTAGCCCGTTTGATTGAAAATGCTACCCTATTGGCGAGGTAGCTAGTACCTCCCTAAAGCTAGCTAATCAAAACTCTTATGTAAAATTTTATAGAAATGTTTCAAGGAACTGCCTTTCAAATTGAACAAGTGGACTGGGAGCTCGATTGTAATGCGAGTGGGGTTGCATGGATAAAAAGGTGGGAGGATTGAATTTAAAGTTTCTTAAGGGCCGAGTGATTTCCTATGAAGGAGGTAGTTGTGGAGGTTCCGAAGCGATATGAAATTCTTTAGACCAAGGTCATTAAATCTAAGTACTATATGGAGGATTATGCATGCTTATTAATAGCTCACTACTTTTTGGTGTAAGGCTTTTGAGATCTTTTTAACATGTGGGACCACCTTAAATAGGATATTGGGATTAACATTTGAAACGGGAGGGTGTGATTCTAGCGTGATTTGTGGAATTAATGAAGGCTAATTGTGGTGGTGTATTCCTCCCTTTAAAATGCATGTGAACTTAAGTACGGGAAAGTGACAAAGTTTTATAATGAAGTTGAAAGATAAAACATGCATTGCAGTTGAAAGATAAAACTTGTTTGCGGCATACATGTTGTCATGACCACGACCTATCAACATGTAGAATGTCTACTGTTATCGAGTATGATCCGACCCTGTTTGATAACAATTCCTTTTCCAGAATAGCAGTTTCTTCTGCAATATCAACACATCGCTATGGATCCCCCACCAGGTAATTGAATAGGAAGTAGGTAGGAACTGAATACCCCCCCCCCCCCCCCCCCCACACACACACACAAATATATCGGTTGATAGGTTTCAATATTCAACCCGGGCTCAACAAAATCCTTCCAAAATTAGCGATATTTTGATCAGAGTTACCTTGGTATTATATACAATCACATTTAAGGAATTCAACTTACAAAATAAAAGTTATGCTACGCAGATTTGCTAGGTATATAACTTCTCTTCACCTAAAAAAACAGGATTAATATTTCTTTGATTAGTAATGTGACACTTCAAGTGTGTGTTGCGGAGAGGCGCCTAGCCCAATATTGGTGATGGTTGTGTTAGTGGTTTAGTCCCACATTGGTTAAGATCGTGTTGGGCATAAGAAATTAGGATCCCACTCTACTTGACATGGAGACATTTTAAAGTAAAATCTCACACCTCCTTAATGGGAGGTTAAGTGGGGATAATATCGGTGCGGATAGTGGGGTCGTGACATAACAATATCATAGCCAGGTTCGCTCGATCTTTAAGATGGGGGGATTGTCACACCCCGAACGGGTGTCTTGGAGAGGTGTATAACCTGGTGATGGTTGCACCAGTGGCCCACTAGAAAAGCTTTGGAGATAGCATTGCTTGTATGATTAGCCGGGGAATGAAAAAACATTGGAAAAAGCGTTTGCAATCTCGCATCTATCTGATCTTACCGAAACTGATGTCGATCCATTTCTATGAGAAGTGATTGAGACCAGTTAAGATCCTATCGGCTTTGAGGTCCTTAGATTTGGATCTCACTCTACTTGACACAAAGGCCTTTTATGGTAAAGCACCACACCTCCTGAGAGGGTTGTTAAGTGGGGACAATATCGGTGTGTAAAGTTAGGTCGTGACAAAATGGTATGGCTCGATCTTAAAATGTGGGGGACTGTGTCACCCTGCCCGAGTACGCTTATACTGGAGAGGCACCTAATTCAATACGATAGTGGTGATGGTTGCACAAATGGTTTATTCCCACATCGGATAAGATCATGTTGTAAGGTTAAGTTAGAATCTCACTGTGTCCTTGACACCAAGGCCTTTTGTGGGGCAAATAAAAACCCAACACCTTCCTTTGGAAGTGGTTAAGGTGGGGACAATATCGGTGATGGAGTGGGGGGCTATAAGTGAAAATATGCGACAAACAAAGGAAACAAATAAATAACAAGGAAATATGAAGAGCACTATGGTAAAAAAATTTTTTTTTTTATATAAGCAATGGTAAGAAACATAAGCGCTTGGCCTGGGACTTTTGATCCATTGTTTGGATTAATGAAAAATCTCCATTTATCAAAATTATTATTATTATTTCAAAGATCCATTAGTTTCTTTTGTGTATAACAATAGTTGGTAATGTTCTTTAGGTAGGAATTATTTTATGAGTTTTTAAGTTGGTCAGATCAGACCTAATATTGTTAGTTTTTAATTGGTCTGACATATGTCCGCCAAATAGAATCAGGGGTGGACCACAATCTAGTTCAGTTTAAAAAAATGTAATGAGGATATGGATATACGTTATCCAACTCCAACCCAAGCTCTACCCATTTTATGTGCTAGACTGCTAGTTCAGGAATTGACATGCTCAGCGTATACAAAGATTGACATTGTTTTTATATCTTAGGTAGCACATCAAAAGCAGAATCTCTTTTTGATCAAGTAATCAAGCTAGGTTACAGACCCGGGGAATCTGCAGTTGCTTCTATGATCGCTTCGTATGCTAAATTTGACAAACTAGATGATGCGTATTCGGTTTACGAAGAAATGGTCGAGAAAGGGTTCGAAATAGACACCGTTACAATCAGTATACTTGTGAATGCTCTTAGTACTCATGGTATGTGTGCCACTATTATAGAGAGGCTAAATCAATATTTTATGCCACGTTTTGATATATGAGTTATTTGGGAAGTTCTACCCTATGTTTTACTGCCACTTTGGCAGTAATCTCCAACTTAATTAACTGACATTTTCTGCATGAATTTCACATCCATAGATCTGCTTCTATATTTTTCTTCCCATCTTTTCCTTTTCAAATTAGATAAGAATTTTAGGGAAGAATGCAACTCAGTAATTATGATATTCCAATTTACCTTCTTTATATAACCACATTAAGCTGGTTAAATCTTGTTTGTAGAATTTATGTTGTAAGATGGCCTGTAACCATCATTCCTGTTATTTCTGTCATAGGTAAACACCGAGAGGTAGATAACATTGTCCGGAGAAGTTTTCAGGATGGGTTGGACCTCGATACTGTTGCATATAATACCTTTATCAAGGCAATGCTAGAAGCAGGTTGATAGGCGATCTTTTTTTATTTCCATGAGCATAAAAAAATTGGTTTGACTGGATCACTTACCGATTTTTTATTTTTACAGGTAAATTGCACTTTGCAGTCAACATTTATGAACGTATGCTTTCCTCGGGAGTTATTCCTTCAATTCAGACATATAATACCATGATAAGGTAAGGAAGTCAACATTATCCTTTCAAAAGCAAACGGAAGTTGATAGGGGGAGGGGGTGTTAGCAGTGGCGGAACCAAGAATTTGGTTCAGTGGGGGCGGTAGCCCCGAAAAAAATAAAATTAGGTAACAGTTGGCCAAAAAAATTGTTTGTATATACGTTTACGCCAATTTTATGGATATAGATTGATGCACGTTTAATGCTCATTGACGAAAATTATCAAACCTTTACTACTGTGAAGATCTACAGAACTCAAGGTTCAAGAATACATGGGAAAGAGAAGTGCCTTTCATACAACTTCTCATGGCTAGTAGGGTAGATGATTAAAGAGAGTTAGAGATACGAGAGAGAGAGAGACTTTGCAGTAGTGGTCCTTTTTAGATTTGTTTTCCTAATATGAAGGGGATCTCTCCTCTAATATAGGGGGCAAATAAACAGTTTGAAGGAAGCAAATATTTAATCAAAGGTTAGGAAATATTAACTTGCAAAATATCCCTACTAGATAGGTAAATCTCCAAATTTGAGTCGGGGCAGCTGCCCCCTCTCGTTCCTATGTGGCTCTGCCACTGGGTGTTAGGTCCATTCTTCTATACTATTTTTTTCACACTGGCTAATAATTGTTGCAGTGTCTACGGAAGAGGCCGAAAGTTGGATAAAGCTATTGACATGTTTAACATAGCGAGCCAGTCGGACATCTCCTTGGATGAGAAGACATACACTAATATGATTAGCTATTATGGGAAGGCAGGTAATTGATATAATGTTTCAAGCATTCGTCACATATCATGCATATACTGTTTTGAGGAAACATAAGATATACAGGATAGTATAACGATACAACTTAGGTTGCGTCTATAACCTGCAAAGGACATCAGCTGATATTTCTGCTATATCTTTGTTATAGTGTACCTCTTTTTAAGATTTAATCTATTCATAAAAGAATTATTCAAGTTTATCTGTAACTGGGTATAGTAGTGAAGGGAGTATAAGTTGTCTGAGATGTCCTGTTGTAATTTTTTTCTTGCCCACTTTTCAGGTAAGGTTCAAGAAGCGTCCCTTTTGTTCATCAAGATGCAGGAAGAAGGATTAAAGCCTGGGAAGGTATGCACCGTGAAATTACAGGATGTCTTATGCTATGATAAAGTAGATAACTTTGGTAAACTTATGTTATTATTTTGTGCATCCCTAGAGATGTGAGAATGAGTGTAGCTCGCGCTTGATTGGCGAGAGTGTCATTTGGGTATAGATAACAGTACCACGTTGCTATCTCAAGGATGATGCACCAATCTGTGATTTCCGTCTTATGAGGGGTTACATGATTTTTCATTGCTCATTGGAGTGTTTAAGAAATAGGTTTACTCTCTCTTCCAATGGCGTTTAATTGTTCCCATTCAACTCGACGAGTTCGATTAGTTATTTGTCGGTTGGCCGTAAGGCCCATAACCAAGACAAGAAAATTTAAAGAAATTGTGGAGGTTGTACAATAAGTTTCTCTTTTGTCACGGGGATGAAACGCTTACCAGGGTACAGTATAGGTTGGGTAACAAAGGCTGATAGAAATATTTATAACTATTACTCTACTTGTACGAGCATTTCTAATTTAAGTATGTAGGACTTTATATGGTTTATTTTGTCCTTACGTATTATTGCCCAATGTTTAAGCTCTTAATGAGAGTACGATTTTACACCTTTTTGGTCTATAACTTAGGCTGATAGAAATATTTATAACTTTTAAAATGCCTACTTGTACGAGCATCTTTCATTGAAATATGGAGGACTTAATACGATTTAGTTTAGCCTTATGTGTTATCGCCTAAGCTCTTAATGTTTTCGGTATCCTGAAAAGATGAAAAAGAATTAACCCATTTTCTGATTTAGTGCAACAGTTGTGGGCTGCACATGTTTTCTTTTTCTTGTTTTTAACCATGGTATAACTGACATGCCATATCAGCAAAAGTGGATTTGATTTCCAATTAGTCCCATGTTTCTTTGAGCATCATATGTTCGACAAAACTATGATTTTGTTATTCGGCCATTGCCCTTAATAATTTCATTGTGCTAGACCATCTAATAATATTCCCCTTTTGCACCTCCAAATAATTGAAGTACTTGCAATCTCTGTTCCCCTTAACCTGGGACAATGCAGGTAAGCTACAATATAATGCTGAATATATATGCCACCGTGGGACTTGTCGATGAAGCGGAGAAACTTTTTGAAGCCATGAAGAAAAATGGGTGCTCTCCAGATTCTTTCACATACCTAGCTCTTGTCCGAGCTTATTCGGAGTGCCTGAAATATTCAAAAGCAGAGGAAATAATTAAAGAGATGCAAAAGCAAGCAATCCACCCTTCAAGTTCTCATTTTAATGTCTTAGTTTCTGCTTTTTCCAAAGCGGGATTGGTTGAAGATGCTGAAAGGGTTTTTACAGAAATCAGGAAAGCGGGGTTTTCTCCTGATTTAGCATGTTGTCAATCAATGATGAGGGGTTATATGGATTATGGACACGTGGAGAAAGGGATTTCCTTCTTCGAACGGATACATAAGTATGTGAAAGCGGATAGGTTTGTCCTTAGTGCAGCTTTCCATCTTTTGAAGGCATCAGGTGAAGATCTCAAAGCTAGTGGTGTTTTGGATTCTATGAATAAGCTTGGAGTTCCATTACTAAGTAACCTTGTAGTTGGATCAAAAAGGGAAGTGGGCTGAGATCTCAAGAAATCGATTTATTAAAATAAAACAGTAATGGAATGAGCTTTAAGACCATGGTGAAATTTTAAAAAGGAAGGAAAGTGCAGAAGCTGATGCTGATGATGCTCCTTTCTAACCTTAACCTAGTTGCCGAAGAGATATTGCAGGAGGCCATAATTATGACAATGGGAACATGCAGCCGTAAAAATGGGAGACTCCAATACTGTGAATGGTATAGCAAGTTTGTGTCTCGCAGACTGAACCATTGCCTTAAAATGATATCTATTGTGCAGAAAGGGAAGTTTGGAATTACACCCAACATCTTGGTCTACTTTTAAATTACCCACAGCTCTGTTGGAAACAAGGAATACACTCCTAAACTCTTGGGTCTTCTGCAACTTGGAGTTGTTAGCCAGAGATCGTGGTGCGGTTGACGGAGACTTCTACTGTACTGAATATTGACGTCAAGCTGTCTAGAGGAACACAATCAAGATTCTACAATTGACTGCAACACATCCTAGAGCGGATGTTGAAGAACCAAGACATTTCACATTGTGAACTGAAATCGTTTGACATAAAAGGTGTTTATGATTTACCTATAAAATCAACATATTGTTGTACATAACTTTTAATGAATATGTATCGAGGTCCCAAGTTGATTATTGATGACTGACAATTACATAAATGAAAGTAAATCATAGATATTTTTTCGTGAATCTTGTGTTTGATAGATCGGATCCTAACTGTATATTTTATATTGTTCAAGGGAGGCATTCCCTCTCCAAAAATCAAGTATCCTTAAATGCAATTGAAATACCAAAGACGTGTTTTTGGATTACAGGATGAAAAGAAGAGCCTTTAGAAACTTTTACCATAAGCTACCGTCTAAGTAAAGGCCGGTAAAATGACGTTTCTGGATTTTCCAATGCAAGTTATGTGTGTATTACCCCGTCTGCAGCTTTGATTTGATGCATTTACCATGACTAAAATTGAACCTACATATGTCATACATCGTGCATTACTGTGCATTGTATATAGTAGGGAAATTTTATGCTCTTACAAATTATTCACTACAACTCCAATGCGAGAAGGGAAGGACTAAGAACATGAACAAAGTAAGGAGTCTATATTTGAAATATTGAAGAATAAAGTAATAATTTACTATGAGAAAATGGCGAAGCTAGAGATATCAGAGCATTGTGTAGGAGTTAGAAGAAGCCAATAAGTAGGAAGAATGAGAAAACATGTATTAGAGTTTTAATAAAATGTATTGATTTAATGCCAAGATTTTTTTCTCATACATGCAAGCTGTACACGTGCTTAGATTTCTCCTTGCTCTTTCAATCGTCAGATGAATATATAGCAAGTTTCCTGCCCTCCGCTGGGCACCGATGCTTCTCGGACACAAAAAAGATGTCATATTGACAGTCTTAATAAATTGTTTTCAAACATTCAAGCATTCAAGTTTGTGATGCTCTTACAAAAATAATGAAACTCAGCTACACATATACATTCAGCTGAACACCAAATTTTTATTCCCACAATGCCCTTAATTTCATGGTAAAAACCTCCACTAAAAAGTCTAAAATAAAATGGTAAAATAGGTATTTCCATTGATTCCTGATCCGGATCTGATTAAATCTAATTAAAGTGCCATTTAGTTTGAAACTTTTCTCTTCTTCTTTGTTTCTCTCACTCTGTAAAAATGGCGAGCAAAAATGGCGTAATTAAGGCATCAATTCTCTTGAAAATCCTGATTAAAAATCCTCCATATCAGACTCATCCTTCAAACACGAGAAGTTTCTGTCTCGTTGGTGGTCAAATCAGCAACCACACAGCTAAATGGATGCAGGTCTGTAGTAATTTGACCTTTCTCCTGATTTTGATGTTAGGGTTTCTTTTCTCCTATGTAATCTGTAGGAACAAAAGTCCCAATTTGTCATATTTTAGGGTTTTCTGTGATTGATTTGCTAATAAATGTGTGTTTGTGATTTATTTATTTATTTTTCAAGTTTGCATAAGCTTAATAATTATCAAACATGGTTAGAAGGTGAATTAGTTGCTAATAACAGCGAAATCTCTCAAAAAAAGTCTTGGTTTGGGAATATAGCTCCTCTTTTAAAATGTTAATTTAGGATAAGGCTGAGGGTCAATCTCTTAAGCATGGGTTTTGTCAAAATCTGAAATCCACAAGACATTTCAGCCAAAAATGATTAGAACTTATAAATGTGATACAAGTTAGGAAACCCCATTAGGTTAACATGCTTATTGGACATTGTGAAGAAACTTTTTTTATTTAGATTTTGGGCCCAACAAAGTTGTTTTTAGTGCGACTCGCCCAGCTTCATGGATTTTCATCAAAACTTGTAAGAGTTCTATTTTCATGATTCTATATTTGTCATCCTTGTTATGGCAAATGAAATTCCAGCAAACAATTGTTGTGTGGGCTCCAAGAGGTAACCCATTGTATGAAGTTGGTAAATGATCAAATCCTAAAGTTTTCTTTCTTCCACTCTTCCCCCTTTTTGTGGGCAGTTTTTTTCTTTCTTTGTGCATCATTTTTGCCCATTCTATATTCTCCTGGAGTCCTCTATGACACAATTGCGTACAAAGGATTATTGTGAGAACAGTATGAACGTGTTACACAGTTTCTTTTAACCATGCATATGACCACTGCTGTTTGACTGGTCATATAATCTCATGGGTCAGAATATCCCCATATGTATTGAATATGACATTTTTATGTTATATAGCCACATAAATTAAATAATGATTTTTTTGTGGTATAAATCTGTGATATCTCGGTCAATGTTACAATTTTTCGGAATTATCATCAGCTGCAATTGTAAAAACATTAAAAAGACATTAGTAGTTGATAAAGCACAAATATATTGCGATTCAGGAAAAGGTAAAATGTTTATTAAGAATGAAATGATTCGTTGATAAAGGCTTACGAATTCTTGAACCTTCGATAAGAAAAACCTAGAAAGGGGCCTCATACAATCTTTGATGATTTTTTTTTCCTAGGAGCGAACTTTCCTCTAGTTTTTGGATAACTTCCTAAGAATTATTCATTATTTCAGAGACGGACCATGTTTTAATTTTTCTTGTTATTGTTAGGATACAAGTAAGAAGTCTCCAATGGAGCTGATCAATGAAGTTCCACCCATCAAGGTTGAAGGCAGAATTGTCGCTTGTGAAGGCGGTAAGTTAGTGCAATTATTTTACTTATCGTTAATCTATTTAGCAAGAATACAAACTGTATTTCTGAACCATTTCATGACCTTCCTTAGAAGTTAACTTTTTGTTATTGTTAGGTTGTGATAAATAAAGTAGGAGTGCTTTTTCTGGAGTTGTATAGACTAATTGTAAAAAAGATAAACCAAAATATACATTTATGCATGATCCTGGCCATATGTTGACCACTTAACGTATATATTGTAATAGGTTATTTAGTCTTATTAAATCCACCTTTTAATTGGGTTTGTAACGTCTCCTTAACTAGGTTTGTAACAACCTATTAACTAGGTTTGCAACAACCCTTAATTAGGTTTGTAACCCCTTGTTTTATTAACTTAGTAACAACTACTTAATGGTTGTTGTAACTCCCCTTGTATAATCTTTATATAAAGCCTCCTAGAGAGAAGAATAAATCATTCAGTTCATTACAATTCAATCTCCCTACCTCTTTTGTATTGCCCTTCGTTGTTGTTCTCATGTCCAGTCTTTTCTAAGGTTGTTCCTGCACACCATTGTCTTATCCAGCCATTTCTTAAGTCCTTGTCTTATCAACTTTTTTGTCTGGTCAAGTTCTAAGTTATAGTACTTGTTTGGTATTGCTCCACTGTTTGTGTTTATATGACAAACCCTTCAACGAAATCTTCTGCATCAACTGTCTCTAACTCTACTATTCAAAATGGTAATGAGAATCTGCTGAATTTCCCACATTCTCATCGGATTACTAGTGTTCTTCTAAATGGCCAAAACTTCTCATCTTGGTCTAGATCTATTTGACTTTTCTTGGGAGCTAAGGGTAAAATTGATTGGCTCCTACTTGACAAGGTGCCTTGTCCTTCTAAGACCGATGCTACCTATAGTACTTGGTTTATGACTAATTGCATGATTCTTGGTTGGTTTGTTAACTCTATGGAAAATGAGATTTATGAGCTCTTCACCTCTCATGAGACGGTTGATGGTTTGTGGGCTACTCTATCAAAAATGTATTCTACTTCTAATAATGAAGTTCGAGTCTATGAGTTATATAAGGAACTTGGTCAGGCTTCTCAAGGTTCCTTGTCTGTTACAGCTTATTTTGGATATCCGAAAAAGAAGTGGGAAGAACTTGTAGTCTATACCTCTTTGTTGGATATTACTGACATGACTCCTTCCATTGCGTCTGCAATTCAAAAAAGGGAAGAAAAGCAAAAAGTTCATCAGTTTCTTATTGGCTTACAATTAGGTTCTTAATACTGCACCTCTTCCGAATCTTGGTGAAGCATAGGCATTGATTGAGAAACATGAGCGTCGTATGAAGTTGACCTCGAAAGTCACAGTTGTTTCTGATGTTCCATCGTTGGCTGATCAAATGTCATTTGCTGCCAACTCCCGTTCTCAGGTACAATCACGAGATTCCCGTTCTACTCCTCTATCTGGGGGAAATCTTAGACGTACCGGACCATACTGTGATCACTGCAAACAAGATGGCCATTATATGCATACTTGTTTTCAGCTTCACCCAGAGCTACGACCGAAGAAAGAGTATGGCAAATCCGGTGGGAATAAACCTCGTACAACAACTATTTCAAAGGTTTCTTAAAGTTTATATTCAGGGGGAGCTCCAGATGATCTCACTGCCACTATTGAAAGGACACTGAATTCGAGGATGGACCCGGTCCTTTACATTCTCAGGGAGGAGAAAACCGTTGGCAGTTCTACAGCTATAGCAGCTGCCACAGGTATACCTACTACATGTCATGCTAAGATTGTAAATTCCCCATCTACCTGGATTCTTGATTCAGGTGCCCAATGATCACATGACTGGTGAGTCTAAAATTCTTGCAAATCCACATCCCATTTAATCAACATGTTCTTATTGCTGATGGTTCACTCACTAAAGTCCATAGTAAAGGCACGGTTCACCTGTTACCTGAGATTTCCCTAGAGTCTGTTTTATATGTTTTGCGTTTTATTCTTAATCTTTTGTCTGTTAATCGTCTTGCCAAGAATATTAACTGTACTGTTATTTTCTTGTCTAATTCTTATTACCTTCAGGACCGAAGTACGAGGCGGATTCTTGGCAAGGGGTATGAGCGTGATGGCCTGTACTACTTTGGTGATCTATCACCAGTTCCACAGTCATCTGTTTCCAGTTTGTATGTTAGTGTCTTGCCTGAATCAGGCCATTATGTTTTTTCATCCGAGTCGGTCAAAACCTGGCATGCCTGGTGGGTCATGTAAATTTTCAATATCTTTGTCTTTTGTTTCCTGATTTAGTAAAAGCATGCAAAAAGTCTACGTTTCATTGTGAGATTTGTTCTTTATCTAAACATGTTCGCAATAGTTATATTCCTCGCATGCATAGATCACCTTGTGCATTTGACTTAATTCATTTTGATGTTTGGGAACTTTCTCCGGTCACTGCATGGTCTCGGCATAGATACTATGTGACCTTTATTGATGATTACACTAGATTTACTTGGGTTTACTTGCATGGTCCTTCCTTTGTTTACCTATTTTTTGCAACTTGTTAAAACACAATTTAATGTGGTTGTACGGGGGATTAGGTCTGACAATGTTGAGGAATATGTGTCTAATGAGTTTGTCTCGCGTCTTAACCAACATGGTATTCTTCAGCAACTCACTTGTCCATATACTCTTGAGCAAAATGGGGTTGATGAGAGGAAAAATAGGTCTCTTATGGGTGTTGTTCATTGTTTGTTGAAAGGTATGAATGTTCTCAAGTCCTGGCATTTTGCCGTGCTCACCTCCTCTTACCTGCTTAACCATACCCCTAACAGGATTCTTAGTGGTAACGCTCCTTTCCAGCTGGTAGCTGGTGTTCCCTAGCCGTATCCTTTTTCCTATTATTCCCAGGGTGTTTGGTTGTGTTTGTTGTGTTCATGACAAGAGTCCTTCTCGTACTAAATTGGATGACAAGTCTATTCGGTGTATCTTCTTAGGCTACTCTCCTATCTTTAATGGTTATCGGTGTTATGATCCCTTTCGTTGTCACATTTATCATACTATGGATGTTACTTTTGTTGAGCATGTTCCTTTCTTTGGTACTACTTTGTCTATACACGACTCTTTGCTACCATCGAAGGAGGAACCTTCCGATGTTTATCCTATGTCTGTTATTGATTTTCCTCCGATGACACCTACTATTCAACCTTTCAAGGTGTACTCTCGTCGTCCACGCGCTCACCCTGCTCCCGTGCGATCCGCCTTAGGTAATACACCTTCTTCTGACCTCCTTGTTATTGTTTCTAATGATACACTTGTCACTGTTGATATTCCTGTTAGCAATGATACATTTCTTGTTATTCCACCTGGTATTGCGTCTCGTTACCCTACCAGGGTATGTGGTCCTCCTGAAAAGTATGGCTTTCCTATTAAGCATCCCATTGCCAAGTTTGTTTCTTACCAAGGTATGTCTGGTTCTTACCGTGCATATATATCTTCCACTTCTACGATCCAAATTCCTCGATCTGTGTCTGAGGCTATGGCAGATCCTCATTGGGTATAGCAGCTATGCAAGCTGAGATGGATGCCCTTGTACGGAACCGGACTTGGGAGATGGTTCCTTTACCTCTTGTTGGGTGTCAATGGGTGTTTAATGTGAAATTCTTGGCTGATGGGACAGTGGAAAGGTATAAGGCTCGCCTTGTTGCTAAGGGATTTACACAAGTACCTGGACGTGATTTTGGTGCTATTTTTGCTCCGGTTGCTAAACTGAACTCTGTTCATCTTCTCATTTCCTTAGTTTGCTTTCTACCATTGGCCTCTTAATCAGTTGGATGTGAAAAATGCATTTCTTAATGGTGATCTTGATGAGATTATCTATATGACTCCACCATGACTCCTCCACCAGGCTTTCGCGGTGAAGGGGAGTGTGCTTGTAAGGTATATGTCGTCTTCATAAGTCTTTGTATGGGCTTAAGCAGTTACCACGAGCATGGTTTTGTCGATTTAGTAAAGTGGTTCTCCAATATGGCTTTGTCAGATGTCATTCAGATCTTACTGTATTTGTTAGGTGCAATTCAAGGGGTTATACCTATCTTCTACTTTATGTCGATGACATTATTATTACCAGAGATGATGTTGCAGATGTTGCAAGCATTTTACAAATTAAATAGCTCTTGGGAAGGTATTTGAGGTGAAGAACTTATGGTAATTACAATACTTCCTTGGGATTGAGGTGGCTCGATCTTCTAAGGGAATTTCCTTATCTCAAAGGAAATATGTTATAGATTTGTTGAGTGATACAGGGATGCTTGGGTGTAAACCAGTCTCCACTCCTTGTTCCAAATAGTAAGTTGACTCTAGGATCATGACCTCTTTTATCAGATCCATCGGCTTATCAGTGTCTTGTTGGACGTCTACTTGGCAAACACCAGACGAGATATTTCATTTGTTGTGAGCAGGGTCAGTCAGTTCATGCATGCACTCTGTAGTATCATTTGATGCAATTTATCACATTCTTCGATATCTGAAAAGGCATGTCCTGGTCTCGGATTATTTTATGCCGCTGGAGTACAGGGTCCGCTCGAGTGTTACACATATTCTGGTTATGGTGGGTCATATGATAGTCGGTCTACTACTGGTTTTTGTGCTTTTCGTGGAAATCACCTTATCTCATGGAAAAGTAAGAAGCAAGATGTTGTCTCTTATTCGTCTGCAAAGTATCGCACATTAGCACATGGAACATGTGAGGTGATGTGGTTGTGTTCCATCTTGAGTAAGTTAGGCTTTACTGAGACATGGTCATCAGTCTTACATTGTGACAATAAAGCCGCCATTCATCTAGCTTCTGATTCTGTCCTTCATGAGCGGACAAAGCATATAGAGATTGATGTGCATTTTTTACGAGAGAAAGTGCTTTTAGGAATTGTGACTCCTTCCTTTGTTAGGACAAAGTCACAGGTTGTTGATACTCTTACCAAGCCAGTTGGACCTACTAATCTCCGTTCTTTGATTGGCAAGCTGGGTCTTCTGGATATCTTCTCACCAGCTTGAGGGGAAGTATATAGGTTATTTAGTCTTATTAAATCCACCTTTTAATTGGGTTTGTAACGGCCCCTTAACGAGGTTTGTGACAGCCTATTAACTAGGTTTGCAACAACCCCTTAATTATGTTTGTAACCCCCTGTTTTATTAGCTTAGTAACAACTACTTAATGGTTGTTGTAACTGCCTTGTATAATTTCTATATAAAGCTTCCTAGAGAGAAGAATAAATAATTTAGTTCATTACAATTCAATCTCTCTACAGTATATGACCTACAATTACAATTAGTGCACTTAGAGGAGTCAGAACAAATCACTAGAACAAATCATTGGGGTCATGCCTTCACGACAGAATATGCATTAGAAAAGACCCACCCTGGAAAGCCTATTTTCTTTTTAATATGGTGCAGTAGAACCAACTGCTCTACTTCACGTTCCCAGTCGAAAACTGGGGTCATGCCTTTATGACAGAATATGCATAAGAAAAGACCCACCCTTAAAAGCCTATTTTCTTTCTAATATGGTGCAGGCACCAACCAAAAATCCTAAATTCTCAACAGCAAAAAAGAGATTCTATTAAGGAAGCACTTGAGGAATAAGAAAATAGAAAAGGAAAAAAGAGGAACAAAATTAGTCGTTTTATTTGTCAGACTAATTAGTTCTCTTTTACTAAGAACTTTGATACTCGCAAAAGTACGCAATTGAAGGGATTTTTATTTAACAACTTAATGCAGTAACCCATGGCAAAGCAGAGAAAATTGCTTATTGCATGATTTACTGATAATAACAGGATGAACTTGTTTTTCACTACTATAGAAACTTCTAGGAAAGAATTCATGTTGCATGATTTATCAGTCATATTTTTATACTGATCCATATGTTTTCTAGTCTTTTAGCTTTAGATGGAATTCTTTTTAACTGTGTATTTTCTCTCTAACAGATAGTGATCCAGCGCTAGGGCACCCAATCGAGTTCATATGCCTTGACCTAAAAGATCCTGCTATCTGCAAATACTGCGGACTCCGCTATGTTCAGCATGATCATCACCATTAAGTGGAGTCTGGTTGGGGTTTTGTCATGTTGGAATAAGATCTCAGAGAATTTGTTCGGAGATGACCGATGTTCAGCAGAAGATTTATACTTTTTTTCATCCTGAATATTAAGCTCATTCTGACAATCACATTTCGGAATTCCCTTGGATGTGTTCATAAAGCTTCTCTTGTTTAAAAAAACCAGTTATTTGTATGTGTTTTCTGTATGTTTGAGAAGAGTATTATTTGGCTTAATCGTGATTGTAATTTCTTTTATAAGTCATGACGACACATGTTTGCTTTTATAGTCTATGAAGTAGTCATGACACGTTTGCATTTAACCAAATAAATTTGTATTAATTTATTTGGTTAAGTGCTTCAGGGAGTTGAAACAGTACATGAATCTATACTTATTAATTCCGTCAATCTATGGTGAGTTCACAATGGACTTTAGGCCTGGCCGCCTGGATATCAGCTGCAAAACCATCTATTTTACCTGGTTGTCCCTTTGCTTTCAAGAGGTTGGGTTACCCTGCTGTTATTCATGACTCACCTCTTTGCCCATGGTCTGGCCAGTGGGCTGCAATTCGGGATGATAGATTATTCAATTGACTTGATCAAACCTTATTTGCCTCCGGTAGGCATTTCTTTGGCGTGGTTTACAAGATATGGATCCATAGTAGGATATTTAGGGTATCTGGCACGAATTTTTTAGGATTTTTCCTAAAAAATATGGATCCCCATGCTGAACCAAAAGGCATGCCAAAAATATGCATTTTTCCTTTTTTTAGGATTTATCCTCAACGGGGCAACTTTTACGTAGGGCTGTACAAGAAACCGACCAACCCGTGAAACCGACCCGGACCGATCCGACCCGATCGATTTGGTCCGGTTTTGCTAAACAATCGGGTCGGTTTCTGTTCAAGATGTATAAACCCGGTTATAGCCGGTTCGGTTTTGATTACTAGACTCGGTAACCGGGTTGGACCCGAACCGACACACCTTTGTGTTTTACATATTTAAAACTTAAACCTTAGCATAGGAGGCTAGCAGCCGACCTCCCTCTCTTGACAACAATCCCTCTCAAAAATGGCTCTCATCATCACAACAATCCCTCTCACCTTACTCATCTCTCTCTCTCTATACATCTCTAACTCTCATCTTCCACCAACAACAACTAAACAATTCCACCAACAACAACCCCACCATTTCCCTTCTTCGCATTAACTCTGTGATTAGAGAAGAGTGGACAGGGGAGGTATTCGATAAGGACATGAAAGATACGAAGCACGGTGAAGGGGAGATGTTGAAAGCCGGGTTGCAGTGTTGTGAAGAGGATGTTGAGAAAAAGTGGGATATCGATGAGGCAGTTGAGAAGATTGAAGAGTAAAGGGATGGCATATGAAGATTACTTACTCTTCATATGCTAGTGAAGGAGACATGTATTCCTCTAAAGCAATGACCGAGGACGACTTTGTATCTATAAATACTTGATTTTGTGTTGTTTTGGTGCAAGTTTCTATTAGGGGTTTTTGTGATTTTGTGTTTTCTTTCTTTTAGATTTGTGTAAAGGGGTGAAAGGTTAATTCAAAGTTACCACCATGTATGTGATGATTTACATGTTCTTGAGTCCCATTGATGATATTGGTTCAATGTGGGTTACTAGGTTTGCATAAACCGAACTCAGGACCCGGCCCGACCCGATTCAGTTCCGGTTCGGGTCCAGGTCCATTATTTGGTAACCCGATGAGTTCGGGTCGGATCACTAAAATACCTGGACCCGGGCTGACCTGACCCGAGTACAGCCCTACTTTTACATAAGACATGATTACTTTCTCTGACCAACTTTACAACATAGAACATGGTTCCCCTTTTAAGTTTATCTAGCCTCCCCTCAAACACTATACAATCCACATACGAAATTGTAATAGTCGCTGATTACTCTATTTTTAGATCGATAGAAGTGATTCCATCTTGCACATTGAGTACTTAGTGACTTACAAAAATCATAGTGTAAATGGCTCATATTCTTGAAGGAATTAACCACAAAATTTATGTGATTCAAACTACCTATTACAAGATTGATGTTTATAAGATCAAATATAATTAAACAAAAAATAAGCATCAAACTTAAGGGGGAAGAATATGACTAACCAAGGATGACTAACTTCTAGAATATTTATGATGTTTTATTAAGCATTAAACTAAACAAACATTTTCTTCTCTTTAGTCTTTTACTCTTTAGAGAATGGTGGAAGGGAGAAATGTTATTTTGGAACATCTATGATTATACATTATATAAATATAACATACTACAAAACTTATGATAATTACGAATTTAACTTCGATCAAAAGGCATGACAAATGGCCAAATAACATGCTAACGGCATGCCACACAGGCATGCCTAGTTTGGCATGTCGGTGCCACAATGCCATGCACCCTAATGGCATTGCCTCTAGAACTTCCTCTCATATCCATTCTGGCAGTGCACCACATCTGTCATATCATGAAGCTTGCATAGCGAGGACAATTGCCGCATACAAACAGCAAATATTAATATTTTGAGTACACCACCGTACAATGCTCCACATCCAAGTTCTTAGTTCGAGCTACCATGGTCTTAGAATTTTTTTCACTTCAAATTTTACAAAAATAAACACAATGGCCAATTGACAATGAGCTTACAAAACCGAAGTTCTAAGTTCCTCAGGCTTACTCGCAACCAAATAAATTATACAAATTAAGTCATTTATGTACACTTAATATCTAGGTATTCAACAAAAAGAACACACCTCTTGAGGTACCTTAGCTTTGCCCACAACAAACATCCCACATCTTCACATCATTTACTATCATCATTTGAAGTACTTGTTTATTTAATGGGAGCAAAATATGGACATACAATAACATTGATGCTTTCAATTACAGCGCTTGGGAAGTTTCTGCGGTTGTCGCCGGTTCCTTCCATTTCCTCTAGCTCATAACCGACTAATCCAAAATGTCAGTTACCCGAATTTTTTCTCTATCTATCACTAAAAAGGCCGAGTATACACCTACATGTAAGATACTTAAGGAAATTTTAATCCCAAATATCTGAAAACTCTTGATCTAAATGTCCTAGCTAAGTCCGCAATCTCAGACTCGGCTTTCGTTTTCTTTGTGCTTCCAGATTTCCAGCCATTGCTACCTTTCCTGGAGATCCTGTCTGCAACATCCATTGTCAAGCTGGCAATGTCTCTACTGCTTGTCAATATTTCCAACACGGAGGTAGAGTAGACAGGATTGGAAGCAAGCCTGTTGAGAAGAATCAGTACTTCACGTATTAGCAAGGTCCTGCACACACACACGAAAATGCATTTTCATTTAGCATAATTGAGCTGATTTTCATTTAGCACAACATTTTTTTTTCGACTGAGTTATATACTATATTAATGACATCAATAATAATTTTCTCTTAGGAGGGATCTATAGAGACGGAACACACAAAAAAGGTGTACAAGTAGATTTTTTACAAGCAAATTTGGTATAACATATACTGTAGACACTTTGACCTGATCAAGAACAAGATGAACGCAACAGCACAAAATGATTGGGTAACATGAACAATCTGAATACCATAAATATAGAGACTGGATATAGGATGAAGAAATGAAAAAACATCTAGTATGTTGTCTAAAACTCTGGTTATTCCTGAATATTTCACAAATTGGAGAATCAGTAGATGAATTTATCACTAAGGTTTGGTTCAAAAGAGAGCATAGATCTAGACGTCTAGGTGCTTCAGGTATAAATTGAGAGTTCTTTCATTTCCCATATAAACTTGAAGGTCATGTTTCGTTCATAATCTCATATTTACTAGATTTTTCATCTCTAATTAAAATGAAAATAGTAGCTCTCAACCCTTTCGGCTAGTTTCCAACTCTTAGTCTAAATAGAAAAACTGGTAATTCTTACGCGAAACTAGTGATGATACTTGATTCACTGTTAGATATCTCCTTCGGGTTGGGCTAGCGGTTTGGGACCATTTCTTGGACAGAGTGGTCACGAGTTCAATACCCAACACCGGGGGATATTCGCCAGGATTTATCCTGACTTAAAATGGAGCGTGCGGCTTGCGGAGGTACCGTGGCGAGCCCAGGAGACTAGTTGAGAGAATGGTGAAAAATAATGAACCTAAACGAACTTTCAGATTTCAAAATAAAAATACGCTGTTATTTTGTCCATAGCATGAGATAGTGGGCATACAAAAAAATTGCATAGATGTCCAAGATGACCGCTTCCTTAGTGTTACTCCTTCCAATCAACATGTTTTCTATAACACGATGCAGTTTATTGTGACTGCAATGATGTGGTCATGCTCCAAGGGGTGACGAAAATTGTGTTGCTATGCAAAGAAGGTTTGCAATTCTAAATCCCCATCAAAATTTAATGTGAACTTTCCATCAAAGTCCGTTTCCACTTCCGACCATCTTCTCTTTCCCTCATTGTAACCCAGATTTTGTCATATCAAAGCCTCGATATCCTCCATCTCTTTCTAAAAAGACCTTCCGCAAAAAAAATGATAATTCTAAGTCATTGTTACCCCCTCCCTCTATTATTAAGATCATTTGTTATGAAGAGATGGATACATAGCTGGCAGTGCCTTCAGGCCACAGCACACATCATGGCAAAAACTAAAAGTTTCTTAGAAGTTCCAATGAGTTCTCTGAACGACTCCCAAGTGTAAGTAATTTCATGATTATTTTAGGGAACCAACCCCGTTTTTACAAATTAAGTTTGTTCTTGTTCACCATTTTTAATCCGTACTCAGTAACTATTTATATCATATGAGATGGAACTCACTTGTATAGCGGTGAATGGGGCCAGATAAAGCATTTGGAGATTTCGACATAAGGAAGGTTATTATAAATCACGGTAAAATCAAAACAATAATCTAGAGTGGACTGTGGAGTTCTTTCCCTTGCTTATTAGAGTTCTTACTGGAATACTTCTTCCATTACTTAAGCTAAGCATTACTGATAATAGAAAAAAGGTGTGGTATCCTTTACGTAGTAGACAGTTATGAGGTGCAAGTATTCAGTAGGCTGCAGTGAAATAAACATGGAGAATATTTTCGAATGAAGTAGTATTTACTACATTCCTCTCATCCCATCCATATCGAACTACTAATGTGTGCTTAACTACTTACCTGAATCTTCTCTGGAAATTGATATTCCCAGAAGGTGTTCTTGAAGATCTCTTTTTCATGATTTGATTAATAAAACCTTGTATTCTAGGTTTTTTACTGGGCAATCTATTTCTTGCTGGTCCTAAGCGTGCGTGCATTTAGCAATTCATAGGTCCTAGCGCGTTTAGCAAATCGCTCCTATTCCGTGAAATAAGACGAGTGTCAGGCTTTCTATTGCTGGGCATCACTGGCTACTTTATGGTCAGGAGCTATAGACATTTGTAGGTCTAGGAAGAAAAAGAGCCCATTTTGACTGGTGACTTGTTTTCTATTTTTCCCGAAGACTGACCCTAGAGCATCCTTCGTGTCACGATGTCGAACGTTGCATTGCACGGGGGACGGAGTGACCAGAGCAATTTATATATTTACTCAATCGCTAGTTTGGTGCAATGTTTTGGATTGGCTAAAGTTACTACGTCACATTGTAATAAATGTCCCAAAGTTGTCACTGAAATGTCTTCTGACGATCCATCTATTTACAAGTTTAGCTTAGTGAAATTTCAATACACTAAAACCGAAAACCAAGAGGCACATGACAATGTGGTGGCCGGTGAGTGACACGTAAGACATGACTGAAAGTTCTACCAAAAGGTCCAAAACACATTACCACCATGGCCACAAAGTCAGGTTTGCATCAAGAAGCAAACTCCAATAGAAGGCGAGAAGCTTCCCATCCCAATCATTAAAACCATTTTGTAAAAGTGCAGAACTCGCGCAAAATAATTTCATTAGTACGTACAGCAAATTCCTTCAAAAGAATCACATCTCACGAGCTTCCATCCTCATTAGATAAAGACCGAATCAAATCTCCCCAACATTCACTATATTGATCTTCTGGACCATGTTTTCATTGAACAGCTCTGTGTTAATAATGCATATATGATATACGCAAGTAAACCTTTTGCATATTCTATTTCCTAAATTATATATATATATATATATATTATTTTATTTTATTATTATTTTTTTTAATCTCTTCTACTTTCGCTTAATACAAGTTCATGATTCGGTATTCTTTTACTTATAATCCGTCGTACAATAATACATGCAAATTTGGTGTCCGGGATATCTACACTGTCAAAGACGATTTCGATGCATGTATCTAACATGCCCATGTTTAAACAGGTTGATCCATGAAACCACTAGTTATATACATAAATATTAAAGCTTAGAAGCATAACTTATTAGAAACTACACAATTGCCTGGAAGAAGTACAAATTAATTTGTGTGAGACATTATTATTTTATGAGAGAGACATGTTCGAATTTAGAACAAAAATGAAAATTTACCTCTCTTCGCAAGCTGCTGATGGTTCTGCCGATTCTGTATCCATTTCTAATGCCAATGCTCGTATAACTAACTCGACGAAACTAAATCCATTAGAGCTCCCCGGTTTTAAGACAACTTCAAAACCGGATTTTCCGGATGAAGCTAGAAAGGCCACCAAGATGATTGCATGCCTACGAAGTTTCAGCTCCTGAGAATTTTCCCCATATTAAAAACTTTAGATGATCCAGAAGCATTTCATACAATATTGAAGCAGCAGTACTAAAACATACAAACAACTGAGCATAGAATACACACCATAAATAACACATACATAAAATAATCTTTCTCCGTAACAGCAGGTGACAACATACAGAGTAGTAGCTAAACTAAATCAAATATAAAGGATGCATCTCGATCCTAGCTGCTAATCTCGCGTTCAAATCAACAAATTCACAATTTAATCTGTCAAATAATTGTAATAATTGATCAATTTGTGTTTCTTATTATTGCAGCGAACAATTCGTGGAGAAATTATTTATAGAATAATTGGGAACAAGTCTCAGGTTCACTGGATTAGTGGACTCTGATATTTTTAGGTTGATAGAACTGAACCAGTGACATAGTAACTGATAACAGGAATTATTTACCAAATGAGGTATCTATTATAGTTCAACAAAAAAAGTTATTGTTTGCTGGTATTAAAAAAAGACCAGAGATATTTATTATACGTTCAATAAAAGAGGTTATTGTTTACCAGTCGGCCCCCAGCCCAAGCCCAATAAATGTCATCACTCTCGTAGTATGAAACCTCCAATCCCAAGTCTAGATTTGAGGTTTAGGAATTTCATATCATATTGTTTATACATGCACATCAATCGCATCTGCACTACTGCCACCCTGCTACCTCCTTCTCCATCTCAGCTCATTATTACTCTTGAAGGAGTGAGGAAGAGGGTCTAAAGCAAGGGGATCCTTTCTCTCCCTACTTACGTGATAGTGATGGGAGTCTTGGGCCTTCTTGTTGATGAGAAAGCTATCAATAAGACTCAATTTGCATGGGAAGTGCATTAGTCCAAGATTAACGCACTTGGATTTTGTTGACGATCTTCTTGTGTTCTTCAAGGGGGATATATCTCTGCAGATGCTGTTAAAAATTGCTTGGAGAAGTTTGAAGGAAATAGCTCACTAGACTTGCAACTAATCCACAAATAAACCCTCTATTTTCCTTGCACGTGTTAGTGATGAGAACAAAGCCCTAATTTGTGCTATTATTGGGTTTAATGTAGAGTGTAGATACCCTTCCTATGAAGTACTTGGGTGTACCCTTGATTTCCACTAGAATGAAGAAGCGGGATTGTATTCCCCTTGTTAAGAAGATGACAATCAGAATTGGCTCTCGGCAGAACTCGGCTCTATCATTTGCAGGAAGAATGGTGCCTTACAAAGTCTGTCATAAATAATATACATGTCTATTGAACTAGTACCTTGTTTTGCCCAAAAGTGCTAGCTACCAGATTCAGTTCATTCTTTCCAAGTTCCTGTGGCATGGCAATGTAATCAAAAGAACTGTTCCTACTAGCTGAGCTAATATGTGTTTCTAAAAGTGAAGGTGGTCTTGGGTTAAAAAAAAGACTTCAAGTGTGGAACTCAGCAGCTGTGTTATGAAACATAATAGGAGAGTTGCTTCTCAAGTAAACAATACTTGGTCCAAATGGATCAATAAGCATATCATCAAAGGGAGGAACTTTTTAAATATTAAAGCCAGTAATGTTGCTACTGGAGTTGGGCAGAATTCTTAAGTCCAGATTGTAGGCTCAACATTGAAAATTTTGTTAGGCCCTGGAAGGACTACTTTTTTCCTACCAAGATCCTTGGCATGGAAATGGTGTTCTCAAAGATGAATTCAAACCCCAATTGAAGTATGATTCTTACTAAATTCACAATGCAAAGGTTAGTAATGTGATCCAAGGTGGGCAGTGGAGGATTCTTATGCACCTGCATCACAATATTCATGAGATACATTCTCCCCTCCCTGTTATTTCTCATGTGGTCGGTTCTAATAAAAAGACTGCGAGGACTCCAGCCTCTGATGGAAATTATTTTGTTTCTGTTATTGCTGAAGCCTTGAGAAGTCATAGAGCTTAAGTTGATTGGGCTAGTATATGTTTTTCCTATGAAGCTATTCCTAACCACAATTTTTGTAGATGAGAGAATATTATGGCTGTAGAAATAAATAAGAGGAGAAAGTTTATTTACCCTTAAGTTGATTCATAGATTACATCTTAGACTCCCTTTATATAATAGGGGCTCTCTAAACTACTTCAATTCTTACTCAATGTGGGACTATACTAGTATATGTGTAGATGCACACATATACTCCAATACTCCCCCTCACGTTGATACGAACACAATATGTTTGTATCAAGGTGGATAACAATAAAAAAGTAAAATAGATAATTCTTCATAGGGATACAATCACTCCCTCACTTATAATAAGGCTCCCCCTAAAACTGATAAAACTTCTTCTAAACAATCCTTTTGCAGCAGTAGAAACACTTCAAAACTTCGCATATCCCTTGTGAAATCGAGAGCATTCCGACTTGCCATTTTTCCCACACGTATTTGTGAAATCAGCGACACTAACCAACTTGCCAATTTTCCCACTCGAGGGTAATGTAAATATCTTGAAGAGACAGTGAGGTAAGAGGATTAGTCGATGAAGACCATCACTCGAGGTAATGTAATGTTGAGGAGAGATTATTATTTGGGGAAAAAGGTATCTACTGAAGGAAAGAAACAATTCACTCGAGGATAAAGAAATCCACTTGAGGAAGAGGAAATCATAATCGTGGTGTAAGGAATTGAACATCTTCACCCGACTCAAAGAAAGAAATCGCGTAGGAAACGATAAAAAAGATCAAAGAAAATCACTTAAGGAAAAGAGACTCACTCTAGGAAAGAATTACTCGAGGAACGAAACCAATAACTCATGATCGAGGTGGAAGGTAGTTTAACATCTTCATCCGATCCAAAGAGAGGGAAAAAAAAACTCATGACCGAGGTGGAAGGTTAGTCTAATAACATCTTCATCCGATCGAAATAGAGAAAATCGTATCTCACGACAGGAGATAGTGGGAAATATCACATCTTGATTTTGTAACTTGTACTTGTGAATTTGGCGAAAGAGAGAAAAGATAATCACTAGAGCAAAAGAGGATCACTCTAGGAAAGAAATACTCGAGGAGAGGAAAAATCACTAGAGAAAAAAAACAAACTCATGATCGAGGTGGATGGTCACTTAACAACTTCATCCGATCCAAGGAGAGAATATCGCATTTCGCGACGGGAACCGAAAAAGAAAACGCCTTTCACAAAAACAAGAGAAAATAATCAAGTACTTAATTTTCTCCAAGATGAGATTAGACATATAGAAGCTACACCACTGAAATTAGAAATCAAAGATTGTAGCAAGAAGAACTCAGTCTTCACTCCTTGGGCAGCACCTAAAAGAAACACAAGCCAAGAACAGCTAGAGATCTGGGTCTTCATAATACTATATCAGCTAGTGATCACCACCAAGAACACCAAACTAATCACAGAGAATGGGTATGAGGAAGCAACTATTGAATCACGAATTCTTTTTTTTCTTCCTTCTAATAATCCGGCAACGGCAACGGCCGCCGCCAGCGGAAGCAAGGAACCGTTACACTGTCTTCAAGAACACAACCGCTCTGACACCATGCAGAAATAAATAAGAGAAGAAAGTTTAGTTACTCTTAAGTTGATCCATAGATTACATCTTAGACTCCCTTTATATAATAGGGGCTCTCTAAACTACTTCTATTCTTACTCAATGTGGGACTATACTAGTATATGTGTAGATGCACAGATATACTCCAACAATGGCCACTCAAGATGGACTTGTTAATCAACATGTCATGGGAGTTCTTTATGTAATTTTTTTGAGGCTGATTTTGAAAACAAAAATCGTCTCTTTACGGGATGCATTATAGCTAAACCCATCTCGGGCAATTTTTTGGGTCGATGTGACTTCGGAAGACCTCTTGTTACTCTTAGTTAAAAAGTTACATGGATGTGCACTCTTCCTAAGAACTCCTTTGTACCAAGTTGATCTACAACAGCATTTTCTGCCTTTGTTTTTCATACATGGAGGGAGAGGAATAATAGAACCTTTAGGCAAGAGAGCAAGGAAATTAATCAGGTGGACAGGCTTATTGCCAATGATGTTCAAGATAGGATTTCAAGACTTACAGGTATTGGGAGCTGCCCAAACCCAGTTTTGCCTAGAATTGGTACAATTTTAACCAGTAAACAAATTGATATCACTATAAATTCTGGTCATAAAATAAGATATATTAAAAAAAAAAAGATGTGTAAAGCAATGGATATATCGCCGCTTTGTCCCATATATTGTAAATATCTGTTTCTGGCACAGGTATATTAGACAAGAAGGATATCTAATACATTCTTGAAACTGGTGCGAGGAAGATGTGGGATGAGTTTTAAAAAAAAATTATATATACAACTCGTACCTGTATGCCATATCCTCTGCAATTGACACATTCTGCTAACCCTTCTAGGATACTCCTAAATCCTCGATATTGTAGATGAACACCTTTGACATCAGCTGCAGCTCCACCACTCATGTCATCTTTACAGCCAGAACAAAACTCCGTCAAAAACTTTGGGCCTTCAAATCAAAAGAGATGTTTTAAAATGTTTTCGAAATGATAATTATGTTCATAATAATCATGAAACATATTTCGTCACTGAACTCTAATTGGTATGACCAAGTCAAATGCCAAATCATGTGGAGACCTTAGAGCATCTCCAATGATACCTCTAAAGAGATGTAAAAACCGTCCAAGTAGCAAAGCAAAACATTCTCCAATAGTCAAGTTGTAAAGAGTAGGTAAAAAAGGTACTGAGATAGGTGTATTAGCGTATTTATAAAAAGAAAAATCATATTAAGTGTCAAACTTTAAAATGGTTAGGTGGGGACAATATCGGTACCACTTAACCACTCCCAACAAGGTGAGAGGTTTTACATAAAAAGGTTGTGGTGTCAAGTACAGAAAGATCACCACCGCCACCTTTAAGATTGAGCCATCCTCGGCTTTGTCACAGCCCCACTTCACACTGAAGAAGTAAGAAGATGGGTAAAGGTTCTCGCTGTAGATATTTGATCTAATGGGGAAAATAATTCAATCTCTCAAGATAGTTTTATCTCTCCCACGTGAAGCAACAAGAGATGAGCTTTAGGATCTCTGAGAAAATCAAAGGATGGTTTCCTTACATATTTATTAAAGAAGAATTCTTTTAATGTTAAACTCTTAAGTTGTCCATATAGACCCTCAATTATAGGTTATGGTCGTTTACACGTACCATGTACCGGCCGTCTACACCCCACGTAGTGCACTCTTTTTCTATTTTGTTATTTAAGGTATTAGTTTATATTTTTGGCAGCTTTCTAATTTTTCAAAGGTTATGGTAGTTTACACGTACCACATATTGATCGTCTACACCCTACGTAGTGCACGTAGTGCACTCTCTTTCTATTTTGTTATTTAAGTATTAGTTTATAATGTTTGGAAGCTTTCTAATTTTCCAAATTGATGAAAACTACTATGTTCTACCATATCCGTCCCTCGTTGATTAATGAACATGGTCGAGACTGTTCTCCTCAACATGAGAAAGATGATTTTCGGAGAGCAGTACCGGGAGAGAACGAAACAATAACAACAATTCTAATGGGGGTCACTACCAACCACAACCTGTGGGAGGTAATAATTTATCCGCTTGTATTCGTATTATCACTTCTATTCAACAAGACCATGCTGAATATTGACAAATTTGATGGGAAACTCGATCCAAATGCCTTTATTGATTGAATCATTCGGGTGGAAAAAATATTTGTGTATAAGAAATACACTAATCCCAATCGAGTAATGCTACTAAAAACAAAACTCAAAGGATATCCACTCACATGGTGGAATAGTTTACAATTTATACGTATCCAGGATGGTTTTCCATAAATAAATAAAAAATTAAGTTGGAAGCTGGTTGTGGAAATTGATCCCAGGACCTCTTTACCGAATGGTGGGCGATGGGGCAGATTTTTATGATAGAGTTTGTTCTGATTGAGTAAGAGAGGGATGTCTTTATGCGTTTACAGAATTTGCGACATGGTAGGTTAAGTGTAAAAGAATACACAGATGGATTTCATTTACTACACACTCACGCTAATTTGCGTGACACTAATGCCCACAAAGTGGGTAGGTACATTAATGAACTTCAAAAGTTTATTCACGATGATCTCAAGTTAGTATCTCTTCCCAGGATGTCGGATGTTGTGAAGTCAGAAGAACTGCACAACCCAACTACCTACTCAACTACGACTTCAACCACTACTGCTCAAGCATCATCAACATTGGTATTCCATGCTCGTGTCCCCATATCACACTAATACAGTTTCATGTTTTGGGTGCAGTAAATCAAGGCATATGAAGAGGGATTGTCCCCAATTGATGAAACATGTGACATTGATCACAAAAAACCTTTGCGAACACGTGACAACGACGCTTAGAGTTTGTGGGACAAACAGAAAATGGAAACTGAATTTGTGGATTCCATGACCGGCTATCCCGATCGGTAAAATCCGAGGCCGAATTTTTTAAGTCGGGGAGAGTTGATAGGTTGTGATTTTTTACACGTACCACGTAGCGGTCATTCTACACCCTATGTCAGTTAAGTATTGGTTTCTATTTTTGGGGAACTTTCTAAATTTTCAACACAAGGTTTAGGATTTTTCTTCCAATTTTCTAGATTATAAGGTTTCTTAATTAATCTAGAACTGAGGTTTCTAAAAACTACTAAGTTGTTAATTGTAATGGGTCTCCTTATGCCTAAAATCTTTACATGCTACCAGAGCAATTGTGATCTTGAAGACGATAACGCTTTTCCGCTTACGGCAGCGGCTATTGTCGTCGCCTGATTTGTTTTGCAATTTACACGTTGGTTAACCCAAGTTGAGTTCAGTTTAAAACAAACTTTTCATATCATTAGTTACCTACTTCAGTCCAGCTTATCAACCCAGTTCTAACAGATATGGTCAAAACAAAAGCCAAAGTTTGAATTTAAAATAAAATAAAATGTTCATTCAATATTATTATGTGAGTTCTTTTAAGATAAGAGACATTGACAAACGAATGAGATTTTTGCTCCGATCCCCATCCATTTGAAGGTGAGTATAGGTATTATGAAGTATGGAGACTAAAGTATTTATATGAATGGAGGGGGGTTTGTTGGTAGCAATCAGGATATAGGAGTTGACGACATGTTAAAATCATGCTTTGTCAAAGACCTTAATACTATGGAATTCAGTGATAGTTCAAGCCGAAACTTTTGCTCATATTTAGTACTGAACTCGAGGATTTATTTCGAGTAAGTATTTTTCCTGAGATTCCATTCCCGGTATAATATTTAGTATTTTGTATATGATAGTCCAAGCCGAAACTTATGCTTAAAATTAGTATTCAGCCCGAGGTTTCACTCTAAGGTAGTATTTTGCCCGTGTCAGTATTGAGTCCGAGGCTATAAGCTCGTGACAGTTTTTTTACCCTAGTAGCATTAGTATTCTAGTACGAAATACTAGATCGTACTTATGCACATGACCGTATGTTCTGGTATGTGATACCAATTCGCTTATTTTGGTATTCGTTCTTGGTTTGTGTTAGAACATGCATTTAGGAATGTTCTTTGATGCTTTTGGACACAAACATTGATTCATCTGAGCAGTCCTCTGACATGTACTCATAAAGATGGACAAATTTTTCTGAGTTGATGGTTAGTATATGGTATTTTCGTGACTTTAGTAATCGATCCAGGTGTTGTTCCTCGACGAGTATATTATTAATGTAGTAACTATTTTTTTCATTGATTTGAAACTCCAGATAAAAGCAACTACTTGTAGTTACGAGGAAGATGTCACGGGTAAAATCTTAAGGTATAGAGGAAATTCTTGAAGAACCAAGTTAATGTTAAGGCAAAGATGAAGTTCTTGAAGAGTCAAGTTAGTTTAAAGGCAAAGATGTATTCTTGAAGGTTCAAGTTAATTTAAAGGCGATGAAGTTCTTGAAGACTTAAGTTTGAAGATAGAGTTAGGGTATTAAGTTCTTTGTGAGGGGGAGTATTGATTTATCAAGCTGGAAATACAGAGTTTGTACTTCCCAGCTTGAGGGGGAGTATTGAATGATACTATTTAGTATGTAATCTTATTAAGGTGAGTAGCGTAGAAGGAGTAGAAGTTAAGAAAAAGAGGAGTTATCCGGCAACTAGTAGATTATAGTTGAAGTATGTATTAGGTTGCTTAAGATACAAGCAATTATTATTTATAAATAAACAAGTATAGGACTAGAATAGAGTAATTCTTTCTCACCCTCCTCACAAATCCTCTGACACCCTCCTTCTCTAAAATCTTAGCAAAGTCCATACATGCGATGCAATTCATTAAGCAACACCAACTCAAGTATTTCAGGTACTGTACATACAATACGTACGCGAAAATTAATAAGTACATGAAAAAATATGGGTCAATGCGCGTCCCCATCGGGATGGTTAAATGTATATAATTTGCCTTGTTTCTTTTTTCCCTATATTTGCGAATATTGCAAGTACAAAGCACTGTTGAAAGCTTTTTGTACAAATGCGAATAAGTAACATGCGGAGAAGTTGCCCACCAACTAAGATAATGAAAAGAAAGTTAAGAGTGTGCGGACCTACAATTTAATAGAAGAAAAAGAAGACGCACTGCTTGCTTTCGCACACGAGAGCTAATTTCCTTCTGCAATAGCCGTGACATGTTTTCGAACATAAGCGCCGTCCCAAATCTGTTCCAATCACAAAAGTCATTCATTTTCCGCGAAATAATTCATAAAGAACTATATGTTGTGAGACACAGAGACAGGACTTACTTTTCTCTTTCCAGACAAGGACTGGTTCTCATAAGAACCAGATTCATGATCGATACTGCCTCAACTTTTATGTATTCTTCTGTAACTCCAGCAGCAATACATTGCATATTCCCGAAGAGCGAAACCCAATCTAATGAAGAAACAAAATCGACCTCACAAAAACTCCCACCTTCGTTATTATTTAGATACTGTACTCCGACATGCATCTTTTCAGATTTTCCAGGCTCTACAGCATTGTCGTTAGGGTACATGCCTTCAATAGTGACATTGTCCCTGAGCAGAGTACACTGAAAGATCAAATCTCGTCATAAGCTTATGCATGAAGAATAGTAACTAGGAGGATAGATAAATATAAAGGGTTATTTAGACTTTCAGTGACCCCCATTACTTGTCTCAAATTCGATGTGCCCCACCCACCCCTCTAGAGATTAAAATCTTAGTCAACTCAAAATGCGTATAGATTCGCGAAAATATGTACATGGGTGGGTGTGCGGATGCCTTTACTTGAAACTACAAATGGTGGGTAAATTGTGAATGTATTACTTGGAACAAAAGCTGGTGGGATAAGTCTATATAAAGCATAAGTAAATCAACCAGAGTGGACAGAAAATAAAAGAAATGAAAGCAAAAGGCTCCTTTTAGAGAAGCATATAAATTAAAAGAGGTATAAATAGATCCGAGAAGGGGAAATAGCTGGAAGAGATAAAATATGAGGAACTAAATGAAACATAGTGACCTTACATTACACGCAATCATCTCTCAAAGATGTATATCAATGTTTAGTAACCTTATAGTATTGAAATATTCCATACAACACCTCTAATTTCATCCTATTTTGTATGGCGAATAAAGGTAGTATTCCTATACTGAACTTCGGATTTTTTTTAACTATGTGTGTGTGTGAAAATTAAAAACAACCCCATCAACCTACTCATAAATTTGGTTTTGACAAAAGGTGATACAGACAATAGGTTATAAAGTAAATTTTTTTATTAACAAACGAATAGTCCACCCTTCTGCTGAATGCATCCTTTAACCATTTCAATCTCAATTCATCTTCCATGTCTCCTTTTTTTTGCAAAAACTCCTCCATATCTCAAATTACAAACACATTAAACTGTGTGTATCAAATAGGCAATGGGCTCAACTTCCCAGCCATTCTGATCCTCTATATTGTGCAAGTTACGATCAATTGAATTCCCAACCTCACTCTACCATATCAGACACAACTCGAATTTATTTAGACTCCATTAAGGAGAGATCAGTCTTCGATGTTTCACCACCCTTTTTTCAGTTTATAATGATTCAAGATTCTTTGTCACATTCTTCGTTAGAGAGAGAATGAGTGAGCTTCAAGTGGGGTTATTTATAGGGAAGAATCATACTCTGGTTTGCTGGCAAAATATTGCAATTTTATTTGGGAACAAAAACACAAAAGGCACTAAATTTGAGAGTAAGTAGTGGCTAAAGCTCAGACTTTCTTCACTGGAATATGTACAATCTTCCACTATGACCACCATTTGACCCACTAATAGGGGAAACTGGAGAGACACCTTGGAGTGGTGGGAGAAGTATCTCATTTTGTCAGCCTCACAATTCCTGGGTTTTCTTGATTTGTGTCTCCTCTAGAATTCTTCTTTAAGAAAAATATCTTTTCATTGGCCCTATGCTAGACTTTGCGTGGCTTTATGTTTTCTTCCATAATATGATGACTGAGTGGTACTTTAATTTTTAGGGGTCTGAATTTCTCTAATTAATGTGATCATGTCCCAAAATCCCCTGTTCCGTTCCCCAGGATTAAGCAATTAGGTTGAGGTAGGCATTGCAATGAGAAAGAGTATGCATCTTTCCCCCGGTTTGCCTTAGCTACACTTTTACTGTTTTACATTAATCCTTTCCAACCAAAAATTAATATAATCGAAATGCTTTAGAAATTCTTTGGCTAAACCACATAAGAGGAGTGTAGTGATTGAGTGGTCAAAACTGGATATGGGGGCATGTCTTGCATTTGCTTCAGAGAAAATGGAATTGTATCAGGATGTTACGAGGGTGTGATCCAGGGTCTCTGACATGTACTGTATAATCTCCGCGCAGGAAAAGATAAGTGATCAATCAATTATATGCTATGAAATCAACTTGATGGACAAAATTAATGTGATAAGTTGAAGCATAATAAAATGGAAGTAGTGATCATTGTGGCTTACCTTTTGAAAGACTTTGTATCCAAGCACAGTATATGTTGCAGTACGGCACGCAATATACGCAATGATCTGTAGACGATGACAGTCTACACCACAATGGGAGGATACATAAAAGTCGGAAGAAATATATAACTTTATGGGAAAACGGAATTGCACAAGAATGTAAATATAACTAGGATAAATCATGTATAAAAAGGCATGTGTATATGGATTTATCCACCAAGATTGAGATAAAACAAAATCAAAAAGCGTCGATCCACCTAGAATTCGATACTTCAACAGCCATTGTCTAAAGATCAAGCTACTCAGGGAGGGCATGATTGTTTTATTTTACTAGCTAAGACAACCAAAATAAGACATAGGAAATCGCACATGTGGCACAAGCTATTTTACCATGTGACAGTGAGAAGACAGTGATATCTATCATTGGAAACTCAAGTTGCAGGAACTCCTGAACTTTACTAAGAATTTGGTAAAAACTGATCTTTTTGGAAACCTCACACCAAGATCTTACAAATGAAATGCATGAAAATATTTTACTTTAGACATGGAATATTTATTATTACACAAAAAGAAGTGCTTATATGTGACGAAGTATACAGAGTTGGTAGGCCTAATTTAATGATTGAGCTGAGGATGAAAGCCCGTGGAATAGAATTCAAAAGCGCCCGTACAACTTTATTTACGTCGAAGAAAAATCGAGCATTGAAGTCATGTGCAATAAATGCAGGTGTGTGGATAAGGTACCAAAGGCACCGGATTCAAGGAAATTATGTATGTGCGTGACGTAAGTCTATATGATAGCATTAGACGAGGATCTTTCTAGTAGAAATGGAGTCGAGTGCAAATGGAACACTCATCAAAATTGAGTGACTAGGGCACGTGAAGTAGAGTCGTAACCTATGTCACTGCTAATCTACATCAAAAACGGTGTCTGTTTTATATCATGCCATAAGTTACAGCAATAAACAATAGGCACTAATTACTGTTCAATACCAACAGAAACCAATTTCACATTCCGGATTGCCTAGATTTTACTGCTTTAGTAGACATGACGGTGTTAGGTGCTTGAGAATCTCTTCCATATGTTCAATGAGGACGGAAAAGTCAATATAACCAAAGGGAACATAGTGTGTGGCACATGTTGATAGCATCATGTGTTTCTGAGAGAATTATCTTCTGTATTTTCTTTCTGCACAGAAACTTCATGATCCGATGAATATTGAACTACAGCTCAGAATTTGATGAATTCAATGAAAAAACTCAAAGAGATATGTCAAATGACATCCATGAAAAATATTTCTGTTTTTGGGAAGAAACAACTACTTTTACTATTACTAAGGTATGTAGAGTTAGGTGCCAAATTGACATATTAACATCCTTGTCATATTATGAGGAGTTTAGCATCAGACGTTCTTCTTCTCCCCCACGATTGTACCTCCCATAGACAGCACCCTTCCTTCTACATGACTAATCCTTTTAGCCACTACCTGATCATAATCAGCCTTAACCCAATAGGGAGCTCCAAGAGGTCTGAGAATATGATAATCATTTGACCACGCATGACGCGCCTGACAAAACCAGCAAGGACGTCTAAGCCATTTTCCCCAACTCCTACACTTTTGCCTTTCCTTATATCCACTTCAAGGTCAGAACAGGGATAAAAAGTAAACAAGAAGACACTTAACAGCTCCCACTCTGGCTCCTCCTGCACCAGAAAAGATCAATTGATTGTTCTCAAACTAAATATGTCGAATCTCAAGATCACCTCTTCCTGCTTTAAAATCTTTCAAGTTCAACTCTCCAACTCCAGCCCTTTGATGCAATCTTCCACTACTAAAAGGAATAAATGGGCTAATAATGAACCTCCCTGCTTAAGATCTCTAGAACTCTAAGAAACTGGCCGGTGAACCGTTAAAGAGCTCCTAGGAATAAGACCAAAAACCAATTCTACTAAGCATATAATGAAGAAAGTCCAAATATTTACATAATTAATGTCTCTCCGTAGATAATACAAACTACCCCCCACCATAATTTCCTCCTAGAATCGTGCACTCATTGATCCTTAGAAAAGTCCTCATCTTGAAGTAGCGCTTGAAACAACCCAAACTTTCTTTACAGAAGGTGAGTGTAAAGCCGTCCGGCCTAAGAAACTTATCACCATCCCAACTCGGTAAGATTTAACAGCTCTGACTGGCTCCTTCCATACCAAAAAAAGATCAATTATCGCCCTCAAACTGAAGATATGAAATCTGAAGATCACCTCTTCCTGCTTCACCAGCCCTTTGATGCAATCCACTCCATGGGGGGGGGGGGGGGGGGGGAGCCTAAGACCTCTAGAATTCTAAGAAAAACTGGTGGGGAGCATTGAGAAGATCCTAGAAAGACATGGAGGAAATGCACTTACAACCTACTACGCATAAGACCAAAAACCCACTCCTACTAAGAATATAATCAAGAATAATTATTGCATCTCCATACGATCTTGTAAACTATCCCGCAACATCCTTTTACCTCCTAGAAGTTGTGCGCTCACTTATCCTTAAACAAGTCCTCCACCATCTTCACGAAGTAGCACTTGAAACAACAAAAACATCCCTTAGTAAAGCCATCCGACCTAAGATATTTATCCCTGTCCAACTCGGTAAATGCTAACAGAATTTCTTCACTCGGAAAATTGACCTCCAATCTATTTGTAAACTCGGAGGAAAAGCAAACAAAATGCAAACAGTCCACCATGGGTCTCACGGTCTTTTCCTCTCTAAAGCTCTGACTTATACTCTTATCACTTCGTGCCTAACCAAAACCTCATATTGTCCAGTACCATACTCTTTTTTAGGATGACATTACCATGCTTCCAATTTTTTCACAGCGCTAGCTACTCAATGGAAATACAGAGTTGTTACCTCCTTACTTGAACCACTCAAGTTAAATAAGATTAATAAAAAAAATTGGTAAATTGATATTCCCATTGGGTGTTTTGATGGTTTCAGTAGAAATTTCCTTCAAAAGACAACAATAACCTCTACTTTGCAATGTATTATCAATTGGCATTGTAAGTAAAAGGTTATACAAAAATCAAGAAATCTTCCAAGTCCAGAACCTGTATAATTATATGGAAGAATATTAATCTACTATTTTCTTCCAACCCCCAAAGAGTACAATTGCTCAAATGTTACTCAAAACAAGATTCCTGAGATTTAAAGCTTAAGATTTTTTGTCGCTTACGTTTTTAAGAGCACAAAGATCAAGCAACGCTTCAAAAAAAGTGTCCAATTGGATTATCCCATTGCTTATCTGCAACGGAAAAGATAAACAAGTTACGTTCACAAACTAAATATAGAGCATTGCAACAGAAAAATAAAGGTACGCTTTACACGATTTATATTAATTTAAATAATTTCTAAGAGTTATATTGCGGTGTGAACTAACTCGAGATAGTTCTTTAAGATGCAAAGAAAAACAAAATAAAAAAAGTGAACCAATTCCTTGGGGTTATTTGGACTCTACCCCATAAATTGTTAATTTAGGGTGTTAACTAGCCCATTTTAAACGAAAATAAATAAAGAACGCTTTATTTAAAATACTTATTATGGAGGTTACTCTAAATAACCTATTTCTCATCATAGCATGATCCAGCTACTACCTTTCTTAACATCAAGTAAAGGTGAGATACTTTTGCAGCTTCAGCAGACTGATCGGATTGCATTGGGTCGTGCAAAATCATATGATAAAAGCTTTTATCTACCAGAGAATCCAGCGTTATTTTTGAGGGCATACTCATGCCCATGAACCTGAAAAGGATATAAAAATCTTCCGAACAAGTCATAAACAACTTTGAGACAAGACCACTTCCTGATCTTTGGCTACTTGGAGACTCCCAAATGGCAAGCAACTTAATTGAAAGATTAGTCCGAGTACGTAAGTCGTTATTTGTGATAAGCTGGATAGAGTCGTCGAGTGTATCTGTTTGCACTCCCGCAGCTTTAGTACATTTGAGCTGGGCGGTAGTATCTTGAATGATAACTTTCTGTTCAAATAAAGTCTTATTAGTGCAAACTTCTTTAAAAACCCAATAAGAACATCTCTAATGTTAAGGTTAACAAGCCCTGCCAAAAACAACCGCAGAAATCCTCCCAATGGTCAAAAATATCATAGGTCTGTCCATAACATTCAACTGTATCGCTGTTCATACATAAGTTAAAATCTCCAAAGTTCATCTTCTTGGCTTGTCGGCATATCTAAGAAGTCAGATGCCTATGTGTTGGGTGCACACCTTAAAGTAGGCCTGTGGATTTGTAATCATAAGATTTAATAAGTTTAAGGGTTTGATTTCTTGGCCCTTCGTGTTGCTTTTTACCTAGCTGAGTGTTGCTTTTGAATTAGAGTGCTGCTTTCAATCTTTCATCCTTGTCTCAGAAGCTTTTGCTGGGTAGGTCAAAGAGCAGCTAACAAGCTAGATGAAGTCCTGCATCTTTGCGAGTTCAGAGATATTTCATTCCCATGAAGCCGTCACCAGACGTGCAAATGAGACTATAGACCTAGAGTAGCCCCAGATACGGAGTAGTGCATGTCTATATAAAGTGGCATGTGCACCAATAGAAACCGGGGATTTCATAGTGGTAATGTTTACAAGGCTCCGTTTAAGTTAAGTAGTTAGATAGTTACTCTAACCCATTACACAATAGGGGACATTAGCTTTTCAGTTGTTGTCTCAAAGCCGTGTGTTGTGCGGGTGTTTTGCTCAGAATTTTGAGATTTAACCTTTTTAACAATATCATCATACCATTGGAAGGATTTTTGGGCTTCGTAGGGTTGAAACGACATTTAACCTACCATTGAAGATGTTCTAATGGGAAAGAATTTAAGAACAGACACAAACCTGGATAGAGCTTTCAGTAGAAGTCGTCAAAGCTGCCATAGACAAATGCAAATAGTCGAGATGTCAAGAAAATTGTACATGACAATCAGTTGTTTCAAGCATAGTCTCAATATAATTCTTACCATTTTCGATCAAGATATGTTTCCTCAGATCTCTTGTAAGGGATAACCCATCAATTGGAACATTATTTCTCATAGGACCATGACTTTCAGAGGGTAAATGGCATAAAGAAGGTCCCCCTATTTGTTGAAGGACCTTCACGGAATTGCATGACTCCTTTTCTGATACGAGTGAATTCCGAAACGGCAGAGAAGACTGTGGGTGGACTTGATTAACAGCTTGAAGTCTCCTGTCAACATAGTAGTCCTAGTAAATATCAATTATTACTAAGCTTTTAAGTACAATTAAAAAAAGTAGTAGCTTATTTGTATACGTAGTCCCAGCTCATGTTTGCCCTTGAGATTTGGGTTTATCTAGTACAATAGAATCATTTGTGGACAGGAAGTTGAAAGGATGAAGGAGTAAACTGACAATGTTAAGCATTTGACGATAATGACTACACTGGAAGGAAACTGATAACCGTTATGATCATGTGGGACATATGGAAGAAAAGAAAGAATATAATCTTCAGAGGGAGAGAACATAGCTTTCTGATTCTCATTTTGGGGGTCAAATCTGCACTCTTCTCCTGGAGTAGTATTGATGTGGCATCTAAGCCATAAAGTGCACTTCCAGACATTTAGAGTTGTTTACTTCGACGAATTTGCAGCTACAACCAACATGTGATGAAATGGTTCAAGAAAGCTAGCTCTCTTTCGATTTGGAGAGGAAGGGAAGAGGGTACATCCTTGGGCTCGTGTCACATATATGATGTTTGCTTTGGCACGAACCTTCTATTCTCTACATGGTTGTCCTGTCTCTTCTCGAGAGTAGGCTGTCTAGTGATTAATGATATTTATTACAAGAGAAACAAAAAATAAATAAAGGAATTGCGGGACACTCACATGTAAGATTCCTTGGAACAACTACTTTCATTGCCTTTTGCATCAATATGAGAAACAACAGAATTTAGTTGCTCCTCTTTTTTCCCTCTGTCCTTTAGCTCCGTACATTCTTGTTGCTGATAATACAAAATCATGTTACATTTTATTTTAACGATATGAAACTTGTAAGTGGCCGCACGACGTTGAAACAATCAAGTAATTTAAGTAAAATCATCGATAAGGGAAGGAATACTAAAGATATGATCAAACAAGCCCAAGTAAAAGCCAAGTAATACGCATTATAGAAGAATAAACACATGCAAAGAATGACAAAAGTCTTGGCCCTCCTAAAATTATTACTAGTGCAGATTAGTCCAAATTATTTGGGATCTGCCACAGATTTTGTTTCTCAATTAATGGCATACAAAACCCATGTCTTTCGCTAAAACATGTTTTTTTCTCAAACATCTAACGTGACCACGGGTTCATTAAAAATTGTTTGTGACATCTATGAGCATCAATCCACAGCGACTTACTCACATAAATATAACTTTAGACTGAAAAATATCAAAAAAATTATTTGTTACTGAGTGCAATAACACTTTACTCAACCGGTTATTATACTGCACACGGTACAGATGCCCTTTGGCATACTCACTTTACCCCAAACATAAACGGCAAGATTCATAAATCGCTTGAAAAAACTGTTCAGCAGCATCAAGATTCCAATCCTGAGATATAGCCTAGGTTACTATATCTTGGGAACGTTACCAAAGTTCAACTTAGGGGATAGAAAATTTTAAACTTTCGCATTTAGAATGGGTTGAAATGCTTCATGTCAACAAATAATTGCTTGGAATTACAAATTCAACTTCTAACCGAAGTCGTAAATTAAAAATATGGTTCTAACTTCTAATTTGGCAAGGGATTTTTCTGATAAACATAAAATAGACTCAAAAGACACAAAATCCAAATATGTCCCATCGAAATTTTGAGGGGATAACAATATAGTGTTCCCCTGTGCCCTTTTTTCGATAAGAAGGAATGGGTTATTTTGGTGAGAAAATATAAAGCATTTAACCACATTTTGCACTGGGTTATTTTTTTTCTGCAATACGGTGTCAACTGCTCTGAAAAATTCCTACAAAAAAATAAATAAATAATTGGCAGGTACACAAAGTAATGATACTAACATGAATGAATACATAAGACCTTTCACACATACCATATGAATAAGCAGCGCTGAAACTCGCCTCAACTCTCTCTGCAAACAAACAAAAAACATGCCCATGGGGGCAAATCAAAGCGCAAATTAGTTCAACACTCCAAACATCATAAAAACGGATAAAAACTAAAACTTGAAAAAAAAAAATTAAAATCCTTTCATACAAATCAAAAACCCAAACCTTCAATCTCTCAATCTCCTTCTCCTTTTCTTCCTGCTGTTGCTGTTGCTGCTGCTGCTGCTGTTGTTGTTGTTGTTGTTGTTGTTGTTGTTGATGTTGATGTTGATGTTGATGTTGGTGTTGGTGTTGATGTTGATGGAAGTTTCTACTGTTGCTGATGTTAGTATTGGTGTTGTGAGTTGTGGGGTTTGATGAGAAAGGGTTATTTGAAGGAAGTTTTTGAGAGAGTTCTCGAGGAGGTGAGAATCCATTGTAGGTGAGAGATTGAGATTGGAGGAATTGGGGTTGATGATAGTGTTGGGTAGGGTTTGTAGATGATTTGATTGAGATTTCTTCTTCAATTCGCGTTGCTTCGTGTAAGAAAGCTTCGTCCCATTCGTCGATATCGTCTAAACTCATCGTGTGTTTGCATAAATGCCTAACAGAGAGAGAGAGAGTGGTTTAGGGGGGAGATTTGGGGAGGGTTGGTTTGATTAAAGTGTTCAACCAATACTCAATAAACTACTCCCAAGACCCCATCTCCAGTGGTGCTATCACTGAAGCTTGGGGATTCATGCTTGACTTTTAAGCTCCAAACTCCAATTGCAATCACGAAGCTCCTTGAAAATATTGGTGGAGCTCGTCACTTTTATGAGTCTTTTGGAAATAGAAAGAGATTGTAAGTAGTATTTCTTACAAATTCAGCAAAAAAAAATTCAACATTTTTTTTTTTTTAAGTAGCTTATGAAGCCCTCTTATGCCGAGATTGCCCTTCTCCTAAACAGACCTAAAATTTCTGAGAGAGAGAACATTTGTTACATACGCAACATCAAGCTCCTCCTCGAGTTCCTGTGATTTCTTGTTGCCTTTTTAGATCTCGACTCTGGTGAGTTCTTCTTGTTGCTCAATTGTGCTTATTTTGTACTTGTTTGAGTTCAATTTCATTCAAATTAGGTATTGTGAGTGTTGGGTATTATGTCTTGATGGTTGAATTTGATGTGTTGACCTATTTCTCTGAATCTACTACTTCATGTATCATTGAATTTGATGTGTTAGAGCATATAGATATGATTTTAGTGGAAATATGTGATTTTAGTTCGAATTTGGATGATACATTTTTGCCCTTATTGCAATTTATTGTTTAGTTCTGCTTAATTTTTTTTATGAAAATTCGCGAAAGAGGAATATCATACTGTATATCTTCCGGGTCATGTTTCATCATGGAGGAGACTGAAGCCTCTTTGATTAAACAAATTCTTGATTTCTATAAAGGGAAGCTGCCAGTTAAGTACCTTTGCCACTGATTTTAGCTGAGATCACCCACTGCACTGCATGCTCTTGATATCCAACCTAAATTGTCCATTCAATCCTGAAAGTGCAAAGCCTCTTATAATGGTAAAACTTAACTAATCAAAGCCAATGCATACTTATTGATACTCCTTCATCAGTCATAGAATTATTGAAGTGGAATCTATTTGCAGGAGAACATCTGTGATATTGAAGACACATAAAAAGATGCATACTCTGTGATATTGAAGAAGAAGATGTTCAGTTAGGGAAAGATATAGCCTGAAACATGCATACTCTGTGATATTGAAGAAGAAGATGAAGAACATATGTTCTTTTCTTGTACATTTGCTAAGACTAAATGGGCAGCCCTGGTTAGGAGATTAGGTTACAATAGAAGTTGTGGATATTGGAACTCAAAAAAATTGGCCTACTTAAACCAGTTTGTTGCTAGTATTGTAGGTAAACCAGCTTGTCTAGATAAATACATCTCATACTTTGCCATCATTCTGTATTTGTTGTTAGAGGAGATGGAGTACTTTTTTGAGGAAAACTAGTTTCTCTCTTGTCAGATGTGATAAACAGTTCAAGGAAAAGCTTTTTTGATAATTTTGTAGGCTTCAGCATTGGTTTTCAAGCTTTGTAACCAATTAATTTCATAAATATTTGTAGAGCTTTGGGAATATATTTGGAGTCTAGCCACAATATAAAAGACTGTCTTGGCAAAGCATCATTATCCCAGCAAAGAGAGGACCATGCAGGCTTAGGATGAGGGTATCAGATTGCATTCCAAGCGGATTTTGTAGTAAACACTCCATTGGTGGTTAATTTCTAGACCATTTGATCTTCAAAAAATAAATATGGAGGTGAGCTTTGTATGATGTGATTCCAGATAGTTTTCAAGCCTTCATATCTGAGCCTTCTTGTAGGTGGAGACTAGTTACCATCTTTTAGCATAACATCTTTTAGCATCTGATCCAAGGGCTATAACATAGCATAACATCTTTTAGCATCAAGCATAGCATCTTTTGCCATCTTTTAGCATAACATCTTTTACCATCTTCTTAGGCTTAGACCAAGGGCTATCTGCTCTATAGATCAAAATCCACAAAGTTCTAATCATCATAACATCTTTTACATGAATCTGCATGGTTCCTTCACAAGGTTATCTTTAATTTTTAACTATGTTGGTTTGTGTTATCTTAAGATTCGTACTTCAGACTATATTTAATTTTGTTGATATGTATAAACTATTTTCTATGTCTATTTTGTATATTTTGTGCAATGATGCCTTTCGTATGTCTATTTTATAAAATGATGCCTTTTGTATGTCTATTTTGTCAATTTTCAAGTTGTGACTATACTTTTATGGTGTCATAGTACTTTATAGTTGAGAGGTGCTACCAATTTTGAGGTGATGCTCCAAGTTATGTTCTTTTATAACAAGGGTATTTAGGACATTTACCAGTTTTCAGCACTTCTTAGATGAAAAACACCATAACTTATTCAGCACTTCAAAATTCATTCAACATTCAGAACTTTTTTTTTTTTTTTAGCATTCAGCACTTGAAGTGTTATGAGCATTTTTCTTAAAAATTACTTGTGGTGGGCAACTGGGGCTAGCAATGGGTTGGATCAGTGCGGATTTTGCATAAATTCGTTAATAATTTTAATCGATCCGACCACCCAATTCAAAACCTGTTAGGGTCATGTGGGTTATCAATGACATAGGTGAGTACACTATGAAGAGTGTTTACATAGAGTTAAAGCATTTGCTTCTTAGTCGTGCTTGATGCATCCTTGCTTGGGTTAACAACAACATACCTAGGCATTGTTTTTTTTTTCATTGTTGGCTATCAACGCCAACGACACTCTTAAAACTCCAAACAAGCTCATAGATTGGGGAAGGGCTCGAACACTCAAATTGCTTCTTTTGCTATGCTCATGAGGAGGCTGAGGACCACATTTTCTTTAGATGCCCTTATGCTATGTTTGCTTGGATGAAGCTATTAAGAAAACTAGGCTTTGCTAGAATTTTAGGCACAATGGAGGAAAAATTAGAGTAGAGTGGTGCAAGTCTCATTTTAAAACTAAGAATCTGAGCTCTTATACTAAGAAACTGTCTTTAATGCCCACTTTTTTCCATATAAAAGGAAAATAATAGAGCAAATTTGGCAAAACCCCTCATATTTGTATATCGTTTTGACATTGACCCCTACATTCAATTTAACTAGCCTTAACGCCCCAATCTGGCCTGAGTCAAACTTTAAACTTACGTTGACCGGTATTGACTCTGGTTGACTTAATGAAAATACACTTATACCCCTTTATTTGCTAAAAACTGAAGACACTTTGATTTTTTTTAGAGAAGATAGTAACGTGTGGCAGGAATTCTCCCCATTCATCATCTCCTTTCTCAACAATGACGACTCCCGACTTCGAAAACCCCAGACCGAGAAACGTTTACATTGCTCTCCAATCTTGGATTTCCTCCTGCACCTATAAACCCCTTAGCTCAGCTTCAATTAAGTTTTAAAGAGTTTGATAACAACTTCCATCGGTGGCTTAATGGGTACTCTAACAGTTTTTGACGTCGCACACCTCCTGTCAAGTCATGGCTTCACTCAAGCAAGTTCATGCCCACATCTTCCTTCTCTTATATTTCTTAATATTCAAATATGGGTGCTAAAGTATTAGTTGTTGATTGTTGCAGACATTCAATAGGGTTAACTCCAATCGATTTCGCGGTGCAGTTCCTCATAAATTTATCAAATCGAAGCTTTTATTTGAGTTAGATCTTAGTAACATTAGATTCATGAGAAATTTCCGCAAATTGATCTTTGATTGCACAATACTTACCCTTCAATTAATAAATTTGGGGAAGCAGAACCCTAATTTATATGGATTGTAATTTCCCCAATTAAGCAAGGTGGAGATGTAGATGGATCGTTGAATTGGTGGTAAAGTATCCTGAGGAAGTTTTATATTCTTTCTTTTAAGTTTTTCTTTTTAATACGTATCTTGATGCAAAAGGTTTATTTGGGTTTTTATAAATTTGAAATTAGTCAATCAGAGTCAACAGGGTTTGACTGGCCGCTCAGACCAAATTGGGGGGCTAAGGCTAATTTGAGTGAATGTGAGGTTCAATGTCAAAACGGTGTACAAATATGGGGGGTTTTCTCAAATTTGTTCTTAGCATACTCCACAATAACTCTAAAGCCTTATTGTTACGGTTGTGTTTAAAATCCAAGCCATGATTAGAGAAAGTTTTTCTTCTAGGGACATAAATTGAATGATTCTCACAAAGTGCTTGTTGATAGATGGAATCTGGATGTTCACTGATCATTCCAAATTTTATCACTAGTAACTAGGATCATTTACCTTCTTTTTTTTGGATCTTTGTTTATATTACTTAAAATTCTATGTGTTTAGTATTTAATGTATTTCAAGAAATAGGTCAAACCTATTTTTATCAATCAATGATTTATGATTAAATAGGAACAATAAATGGTAAAGACAAGAAATTAAACGACGCAAGCAATTGTTCACCCTGTGGAAACTCATTGCCCAGAAGAAAAACTATAGGTCGTTGTCGATAACACGATAACCAAAAATTCACTAATCTAAAATAGTTTAATCTGAATTATACTTACAAACTTGATAACCTCGTCTCGTGATTATCTCTCTTCAGATCAAAGCTTCATGCCCTATCCCCTTCGTTCTCGCAACGACACTCCTTGATCTCACACCAAGTATTACCCTTCTTGAATCACTCTAGAATAGTTTGTAGGAAGTAGGATATACTAACTCAACATCAACCTTGAGGTTTTTAGGCTTTTATTGATGTCAAATTGTCTCTCTGATAAAGGATATTGAGCTCTTTCGAAAATAGTTTTTTGCAAAAAAAGAGAAGAAAGAGAGAGAAAAAGAAAAACAATGTTTGCTTAAATAGTGTTTATAGTTTTTCTCGAGACTCGTTCGAACGATACCTAAGGTCGTTCGAAAAAAAATCCCAGTACCTTTTCAAAAATATGTATTTTGCGCTTTGAACTCGTAGCACTCGTTCGAACGAGACCTAAGGTCGTTCGAATGAAATGCCCAAAATTACTATAGGAACTCAATTCAAGGCAACTTCCACCCACGACTAACAACCGTTCGAACTAATAGGAACTTCTATAAATAGAAGTTGATGACTCCATTGATGGGGGTTCAGAGATACAAGATAGACATACAATTTTGTACTTGTAATCAATCTCAAATACATTTGTAATAATCTAGCAATTAATAATATTCCACCTTCTAAATTCAAATAAAGGTCATGGTTTTTCTCGATTTAAAGGGTTTCCATGCTAAGTTATTTATTCCTTTTTACTTGCTATTCACCATTTCTACATTCTCATTAAGTAAGAGTAAAGTTGTCTTATCTAGAAAACTTAGCCCTTACAATTGGCGCCGTCTATGGGTCTTACCCAACTTTTTCTACCTTTTATTCACATTTCTTCGACAATGACTATCTTACCTAGTCACTCAAAGCACCGACTAGTGCCAGAACAATCTCTACCAAAAATTCTATAGGAAAATTCCACCCAAGCTGCTATTGCTTTACTTCAAAAGTAATTTGAGGAAGAAAAAACAAGAACGCTAACAACATAAAAATAACATGAAACTACTCTCCACATCAAAAAGGAGGAGCGCAAAAGAGCAATGGAACAATCAGAATGAGCACACAAAATTGAGATTAATAACTTCTTTCAAAGATAGCAAGAAAGGTTCGCCACGCATCAGGAGTCTCGTATCCCAGAACCTAGTCAGCACAAGTCGAGAGAACGTACTCGAATTTCTCAAAGACACAAAGACCGTGGAAGGAACGCTTCTTACAACCCTCGAAGGAAGCATAACTCGAGACACCATAAGTCTAGATACCAAGAACGATTAATCAAACACTATGGTGTAACTCGCTTATCTTCAATAACAGTGGATATAAAATGAATGACATATTTTAAGGCACAAAAGGGCTGCAAACGAATAAAATTTTGTGTAAGCATAGACGAAGGCCAAAAAACGTGTAACAATAAAAAGCCTATTATCATATCTTCGGTCTCACATAATATCTTTTTCGTCTCGAATCAAGTATAGGGAATGTTTTATTATACTAACTTGAACTAGATGTCACCACCAACAATTGACTAATGCATAAAATAATGAGATCAGAAACAAAGAGAGATTTTGTGGGAAAAAATTCATTTAATAACACTCAAAGCTTGCACAAAAGGTTAGATCCTCACATAATATTAGGTAACGAAGTCTCTACATTTATCCTCAAGGTTTTTACTTACAACTTGAGTTAGGAATAGTTGTAACTAGTGATGAATAAGTGATACCAAGTAGCTTAAGCATCAGATGAATATATTACAAATAAATAAATCCCGAATCATGCACATGCATAGCTAAGATAGATTGTAATGCAAAAATTACGGGAAATAACCAATATGAACAAGAGAAACAACACATACCTGACGATGTTTCCAAAATAGCGACACAAATAGTCAGGATGACCTGAGAGATTTATGCAATAAAACATACACCAATAGCGCATCTGGGAGTTTTAAACCGAAGAACATCCAAAGGTTTGGTGAAGAGATCAGCAAGCTGGTTCTTCGTACCAACATACTCTACAATTACAATCTTTCGTTCAACTTGGTCTCAAATGTTGTTCAGGGTTCTTGGAAATGTTGATTGCACTTATATTATCACAAAAAATGACATTACTCCGGATTTAGTCCGTAATCATGTAACATTTGTTTCATCCAGACAAGTTGGGTACTACAACTTCCCGCAACAATATACTCTGTCTCTGCAGTAGATTACAAAGTGCAATTCTATTTATTACTTTGCCATGCAACAAGGCTGTTGCCAATGTAATAACATCCCCCAGAAGTGTTTTTCCTTTCATCAGAATTTCTGGCCCAATCAGCATCTGAGTATCTAATAATTTTAGACATAGTGTCTCGAGTATACCACAATCCAAACTCAAAAGTCCCAGAAACATAGTGAATAATTCGTTTAACATCGTGTAAATGAGACTCCTTAGGACTTGCCTGATAGTGAGCACATATGCAGGCACTGAACACAATTTCTAGACGACTAGCTGTAAGATACAACAAGCTTCATATCATTCTCTTATACGTCTTCTGGTCCACATCAGTACCTGCAGAATCCTTACTCAATTTGGTGGTAATGCTCATTGGTGTCCTTGCATGTTTTGCAGAATCAAGACCAAACTTTTTTACAAGATCCTTAGCATATTTAGATTGAGATACAAAAATGTCATCCTACCGTTGCTAGATTTGGAGACCTAAGAAGTAGGTTAATTCCCCAACTATGCTCATCTCAAACTCTCTTCCCATTAATTCTCCAAATGCCTTGACACGTGTATCAGACATAGATCCAAATACAATATCATCTGCATATACCTGAGCAATAACTATTTCATCTTCTTTTCACTGAATAAACAATATCTTATCAACTCCCCCTCAAATGAACTCATTTCCAAGTAAAAAGTTTGAAAATCTGTCATACCATGCTTGAGGAGCTTGTTTTAGTCTATAAAGAGCTTTCTTCAAGCGATAAACATACTCTGGATGATGTAGATCTTCAAACCCCTTAGGTTGAGCTACATACACTTCTTCCTCAAGTAGCCCATTCAAGAACGTACTTTTTACATCCATCTGATAAAGCATAAACTTTTGTGACAGGCGAAAGCCAAAAGCATCTGAATAGATTCAAGTCTAGTTGTAGGAGCAAAAGTTTCTTCTACATCCACCCCTTTATTTGATTGTATCCCTGAGCTACCAACCTTGCTTTGTTTCTTACAACATCACCATTCTCATTAAACTTGTTCTTGTAAATCCTCTTAGTGCCAATAATATTAGTATTTGCCGATGATGATAGTAAGTCCTACACATCTTGTCGCTTGAATTTATTTAGCTCATCTTGCAAGGCGTCAATCTAATATTCATCAGATTACGTATCTTTCACGTTGGTTGGTTCAATGATGGACACATAACACACACTTTTCACTGTCTCATATAGCGCAGAATAATGATTCCCGACATACCTAGTAGACTCATGAAGCGTAGGACATTCATAATCATCCAGGTATCCAGGGGCACCACAATTCTGAGAAGGATTAGTACGGACAGTAGCATGTGGTGTTGAGATTTTACTAGAAGGTATTTTAGAAGCTTCAGCGTGAGACGTACTTATCATTTATGTGGGTAACACAATATCTTGAGCCACAATAGAAGAGGTTGGCGTAGTTTCTTTTTGAACATTACTATCTCCATCATCTATTTGTCCAAGAACTGTCGAGTCATCAACTACCACATTAATTGACTCTATTACCATCTTGTTCTTCAAGTTGTAAATGCGATAAGCCCTACTGTTTGTTACATATCCTAGTAAAATACCATCATCGCTTCGGGCGTCAAATTTTATAATATTCTCCCGATCACATGTGATATAACATTTACTTCCAAACACACGAAAGTATTTCAAGTTTTGCTTTTTTCCAAACCAAAGTTCATATGGCGTGTTAAGTGTAAGAGGACGCAGATAAACTCTGTTGATAATGTGATGAGGTATGAATAACTTCTCCCCAAAAATGATTAGGAACATTCTTTCCATGGAGTAATACCCGCCCCATCTCTTGTAGAACTTGGTTCTTTCGTTCTCCAACTCCATTTTGTTGTGGTGTGATTGGTGCGGAAAATTCATGTTTGATCCCATTAGCTCGACAATACTCAATCACATCACTATCTTGAACTCTCCTCCACGGTCACTTCGAATTTTGTCAATGGAACAATCCTTTTCATTATGTATTCGAAGGGCTATAGTATGAAGTTCTTCAAACGTATCAGGCTTCTGTTTTAATAGTGCAATCCAGGTGAACCTTAAAAAATCATCAACCATAACCAAGATATACTTCTTTCCTCCCAAAGTACTCACTCTCATAGGTCCCATTAAGTCCATGTGAATTAGCTCCAAAACTCGCGTAGTGGCTGGTAGATTTTTTATGCGAACTCTTAGTTTGCTTTCCAATTTGACATGGTCCACATACTACATATGTTAACTTTCTTAGTCTCGGAACCCCTCGAACTATTTACTTACTTTTAATCTAGACAAGATCGTTGAAGTTCACATGCCCTAATCGTTGGTGTCACAGTTCCACATCGCTCATCTTAGCAACTTTACATGAAATAGAGTCTTGTGATACAGTATAGCAGTTATCAGAAGTTTTGACAGTAGTCACAATACATTTTCTAGTATTATCAAAGACACGACATACCTTCTTGTCAAATGTTATTGTGTTGTCTTCATCACATAAGTGACTCAAACTTAGAAGATTTGCAGTAAGTCCCTTGTCATAGAGTATTTTGGTTTCCGTCAATTTCACATACTCTACAGCAGTATATTTTTCTTGCTCACAATTCTTAAGTTGGGTACTAAGAGATTGTTTCTCATTCTTAAGTTTCTCAAGCTGTGAAACAAGTTAAGAATACAACTCTTCAAAATTAGGCTCTTCACAGTTATCACTTTCATAGTCACTGTGATCTTCTTCATCAGTTTCAAGTGCAAAAACATCATAACGATCACAACTTGAGTTAATAATAGCAATATGAGTACTCAGACCATTTTCTCCTTCTTGAAAAGGATTATCATGTTTATTATGGTCATCATCACTATCATCCCACGTACAGTAATGTTTATAACCTTGTGGCTATTATTAGAACTCTTAGTGGACAGCTGTGATCATAGTTACCATACTTGTGATACCTATAACATTCAACTTTATTTAGGTCTTGTTCAGAATTAGTTTGTTTACTATAAGACTTAACACGATTATGAAGACGTGGCTTATAATTCATATTTTGCTCTTGTTTTTCAAATTGTATTTTTTTTTAAGTTTTCTAAATTGTTGGCTTATAAGAGCAATCTGTGAATCAGAGTCAAGTTCTTCATCATCGTCAGAGACACAATAGTTATCAACTTCTCTGGTTCCCTGAGAAGGCAAAGAGTTGGAAGAAGACTTAAAAGCCACACTCTTATTATTCTTAAGGTTTTCCATTTCTATTTTGATTTTAAAAGTTTGTAATTTTCCAGCAAGTGTGTCAGGTTTCATGGTTTTAAGATTTTGCGTTTCCTCTATAACATCACGTATGGATCTGAAACTCTTAGGAAGAGGTTTAAAATTTTACAAACTATTTGGACATCGATGTATCCAGCTCTTAAAGAGGAACTGTTATTGACAATGTCAGTCAGTCTGACATAAAATTCATTGAACGGTTCATCCTCACTCATCCAGATATTTTCAAATTGAGAGGTGAACATTTGTATTTTACTTTCTTTAACCGTATCATCACCTTAGCGAGTGCGCATTAAGATGTCCCAAGCTTCTTTCAAAGTGGTACACGCAGAGATGTGCCTATATACTCACTTTGGCTCAATGCATTAAAAATAACATTAAGACCTTTAAAATTATACCTAGATGTTTCTTTTTCCTCCTTAGTCCATTAATTTCTAAGTTTAAGAATTTCTACAGCTATTGCTGGCTCACCCCGCATAATAGTCGGGGGCACCCATCCATCTTCAATGGCAATCCAAACATCTTATCCCATGGATTGCAAGAAGGTAATCATTCGAACCTTCCAGTAGGGAAAGTTCGTGCCATCAAAGAGTGGTGGGCGATTTATAGGACCTCCAAATTTTTAGAATCTATTAAATTAATCAAACACTTAAGACAGGATCACCGCTCATGATTTAAAGCCTATAAACGATTCTGCTATGGTACCAATTAAAATTTTATTTGTTTGGTATTTAATGTATTTTGAGAAATAGTTCAAACCTATTTTTATCAATCAATAATCTAGAATTAAACAGAAATAATCAATGGTAAAGACAAAGAATTAAACGACACAAACAATTGTTCACCCTGTGGAAACTCCTTGCTCAGGAGAAAAACCACAGGTCGTTGTCGATGAATACGACAACCAAACATTTACTAATAAAAAAGTGTTTAATATGAATTACACTTAGAGACTTGATAACCTCGTCTCGTGATTATTTATCTTCTGATCAAAGTTTCACGCTTTATCCCCTTCATTCTCGTAACGATGATCATTGATCTCACACCAAGTATCACCCTTCTTGAATCACTCTAGAATAGTTTGTGGGAAGTATGATACACTAACTCAACATCAACCTCAAGGTTTTTAGGTTTTAATTGATGTCAAATTGTCTCTCTGATAAAGGATATTGAGCTCTTTTGAAAATAACTTTTTACCAAAGAAAGAGAGAAAATAGATAGAGAGAGAAAAAAAGAGAAGCAATGTTTGCTTAAATAGTATTTCCAGTTTTTCTCGAGACTCGTTCGAACGATACCTAAGGTCATTCAAATGAAATTCTCAGTACCCCTTCAAAAATATGTATTTTGCGTTTTGAACTCGTAGCACGCGTTTGAACGAGATCTAAGGTCGTTCGAATGAAATGCCCATAATTCGTTTGAACAAGATCCAAGGTCATTCGAATGAGACTCCCAAAAAGTTTAGAAAATTTAGAAAAATATTTTTGGCTCCCTTTATCAGAGTTCTACTTAACCAACTTACCTTCTTGATCGTTGGTTGATAGAAGACTTGTACAAAGGTCTTCATTCTGTCACTGCCTTCGACTAAGATAACCACGAACCTTCACATACACAAAATGAGACAAACCAAAACCTTTCATTACTTTCATTTTTGTAACTTCCATATAGAACCTAAAACGTAGACTCAACTTTTGAATTCCAGCAAGAAGATTGGCGGGGATCTCCTGGCTGGAGTTCCTGGCGCAAGTAGTTTCAATGCAGTTTTTACTTTAACATTAGGATAATCTAACAATAAGGTGGTGTAGTACCTTATTTTGCCTATCTCAACCAGGTACAAAAGTAGGACATCACCTACTTGAAGCACCTCCTATTATTTCTAACTAAACCAGGTGCACCTCCTATTATACAACCAGGTGTACCTCCTATTATTTAACCAAGTGTACTTCTTATTATTTCAAACTCAACTAGATGCACCTCCTATTATTTCTAACTCAACCAGGTATACCTCCTATTAGTTTTAAACTCGACCAGGTGCACCTCATATTATTCAATCAGGTGCACCTTCTATTATTTCTAAACTTAACCAGATGCACCTCCTATAATTTCTAACTTAACTAGGTACTACAGAAGGACGCCACTTAGTTGAGGTACCTCCTCTTATTTTTTCTATCCTCAGAGTAAGAACGAGACGCAGATCAAGTCAAACAAAAAGTTAAAGCATGTTCTCATGCTCATCAGAGATCAAGTCAACAAGCAGTTATAACACTCTCCCACATTCTCCTCAATTCAAGGTAACTTCCACCCACGACTGACAACCGTCCGAACTAATAGGAACTCCTATAAATAGAAGTTGATGACTCCATTAATGGGGGTTCAAGGATACAAGAGAGACGTACAATTTTCTACTTGTAATTAATCTCAAATTCATTTGTAATAATCTAGCAATTAATAATATTCCACCTTCTAAATCCTCAAATAAAGGTCATGGTTTTCCCGATTTAAAGGGTTTCCACGCTAAGTTATTTATTACTTTTTACTTTCAATTCATTATTTCTACTTTCTCATTAAATAAGAGTAAAGTTGTCTTATCTAGAAAACTTAGCCCTTACAATTGGCATCGTCTACGGGTCTTACCCAACTTTCTCTACCTTCTATTCACATTTCTCTGGCAATGACTGTCTTACTCAGTCACTCACAGCACAGGCTAGCGCCAAAACAATCTCTACCAAAAATTCCAGAGGAAAATTCTACCCAAGCTGCTATTGCTTAACTTCAAAAGCAGTTTGAGGAAGAAAAAGCAAGAACGAAAACAACATAAAAACAACATGAAACTACTCTCCACGTCGAAAAGGTGGAGCGTAAAAGAATAATGGAACAATCAGAATGAGCACACAAAATTGAGATTAATAACTTCTTTCAAAGACAACAAGAAGGTTCGCCACGCATCAGGAGTCTCGTATCCCAGAACCTAGTTAGCACAAGTCGAGGGAACGTACTTGAATTTCTTAAAGACACAAAGATCGTAGAAGGAACACTTCTTACAACCCTCGAAGAAAGCATAACTCGAGACACCATGAGTCTAGATACCAAGAACGATCAACCAAACATTATGGTGTAACTCGCTCGTCATCAACAGCAGTGGGTAGTTGAAGGACAATAAACCCAGAAAATTCCTGACCTCCTCCACGTTGACCAGTCAGAGAAAGACTAGGTCGAGAGGGCCAGGGAAACTTCAACCCAGGTCTTGATTCTCAACAAGTACTCCCACCTACTCCACATCAATACATGACAATCCAAGATGTCAACAACAGGATTCAGACTATCCAACAGGTCGAAGGGAAAAAAATTAGTGTTCAATAGACTTGAGACAAACGGTATTTCACCACTACTCGAGCAAATGGAGATACCAATAAACTTTCACGTGCCAAAGCTGCCTATTTATATACGTCTATCAGACCCAGTAACCCACATTCGACATTAATTACAAAGCAGTGATTGGCATCTATTATAGACAAGATCACATTCTCTGTCGTTTGTTCAAAATAAGCCTTAAAAGAAGAACCTCTACGATGGTTCCACTCTTTACCTGAAGGAGAAATCACAAACTTTCTTCAACTTAAGGATCTATTCGAGCAAAACTATGCACATGCCAAAGAAAGAGAAATCACAATCAATTCATTATTCTACCTCAGTCAAGGAGCAATAGAGACCTTGGCCAGCTTTACAAAAAGGTTTTTACAGGAGTCCAAAAAATTTGATAACTTAGAGCACAAGTTAACAATTCCAACATTCACTTCATCATTGCTTATTGATTATAAAGTACGAAAACAACTAACTCTAAAAAAACTTATGACTCTATAGGTTATACTCGACCTTGTCAACAGTTACATCGAACTCGAAAGGTCAAAAAAGGAAAAACATAAGAGCACTGTAGTTGTGTAATGAGACAATGACAAGGGAAAGAACAATTCGAGGTCCAACGACTACAACAACAACAACAATAATGGAGGTAATCAAAAATGTAACAGAGATTTAGACAAACAAACTGGTCGAGATTACAAAAGGACACAACTGTAGTAGCCTACTCGCAGCCTTCTACCTCCAGTCAAACACTTGAAGGCTACCTCGAAGCCTACTCGAATACCTCGAAGCCCACTCAATCCATAAATAAGCCTTCCATGATTATTCGAAGACGAAGCCTTGACTATGAACAAGCCTCTAATACAAAGACTTCACATCAGCATCATAAACACTTCGACCATATTCGTACATGGTCGAAGGCAGACATGACAGACAGCCAGCTCACCAGACATGAACGGCAACGCTGTTGGCCCTTACAGCTATAGTGGCAGACCTAACAACTTCTACAGTATAAGAGCACAGTACCAGACCCAATATTTCTGGCGTCAACACCAACTCTGGGATACCCGCCTGATACCCGGAGGGTATACATGTAATTTGACCTCCTATGATGACTCATCCCTTTCTATGATTCAATAAATAGGAGGGAAGGGGAACCATAGAGGGGTTACAAAATCTCTCCCCTGAGCCCTTACTATTTACCTTTGATCACCCTGTAAAGCACACAACACTCGAAGCTTCGACTACTGGACAGTAATATAAACTCTCTTAAAAATCCTCATCAGAGGTCGTGGAGCATCACATTCTAGGCCTCCACGCAAGTATATTGTCAATAGGGTACTCGTACTATGGATTATATGCTTGAATCCTTTGATAGAAGACAAATCTGTGGTGTAAAAACTGACTTCCCCTCTGTACGAAGTTAGGCCCTTACATTTGGCGTCGTCTGTGCTTCCCACCCTACCAATCTCCCTTTCTCATTTTCTCCCTTTTCCAACTCCTACAGATTATTCCTAATGGCCCCTACCCTCCGTTCTACTTCTACCCATGCCGGCAACTCCGTCGATGGAGTGGCCGCCCAACTCACCCTACTTTCCCAGCAATTCGCTCAAGCCGAGGAACGACACCAAACACAACTACACCAGGAACGTGAAAAGCACCGGTAAGAGTTTTAAGCTGAACGACATCGCCGTTTGATTGATGCCAACAGACAAAATTATGCCATCGATGAATTGCGCAACACATTCCGAGCAGCAACTACTGCCTCTAGACACTCCCCTACCGTTCTGATCCCCGGCCCAGTTACTCGTCTTCGCTCGAGACCGATTGGGACCCCTACGACATATCCAAGCACCTACGGTCCATCTTGGTGCCGAAGGTGCTGCCCCTACTATTCCCCCTACTGGCTCCATCCATCTTAGCATCTACCCTACAAAGGATTCCTCTGACTCCACCCTTCGCTCCTCCAGACACCCCAAACGCCGCCCTGCCCGAGAACTTCTCGGGGAGTGCAGCACCGAATACATACCGAACCCTCATCCCTTTCATCCTCAAACCCCTTGATCTCCCCTCATCCCGCCTGCTGTGCACAGCAAGACTTCGACTACAAAATCTAACCTGTTATCCGCGTCAGCGTGAGCCCAACTCCAAACTCATGGAGTCGGTTGAATAACCCTCTCTGCCCTAAACTCCTTGCTATCGAGGTGCCTCCAAATTTTTATGCTCCCAAACTCAGCAAATACTGCAACATCGACCCTCAATCCCATATTCTTGAATTCCAAAATGTTCTAAGCCTCTACTCCACAACCGACCAACTGATGTGTTGCCTTTTCCCACAAGCCTCACAGATAGCCCTCTTCAATGGTATCATAACCTTCCCAGTGGCTCTATTTGGATCTTCGAGCAACTATCCCATCTTTTCATCGTACAATTTGCCTTTAACAAATATAGAGAGGTCAGAGTTGATGCCCTCTTCAATTTTAGAAAATCTAACAGTGAAACCCTGAAGCCTTCACCAAGAGGTTCCTCGACGAGTCGCGCAAAGTTGAAAACCTTAACTACGGGAATATTGTACTTGTGTACTCGAATGCTTTGCAAGATCACAGCCGTGTCAATGAATACCTGGTACTCTACAAACTACGGACCCTCGAGGAGATGCTCTCAAAAGTCAATGGGTATATCAACCTTAAGCGTCTCCGTGAATCACATAAACAAGGGCAACCTTCGACCACTACTATCAATAAACCTCAACAATGCCCACCCTCTATTTCTACACCCCTGATCGCTCCCATCTCACAGGAAACTAAGAGGCGTAAACGCCCTCACACTGACAACAATGCTGAAGCTTGCAAGAAGCTACCAAAGCCGGTCCTACCCACGCTCACTATCCCTCTTAATACCCTTTTATCACAGATTTAGGCAGACCCCATATGGCGTATCCCTTTCCCCATCGAGGTCAAACCGGGCAAACCTTACTGCGCCAACCACAAGTGTAACTATCACCATACTAACAAATGTTTCCTCTTGTAGCGCTCTCTCAAAATAATACTCAAGGCATGTCGTCTATATCAGTATGTTACCGACCTTCCCAACTACCTCGATGGGTCGTACCTCAAACCTCAACTCACCCCTCCTATCGACCCGGCTGAGTTACACATCTACCAACTAAATTTCATCAAAGTCAATAATATCGATATTGGCCGTTCCAAGAGCAAGTACAAGCGTGTCAAAGAATGCTACAAACTCACTTACCAGGAGAAGTTGCCCGCCCTCCTGCCATAATCAAGCTTTTGCCCTTGACCCGAAGACATCTCTTTCATCAACTGCGATATATCGCATGTTCATTTTCCCCATTCCGACCCTTTAGTCATTATGATTAAGGTCTATCACCTTGTCCTCCACACCATGCTTATTGATACAGGAAGTGCAGCTGATGTACTTTTCCTTCAGACTGTCCAAGCCATGAATAAAACAGACCTCATCACTGCCACCAATGTCAAATTGAAAGGTTTTAATGAGGCTATAGAAGTTGTCGTTGGTCGAATTAGCCTCCCAGTTACCACCGACCCTGTCACACTTCAAACATCTTTCTTGTCATTGATAAGAAGTTTGAATACCTTGGTATCCTCAGGCGCAACTGGCTCCATGCCATGCGTGCCATACCTTCAACCTATCATCAGACCCTTCGTTTCACTACCCCCTGTGGAACATGGAACTTAAAAAGGCTCTCAACGCCTCGCCTGTTCATGTGAGCATCCAGATATCGATCAGACTTGGAGACTCGTCAGACTCCCATAACAATCACTGTCTCTCTCTATCCCCATGCCTTCGATACCTGCCACCTCACCCATCGAACCTATTATTTATATCAAACTCGACAGTCCTGATCGAGGTACATTCATTGAAACCTTTCTAGACGAGGCAGAACGCCTCGAACTTAGAAACTTCTTTCGAGTAAGCAAAGACGTCTTCATATGGACATTTCAGAAGATGCCCGGTGTCGACCCCAATTTGGCATGTCACCGCCCCGACCTCATCCCCCATTCTACAGCAGTAAAACAGAAGAAGTGTACCTTGGCACCACAACTTTGAGAAGCAGTAAACCTCGAAGTAGACAAGCTCATAGCTGCGGGTTTCATCAGAGAAGTGAAGTATGCTGATTAGATATCAAACATTGTTGCAGTTCCCAAAAAAAATGGCAAGATCAAAATTTGTATCGACTTCACATACCTCAACAAGCACACACCAAATGACAGTTTCTCCCTCCCGATCATCTCAGTACTCCTCGATGCTACTGCTAGACATGAGCACCTATTAATGATGAACGTAGCTTCAGGTTACAATCAGGTACCCCTCCTCCCTGAAGATCAACTTAAAATTTGTTTTATCACTGAACTAGGCCTTTACTGTTTTAATGTCATGCCCTTCGGCCTTAAAAATGTTGGTGCCACCTACCAACGCCTTGTTACAACCATGTTTAAACCCTTGCTTGGCAAGTCGGTCAAAGTTTTCATCGATGACATGTTATGCATGAGCCTCCAAAAATAGACCCACATTCAAGACCTAACTGAAGTCTTTTCGATACTTCGAACATACAACATGAAACTTAACCCAGACAAATGCCAGTTTGGTGTTTCGTCTGGCAAATTTATAGGTCATCTTATCAGCAAGCAGGTATCGAGATCGACCCTACCCATATCCAAGCCTTCATCAACATGCCTTCGCCCCAAACTAAAAAAGATGTCCAAAAACTGGCTAGTAAAATTGTGGCCCTCAACCGTTTGATTTCCAAATCCTCAGACCGCTGGACTTAACTCTTTTCTCTCCTATACGACCAAGGGGTCCACAAGGCCAAAAATAAATACAACCCTGAGATCAACTGGACACCCGACTATGAACAGGCCTTTCTCAAACTTAAAGCATATCTTAGTCGACCACCCATCATCAGCACCCTTGTTAAAGGCGAAACACTCTCTTTATACCTTGCGCTCACTAACACTTCTATCAGTTCAGTCCTTATTCGACTCTAGTCAAGCATAAAAAAACTTGTATATTTTATCAGCAAAACCCTGACACCTGTAGAAACTCGATACACGAAACTCGAGTGTTTGCTCCTCACCCTCGTTTATTCGTCCCACAAACTCAAACCATATTTTCAAGCTCACCCCATCCGTGTTATAACAAAGCTATCTCTTCTTTCAATATCTTGTGCATTATAATTATATTAAGAATTCCAAAAAACTGTTCATACTATGATCATAATCTGATGGTGATCGGGCGGGTATGCCCCCATCGTCTAGTGGTTCAGGACATATTTCTTTCAAGGAGGCAGCGAGGATTCGACTTCCTCTGGGGTAGGGTACTACGAAAGGAAGTTGATCATGGATTATCAATAAGTCCAGAATTTATTCTTCTTGGGTGGATGTCCGAGTGGTTAATGGGGACGGACTGTAAATTCGTTAGCAATATGTCTACGCTGGTTCAAACCCAGCTCGACCCAAAAATTCACCAATCCATCATGAGATGATATAATCAATTTGTCCTTCAACAACACCCAATACGTAGGAATAAGAATAAAAAAAAAATATGTTTACCCCAATTTGTCCTTCGAGAAGTACTCAGCAAAAAAGAGAAATCCAGACGAGTACAACAGTGGTTTGTTTATCTTTGCAAACATGACATCACATTCGAGAAGCTGATATCCCAAAAAAGCCAAGCAGTAGCTGACTTCCCTGTCGAAGATATCGATTGGGAGGAACATAAAGACGACCTAACAGAAGACCAGTCCGAAGCAACAGATCCATGAAACCCTAACACAAGATGGCGTCTCTTCATAGATGGATCTGCTGGGCCTAACGGTTCAGAGATTGCTATTGTCCTGGTCACACCTACCAATGATTGAATAGAGAAGGCCCTCAAGTTAAACTTCGAATGCTCCAACAATGAGGCTGAGTATGATGACTTGATCCATGGCCTCGACCTTGCCCTCAAACTTGGTGTCCCTGAACTCATAGTTTTCACAGACTTTCAACTTGTTTAGAGACATTACACCGGTAAAAATCAAGCTAACAATCGCATGGTTGAATATGTTGCTCTCGTTCGACAGCGCATGAACCGTTTTCCTGAAAAATCTTCCATTACTCATTACCCTCGAGGAGAAAACCAGCACACAGATTCCCTCACCTACATTGCAGCTATGTTAGGCCAATCAGAATCCCGAACCCTCCATATCTAACTACTCAAATGCCCAAGTATCGACCAGATGGAAGTCAATGCCATCAATATTGGGGGCGAGAGTCTCGATCTAAATGACTGGTAAACACCATTCCTCCATTACTTCAACAACGCTACCCTTCCAGATGATCCCAAAGCCAAACGGTCATTATTAGAGAACTGTCGCAAATACACCATCCATAAACGCGAGTTATATCCCAAATCTCCAAATGGCGTCCTCCTTTGATGCATCTCTCAAAACGAAGCCTCTACAATTCTAGCTAAACTCCATCAAGGTACCTGCGGTGCTCACACTGCTGGTCGATCTATGGCCCTTCGAGCCCCCAAGGTTTATTCAGGCGGAACATGAAGAATCAAGCCGAAGAGTATGCCAAACATTGTGACAAATGCCAACGTCACACCCATGATATTCACAGCCCTTTGTAAGACCTCCATTTCAGTCAAGTCTCTTGGCCATTCAAACGATGGGCTATCGATCTTATCGGTCCTTTCCCTAAAGCATCGGGTAGCCGAGAGAATATCCTTATTGCAACAGATTATTTTACCAAATGGGTCAAAGCCGTACCTTTATGTCAAACCAGAGAAGAAGTCATCAAATTTTTATGGGAATACATTATCACACGCTTCGAGTGCCCTCATATGATTCGATGTGACAATGGTCTACAGTTTATCGAGAACAAAGTCAAAAATTTCCTTAAGAAGTACAACATCATCCTCTCCCCCTTAACACCTTACTACCCCCAAGGAAATGGTCAGGTCGAAGCAATCAACAAAATAATAGTCGACAGTCTCAAGAAACATGTCGATACAAAGAAAGGACGGTGGGTTCAGGAGTTACAGTATGTCTGTTCTATGGGCCTATCGAACAATACCAAGAAAAGCTACAGGTTGTACCTCTTTCCTTCTAGCCTATGGTACTGAAACAGTTCTCCCTACTCAATTCGAAGTATCCACACGAGATCCCAGCCTCTCGGATGAAGTCAATGAGTTTGAACTTGGATGTAACATGTTATGGATCGACGAGACCAGACACCGAGCCATCGTCAACCTCGACCGTTACTATTTATCACTTCAAAAGTCACATAATAAGCGAGTTTGACCACAAAGTTTCAACATTGGAGATCTTGTACTTTGGTACGTTACCCAATCCTCGAAGCCTTAAAATGCCGGCAAGCTAGCCGAATCCTGGGAAGGACTTTATGTCGTTTGCAATAAAACTGACAAGGGTTCATATTACCTGATGACGGAAGATGAAGAGCCTCTACCATCTACCAAATCTATGGAATACAATATAGTTAGTGTCATACAATAGGCCATGACCTCCACCTTGTTCCACTGATATAAATATACTATAAATCAATGAACATCTTTTTCTCAGAGCTTCGTCTCCTATTTTCTAATAAATTTCTTGGTTTAGCCTTGGTATCAATTCAACCCTTCGACCCGACTGATACTTGGGGGTGACCTTGAAAATTTTCAAGCTTCCAACATTCGAGCAAACTCGAGGGGCACGAATGTTTGAGAGACTGGACCATCCGAAATACGTTGGCGGTGAAAATGTCTTACTTCACTGTGGCTCAGGCCTTCAAAGTCTAGTGAATTTCTTGGTTTACCCTAGGTATCATGTCAACCCTTTGACCCAACTGATACTTGGGGGCGACCTTGATAATTTTCAAGCTTCCAACATTTAAGCAAACTCGAGGGGCATGAATGGTTGAGAGACCGAACCCTCGGGAATGCGTTGGTGGTGAACACGTCTTACTTCGTTATGGCTCAGGCCTTTAAAGTCTAGTAAATTTCTTGGTTTACCCTAGGTATCATGTCATCCCTTCGACCCGACTGATAATTGGGGGCGACCTTAAAAAAATTTAAGCTTCCAACATTCGAGCAAACTCGAGGGGTACGAATGGTCGAGAGATCGGACCCTCAAGAATGCGTTGGCAGTGAATACGTCTTACTTTGCTATGGCTCAGACCTTCGAAGTCCAATGAATTTCTTGGTTTAGCCTAAGTATCATGTCAACCCTTCGACCCGACTAATACTTGCGAACGACTTTGAAATTTTTCAAACTTCCAACATTTGAGTAAACTTGAGGGGCACGAATGGTCGAGAGACCGGACCCTCAAGAATATATTGGGGGCAACCACGTCTTACTTCACTATGGCTTAGACCTTCAAAGTCCAGAAAATCTCTTGGTTCCACTCAAGTGTCTCAACCATCTCAAAGTTCTTCAAGGTTCGACTATTCTACAAGCATGCTGCACTTACAACATATGAAGATACAAGTATACATGAATATCAGCAGTTCTACTACATACAAGATGCTTCAGTACATCTTATATCAGAGAAGCAGTTTAAACACAAATACAATTCAAATCCTGTTTAGAGCATATATCAAGAATCTAGCACAGCAATTCAGTACAAATCAAGCTAACACAAATCAGTTTCAGTACAGTCGACAACCAAACAGAATCAGTACATTACAAGTCAGTTTTAGCACAACAATTCAAAGCAATCACAAGTTCAAAGATCATGTTGGTATCACAAAGAAAGCTCAACATTGTTCACATATTGCAGCCCAACAGAAAAAAAAACAGGATGACAGTTCAGTATAATACCTCATATCAGAGTGGCGGCATCATCTCCTCCAAGAGGCTCTTTAATACCAATGCCTTCAGTACATCCCGTAGAAGGTTTTGACCCTACACCATCGACGATCACATCAGTTACAATTCCAGCGACAGTACCTTCAACTACAGGAGTCTCCAAGATACCTCCCAAACCCGCAGCAACAACATCTCCTTCTACCCCATCGGCCTGGCAACATCGTCAGCAACAGGATCTTGGGTAGTAGGGAAACATTATAAAGTTTCAGGATCATACCCCAAATCCTCTATGAACTCCTTCAGCCTGATATTATCTATACATTCATCATCATACTGCCCCAGGAAAAGTCTCCTTATGTTATTTATTCTCCCTATCCTTCTCTGCCAGTTTCACCTTCAACACCTGCTCATGATTATAACGCTAAGCTTCAAGTCTCCTCTCACATTCATCCCTGATAGTCCCCAGATCTCGCCTCAAAATGCCAATTTCTAAAACTAGCGATACTTCGGTACCTCGAGCAAGCTCCAGATTGTCAACAGCCTCTTACAACCTCCTTATTGCTACCTTCTGCGCCTTGTTGAAAGCTTGTTCCCAAGCATCTGTCTGCTAGAATATTTGAGCCGTCAGTATCTCTCGAAGCATGGCGCACTTAAGAAATTTCAAAATTTTACAAAATATAAACAGTTACCTGATACATACTTTTCTTCATCTGATTCGAAGCCTCGTCTGGATCAGTGCTACAAAGATCCGCCAATAAAGCAGCCTTAGCTCGAGCCTGCTCTTCCCATTCGGACATTGTCAGTTCTTCATCCATATTCTCCCTATCATCTTTCCCCAGTGCCCTGTGCCTTTTACGGTGGGTTACCTTTGACTGTTGCGCCTTCAGAGACTCGGGAAAGACCTTGCCCTTCCATTTCTCAGCCTGTGTTAATGCCTGCTTCAGCTTTTGTCTCGAAGTATTGCTAGCTACTGTGGGCGATACCACTGCCTGTTACGGCGCATGTTGCCCTTTTCAAACATTCTTTACCTTCCTTTTAATCTCTCTTTCTCCATGCCTTCGACACCTCTCTTTTTCGATGGCTTCGATGTAACGGGTACATTTTGAAGCAGGGAATCTATCCTTTTTTGCCTCTTCCTCTTGATACTAAGTTTCTTTAAAACAAAATTCACCCACTCCTCGTCCGAGTCGATTAAGGCGTCAATATAATCCCTCGGATTTGCCCAAGTCCGGTTAGTAGGACCTACAAAACAAACAGAAACACGATTATCAGTTCATTCGATCAATACATCAAAAAAATCTTCGGCATAAAACTTAATTAGGTTATAGATTTATGATGTAACCTATAAGGGTCCTCCCCTTTGACATTCTCATAGTTACCCTGTACTACAACCAAATCTTTGTCCCACCCTCAACCCGTCGAGCACAGATCAAACAACCAGGGCTTATCTATGTGATACTGGATGTGGTACGTATCTACCTTTTGGTTTGCTTTCCATGAATAGAACGATACAACATCGTACCATTCGATTAAGCTCCTCCCCTCACTCCCCAGTTTTACATTCATACCCTCAATTACCTTCATTATTTCATAAAAATTTCCGTTCATTTGAAACGGGGCCACATCCCAAAAGTTCAACACCTCCTTCACCAGCCTTCGACGGGGTAATTGCATCTCTAATAGAATTTGGCCTCTGAAGTCCATAATACCTTCTCAAGGTTTCGATCAGAAGCTGTACCCTGAACCCGTAACATACAATATCACCCCTACCTTCGACAACTCAAATTTAATAACAAATCGATCTAGTCTCTGCCTCTCTCTAGCCGAGACAGAACCAATGGCCTCATCCGACTCAGTTGAATCCTCAATATGGTCACTTTGCTCCCTCTTATCCCTTTTATCACTCGAAGGCTTAACCCGACCTTCGCGTCTCTCTCTCTCTTCCTCCTCCATCTCTTCATCATCACTATCCTTAGTCACTACTGTCTTACGACGTCTACTACTTAAATCCCCAGTTTCGGGAACTACCATCGCCAATGAGACATCTCTTGCAATATCTAGTTCTTCTACATCGTTGCCCTCATCCATCAGAGCATGACCAGACATACTAGCCTTATTTTCTTTGATTTCCTCATCTATTAGCCTCAGTCTCGAAGCTCGACGGTTATGCATCTTATCCTACAGAAGAAGAGGTACGCAATTATATCGATATATTCGACTATTATGTGTCAATAACTTATTTTTATTTACCCTCTCCAACAAATACGAACACAGCCAAAAACTCAACCCCGATCCCAGTCCCACCATTAAAACCCTCAAAATCCCAAATGGGCTAGACCCCCAGACACATGGTTTCCCCCTGTCCTCGATCATATCCTCACAACTACAAACCCAGAAGACTCTACATACAGATGCAGAAGGCAAGGCCAAACAAAAATAGACAAAAGTTAATCGACATACTTGTGTGAATGGAAGTACGTTTGAAACAGTAAGTTCGTCAGTCCCTCAGCAATAACCCGGTAACTTCACTCAAGCTTTACAAAACAATGGCATACGTTCTCTTCCTCTCACTCTCTAGTTTTTTTCTTCTATGATCAGTACATTTTTTATTACCTCTATATATATACCTCCTCGGAATACCAAGAAACCACCTCGATTTCCAAAATCGCTATCATTACCACTACCCCACTACCCTTGTTTTTCGGCTGAGATGTGTTTTGACTACTTTACTCCCTATTACTCTCACGTGCGAGTAGCACGCTCATGTTTACATAATTTTAAACATAAGCCAAGTCAAACCTTCTGGTCCTCGCTCGAAGCTGTCAAATCAAATCCCTACATTAAATCAATCTTTATCTACAAATTGTGGAAACATCATGATGGCCTGCACGACACTCTGCCCCAGGAACAGTACCATGCTGATAGGTCAACTGTTTGATTGTCAGTACGTCCAGTCGAAGCTAACAGACCTTCGACATACCTTCTTCTCGTACATGAGTAATCGTCTCTATCGTGTCTCAAACATTCGCCCACAGATAACCTGACATTCAATTTCTAAAGATGTCAAGCATTCGATTTCTTGTACATTCGACATTCGACAATATTATCGCGCCTAAATTACCTTCAAATTTTATGTCTTTCCAACTTACACACAATTGACAGTTCAGAATATTACTTCGACAGTTATCATATTGACTTCCAATTTCATTCGGGCAGACGCCCTTACGTAAAATACATATCAAAACAGTCAAAATCAACAGAAAAATACAAATACACCTACATACCATCTTATACAAACACTTAACGAAACAGTTAAATAAGCCCCTATTTATTGTCGGGATACTTCTTCTCATACCCAGCCTCAGCATCTTCCTCGTCCACCACCTCCTCAACAAAAGACTCCAGCAAGGCCAATCGGTGGCTGGGAAACGGGCCCATCATTTGTAGTACCCCCCACCAATGCGCATTGGTTATCCCACTAATGGGTTATACTGGCTCCACTTCAAGCAAATTCGGCATCTCCCAGTCTAGGTCTCGATCACCAAAAAACCTCTATTTCAACTCCAGTGTCTTCTCTCGTACACGAAGGACCTTTGTTGCCACCTGGCTCTGGTGTTTGGTGTTGGGAGCATTTCCGTTGCTTTGGGGCGAAGATGCAGACATTGTGCTTGGAGAAGAAGGGAAGGATGTGTGGAATTCTCCTAAAAACACTCCATTTATACTTGAAGGTACATTTAAACCCTCCCTTATCCCAAGTCATATTTATTACAGTCTTCAAATTCTTCTCCTTGAAAACTCAACAGTCTAAACTTTATAACTTCCCAGACATAACCGTTTTATCAGTATGCGTATTTAAACCCCATTTCTGAGACCCCAGTCTCGAACAAACCCCTAGTCTCGAACAATCGACCCCTTCTAACATCGTCTCACACCTCTCTCATCGACTTTTGACTAATACAAGAGCAGTTATTCTGTTAAGGCCGAATACTGATAAAAATCTTCGACCGTCTCATTATACTTCAGAGTCACTTTTTCCTGAAGATAACCATTTCTACATGTTAACATAAGAAGAGATGTGTTCGATCCCGCTCCTATAATCTATTCGTCCTCCCAAGTCATATTGGTCTACCTAAATTATCAGATACAGAACACATGATTTCAGTAAACTACTCTTTCATTTCAGTTACTCAAAATCATATACATAAGATAGAAAGAAGATGCGGAAGAAGAAAATTTGCAGACATCAGCAACAAAACAACAACAAAAATAGAAAAACTTCAAAACTGTCATACAAAAGTAAAAAAATTCTGCCACCACCTCATGCAAAACCAGCCTTATTTCCAGGCAAGCCAGCTTCACTCGCCGAACCCTGCTCCTCCAACTGCTCCTCCGCCTGAACGAGATGTTCGGCCAAACTTGACAGGAAGAGATAGTGTTCCTTAACAGTTGTAAATTAAAACTTCATCTGCCCCCCCAAGTAAGCATAAGACTTCCCGTTGATAGGCTCCTCAGCCTCTAACTCTACCAGATCGGGCATGTCCCAGTCAAGTTCATGGTCACCGAAGAGCTTCTTCTACAGTTCAGCAGTCTTCCGCCCTATACGATAGTCTCTGGCGAATCCCATCCTTTTATGGTAGTGGGTGTTGGGTGTTGGGTGTGGTGTCCATTACGTTTTTCAGGAAATGCAGAGAAATGAGAAGAAAGTGTAACAAAAAAAGGGTATACAGTGTTACTGCCTCCATAACCCGTACTTATAGCCCCATTAACCTCATTTACTACTCCGTAATCACCAACATTTCTTAATTACCTTCCTTTATTACCTTCCTCAAAAACCAACAATCAACTATTTAACTTCCAACAACAAACATTTTTCTCAGCAAATAACTCTACACTTATTTTTGAGACCCTTGCTGAGAGGGGGCGAATGCAGTAGCCTGCTCACAACCTTCTACCTCTAGTCGAATACTTTAAGGCTACCACGAAGCCTACTCGAATACCTCGAAGCCCACTCAATCCATAAATAAGCATTGCAAGACTATTCGAAGACGAAGCCTCGACTATGAACAAGCCTCAAAGACAAAGACTCTATATCAACATCAGAAATACTTTAACCATATTCGTATATGGTCGAAGGCAGACATGACAGACAGCCAGCTCACCAGACAGGAACGATGATGTTGTTGGTCCTTATAGCTATAGTGACAGGCCCACCAACTGCTACAGTGTTAGAACAGAGTACGAGACCCAACATTTCTGGCGTCACACCAACTCTGGGATACCCACCAGATACCCAGAGGGTACACATGTAATTTGACCTCCTATGATAACTCAACCCTTTTTATGATTCTATAAATAAGAAGGAGGGGGAACCACAGAGGGGTTACAAAATCTCTCCCCTGAGCCCTTACTGTTTACCTTCAATCACCTTGTAAAGTACACAACACTCGAACCTTCGACTACTGGACAGTAATATAAACTCTCTTAATAATCTTCATCAAAGGTCATGGAGCATCACATTCTAGGCCTCCACGCAAGTATATTGTCAATAGGGTACTCGTACTTTACATTATATGGCTGAATCCTTTAATAAAAGACAAATCCGTGGTGTAAAAACCGACTTCCCCTCCGTACGAAGTTAAACCTCTACAACAACCTATACCATTTTTACCTCTATTGAACACTATTATCACAAATATTTTATACATCATAAAAGAAGATAAGTGTTTCATGGATCCCTAACAGATCAAAGAAAAACCAGACAAGCCTTTCTGCCATTTTCATAAATACCATAATTATGAGATAAACAAGTGTTTAAACTCAATAAAATCTATCTTCGAATTTTGGATGCTAATAGACTTCATGAATTCCTTATAGATATCAAATCTTACTTTGATGAGAAAAAGAAAAAAAGGAATAAGGCGCCAGATAAAGAACAAGCTTGCCATCTATACATGATCAAAGTTGAGACAAATGAGAAAAAGTAAGGAAAGAAACGAAGAATTGAAGCTTGTGTTAGAATGAGCAAAGACGAGAAGATACCAAAATTGCTTACAAGACCCAGCAATGTTATTCGACCTTTCAAAATTTCCTACGCCGATTATGATGTCAGTCATGTCAAGTAACCCCATTGTCACGGCCTAGCTTGGGGTCGGTAATACAGTGCCCAGAGCATAGCAGAATATGAGGCCGTGCGGCATACATGCATGTGCGGCTGGCATACACAAACGTTCTTCACTGGGTGTGACGGCGTTAGTAGAATATACTTACTGATGCTAGAGTGACATCCAAATAATCCTAGATATTCGTGAGGGGTCGTTAAATAAGTATTCGGAATAGGCGGTAACTCTAAAGGTTCCCTCAATAATCCCTACAGCGTAATCACTCGTAATTGGGCACGAGGTACGGATATCACACCCGTCTTGTAGCGGATCAGTGTATCTCAATATGCAGGGTTCCATATATACGAGCCTGGACTAATTACATTGTTAATTTATAAGGGGCGATGGGCCCCGATTAGCTTCTGGGGCATAACAGCGGCATAACGGTGCCCTATCTAAAAAAGTAGCCCGCATTGCAAGGCAATGTCTCCAGGCCTTTCCTAGGCCATGGAGAACTCATGAGCATCCCTTGTGGATAGCCCATGAGTCGGGGTCCAAGATGACCAAGCTATAAAGCTTACATTGTCATAGGGAGGTTTGGACCAACGTTTTATCTAATATAACTACTAAGTAAATAGCTAGTTTCCAAACGGAAGCATCAAAAGTGGTGACAAAGTGTACTAACACTTCTGGCCTTCTTAACCAATTTCATTCTCAATGAAACTTGGCGTGTAGCTATATTAGGATATAAAGAATATATATCTAATGTCGGAACTCAAAATTCCCTGGTAGATTTGCTCAGCGTTCACTAGGGCGTCACACCCTCCCACACTTTAAATAATCTCGATGTCCTCGTCGAGACCTTTTCTTCAACATGGCTCTGCAAAGATTTAATCTTTTGTATCTTCAAGAAACTAATAATCTCCCGTACTCAACTCAAAGTATTGCACATTCTTCAATACTGGTGGATACTGAATTAAACTGCTAGTCTCGATGCTGACAACTGTGGTCTTCATAACTGAACCTTAATCTTTGGCTTTTCTTACTTAAGTGCTTTGGTGACTTGGAGCTTCATTCAAACTCAGGAGTCTACCTCTTTAACTGTCATGTGGCCATAGCCATCTGATATATGTATGGGCGGTGCATTTTACATTGTGCCCTTTGAAATGTAATGCATCCTCCTGCAAAGTGCCTTCTCCCCTGACAGATTGTAGAATGTCATTTCTTTGATAAATCTGACATCTCCTTCAGACAGCCTGACATGGATATCTTCAATCCCAATTAAGAGGTGTGCTCCCTTCTGAGTTACACCGGTGCGCTCTTCCGTCGAGTCGTACAATACCTTTGCTGCTCGAGAATTCAATCTTCTGTAAATCTCAGCTTCAAGCTACACTCTTCTTCTGCGAGTGGTGAGGAGAAAGTATGCTAACCCAGGGTAAACTCTTTGCATCTTCTATGGAACATCTGCCGCACTCTCAAACTGCATGACTGCTCTTTTAACTTAATCAGCAATGGTCTTCAAACCAAGTCCGTCTTTCTAACGTAACATCTGGGACACAAGATCAAGATGCGACACTCTTGCCTTACAAGTATGGAACTAAATTGGTACTCATAGTTCACTTGGGTGAGGGAGGTAGCTCCATAAGAGGTAGTATACTCTCAAAAAATCCACATACATTTTATCATACCGCCAATGAACATTCGAGGAAGCTTGTCAAAGCGTGGGACCTCTGATTGACCCTACTCCTAGCAAAACCATCAAGGTTAGCCATAAAGGCATTCTGTGTAAACTTAGAAAAGCCCATGAGACATCTATCTGTGTAGCAACGTTATGCTCTGCCATACTTCATGGTACCCCATCATCTAAGCTATTTAGCGATAGATGGCATCTACAAAAAGGGTGATCGCTACTCCGGTATCACCAAGGTCTCTCAATTTCAGAACTTCCCATTGTATCTCTCTTAACAAGGACTTAACACTAGCATCTATACTCGTCCTACGTGCATGTCAAACTTTAGTGGTATACGTTCAACTGCATCACAACTAACACCTCTTCCACACTCAATAAGCTTGACGTCCTTGTCGAGAACAAAGCTTGTGACATATATCTAATTGACGCTGAAGTGTTTCTCCATCTCTTCATCCCTACTCAAACCTGAGTAACTTGGGGAATTTGGGAACAAAATACTGTCACTGCACTTGTCAGCCTAAGCTCGTTGGCTCGCCACTTCCAACTGCTATCAAACTCGGAGACCAACCTTCACACTGTCGCAATCATCTTATAAACTGAAGCGCAGCCATTTTCTATCTCTGAACTACCTTCTACAAATACAGCCAACTCTTCTCGGTCATTCGGATGTGATCTTCTGAAGACACTCCATCAATACAAAGAGGCGTGGGAATCTTCCCCTACCGCCAACCACCATGTGATAAGGAATTGGGAAAACCATCCAATTTCGTTCAGGATCTTTTATCCTAGAGCATTGATCCATCTGAGATCATGTCTGAGGTAGCCCGTACAACTAACTATAACACAACTCTATTATGCGACAACAACATAACATACTACGATTCGGAAACGTGAGTCTTTACCAATCTGTAAGCTTGAAACGATCCAGGACCATCTTGTGGAACAACAAGGATCAACTCGGCTAGAGCATTTGTACAACGACACACATGAAACTCTACTATGGAGCCAAAGAACAAACACCACTCGGCAACTTGCCTTCTTGGAATGAGCAAAGCCGTGCCCAAGCATCATGTGTTATTATGGGACAACTGCAAGATAGGTGACAACCAAACTAGGAGGGGTCGCAGTTCATGTCGCGTAACCAAGAGAAAATCTATCCTCGACGTCAACATTGTTGGAAATCATTGTGTACAAACTTGGGACTCAAACCATGTCTTCATCTTCTCCTTGTCACTTCACTCGCGGATCATGACGTTCAACTCTAAAATGTAGTTGTGTCCAACTTAGGACAGTCAAAATGAGTATCAAACTAAGATTCTTCAATCTTTTGTAGACACGTAAGTACTTGGCATACAACACTAACCATATTGATCTCTACTGAGATGGGAATCGTCATTGATCACAACTTTTACAATACTTCGTAGTGCGTAAGAGGATCGAATGCAAATTATAACCGTTAGATCGCCCTACTACTATTCTTCATAGAACATCTTCCATAGTTCACCGCATCCAACTCAAGCATCAGTCCTTCCTCTTATCATCATTGTTCAAAGTATATATAAATATGAGCAACTCATGCTCGGATATGGAGCCTTCATCTCGCTTCCAATATCAACTGACATGTAGGTAACTCGCTCTAAAAGCATTCACAACAGTGCTTGGATCATCTATCATGAGAAACTTTGGCTCTAAAGATAGCAAATGTCAAGTGGGTATTCCTTTGAACCAACTTGATTTTCTGATACCAACTGTCATGGCCCAGCTCGGGGTTGGCACTACAGTGCCCGGAGCATAGCAAAATATGAGGTCGTGCAGCATACATGCACGTGCGGCCGATATGCACAAGCCTTTTTCACTGAACGCGATGGCGCCAGTGGAATATACTCACGGGTGCAAGGGCGACATCCGGAAAATCTTAGATACTTGTGAGAGGCCGTCAAATATGTATTTGGAATAGGCGGCAATGCTGAAAGTTCCTTCAATAATCCCTACATCGTAATCACTCGTGACTGGGTACGAGGTATGGATAGCATACTTGTCCTGTAGCGGATCAGGGTAGCTCAATATGTTGGGTTCTATATATAAGGGGTGATGAACCTGGACTAATTGCATTTTCAATTTATAAGGGGCGGTGTATCTCAATTAGCTCGTGGGGCATAGCAACAGTATAGTAGTATCCTATTCAGCCCTATCTGGAAAAGTAGCCCACATTGTAAGGTAATGTCTCTTAGCCTTTACTATGCCAAGAAAAACTCATGAACATCCCTTGTGAATAGCCCATGAGTCGGGGTCCAAGATGACCAAGCTATAAAGCTTACTTTTTCATGGGGAGGTTTGGACCAGCTTCTTCCTTAATATAGCTACTAAGTAAATAGCTAGTTTCTAAAAGGAAACATTAAAATTGGAGACGAAGCGTATTACTGGTACTTCTCGCCCCCTTAACCAATTTTGTTTTCAACGAAATTTGGTGTGTAACTATATTAGGATATAAATAACATATATCCAAGGTCAAAACTCAAAATGCTCAGGTAGATTTACTCGGTGTTCCCTAGGGCGTCACACCCATGATGATCTACTTGCTATAATGCTTAAAGTTGGTAGAGACTACTTGCACACTCTTCTAGTAGATATTGGAAGTGTCGCCGACGTCCTCTTCAAAAGAGTTATTCAAAAGTTAGGACAAATGGATGCTATAAAGGTCTGTACTACCACCATTTCTGGCTTTGATGGGTCGAAGGCCAACCTCATAGAGAAATTACATTACCTGTACAGGATGGTCAAAAAATTATAAACGTTACATTCTTGGCCATTGATTTAGAATCTAAATACCTTGGTATATTAGGTTGAAATTGGCTTCTTAATATGAAGATAGTACCTTCCACATTCTACCAAGTACTTCGCTTCCAAACAGACCATGAAATATATGAAATTAAAGGAAGTCAAGAACTAGCTCGAACTTGTAAGAATACTATAGTATTCACTCATGCCATCAAGTTGCTAGAAGCATAACAATTATTGTACACAAGTCCACAAAAGTTTGAACCACCGTTCGTTGAACCTGCAGAGCCTATAGAAATTGATAATCCAAAAAAAAAAGCTTTTGTCGGATCCGAACTAGAAGAAAATAAAAAATAAGAGCAAGTACAATTTTTGAGGGAAAACAAGGATGTTTTTGGATGGTCATTTCATGAAATGTCAGGAGTAGATCCACAACTTGCTTCTCGCCATCTGAACCTCGATGAAGGGAGTAATGGAATTATACATAAAAGAAGGAATTTAGCTCCAAAACTCAGAGCAGTAGTAAATGACAAAATCGATAAACTTCTTTGAGCAGGTTTTATTCGAGAAACAACCTACCCCGAGTGGGTATCAAACATCGTTGCAGTACCCAAAAAGAATGGGGAAAATTGAATATGCGTTGATTTCATAGATCTAAACAAGCAAACTCCAAAAGACAGTTTTCCATCACCCAAAATTGACTCACTACCCGATTCGGTAGCAGGTCACGAACTATTTTCCATGATGGACATTGCTTAGGATATAGCCAAGTACATATGGCAGTTGAAGATCAAGAAAAAATAGCTTTCGTCATAGATCGAGGTCTTTATTGCTACAAAGTCATGCCATTTGGATTGAAGAATGCAGATGCTACTTACCCAAGATTGGTCACAAAAATATTCAAAGATCAGTTAGGTAAAACGATGGAGGTCTACATTGGTGACATGTTATGTAAGAGTGTAAAAAAGGTAGACCACATTAATGACCTCAAGGTTATTTTTAACATTCTAAAGGAGTACAAAATGAAGCAAAACCCCAAAAATTGTCAGTTTGGTAAAACATCAGGAAAGTTTTTGGGACATTTGGTAAGCAAACAAGAAATAAAGATAGACCTAGAACAAATTCGAACGTTGTTGGCCATGTCCTCTCCAAAATCAAAGAAGATGTCCAAAAACTAGCATGTAAGATCGCAGCGCTCAACCGTTTCATCTCCAAATTGTCAGACAGAGGCAAGTTACTTTACCATTAACTTTGAGGAAATTCATCTTTGACCAACAGAAAAAAGAACAAACCAATTGATTAGACTCCAGATTGTGAACTTGCTTTTTTCAAGAACTAAAAAAGTACTTGAGTTGACCACCAGTTATATGCACCCAATCAAGGGTGAAACTCTTACAATATACCTTGCCGTCACAGAAGGCTTGATCAGTTCAGTTCTAATTTGCGAAAAAGAGGGAGTGAAAAAATTAATCTACTCCATCAGCAAGACCCTCGCTCCAGTTGAGATAAGATACACAGTTACAGAGAAGCAGTTACTTGCTCTTATTTACACTTCACAAAAGCTACGGCTATACTTTCAGGTACCCAAAATCAAGGTGATCACAAAATTTCCTTTAAAGTTAGTACTCTCCAAAAAGAGAAATCGGGGAGGGTCCAATAGTGGTCAGTTATCTTAGGAGAATTAGGTATTATATTTGAGCCACAGATCTTAGTAAAATGTCAAGTTATTGTAGATTTTATAGTGGACTTCCCTGTAGATGATCTCAATTGGGAGGAACATGAGGACAATTTAATTGAAGACACGTTGGCTGAAGTAGACTGTTGGAGCAAAAGTACAGGCTAGAAACTATTTACAAATGGATCAGCTGGTCCTGAAGGTAATGGCATCAAAAATGTGATAATCACTCCCTCCAATGACATAATCGAAATAGCCTTTAAACTCAACTTTGAAGCTACAAACAACGGTATTATCGTTAAGTCCCTAGTTTCTCCACAACATATTACTCTATTCTCATTCTTTACATTCCAAAAGTTAGATTTCAATCTCCAACAATATATATTCTATTCTACTCAATGAAAACTTCTAAGTTTTTCCCATATTATTCTCTACTCAATCTCGTAGATTAAAGCAAAGGTAATATTAACTTTCAATCGACCATCTATACATAGATTAAAGCAAAAGTAATACTAGCTTTCAATCGAACATCTATGCAGATTAAAGCAAATGTGATACTAGTTTTCAATTGACATCTATACAGAATAAAACAAAGATAATACTAGTTTTTAATCTCCCATCTATACATATATCAATAATTAAATGAAGGTAATACTAGTTTTCAATCAATGATCTCTATCAGACATAAGATAAAGCAAAGTTAAAACTAGATTTCATCTTTATACATGTCTGCAACTACAGAAACTACAGGTCACTTCTACAAGTTTTTTGTTTATGGGAGGTCAGCTGCGCTCTCCCCTACTCAGGAGGTCGTGCAGCCATAAAATCTAGAGCTTAAGCAATAATAACATTCTTGTCCTGCTCTACTAATTCTGCAGGTCTAGAATCTACTTCCATTTCTATGTCGTTTAAGCAATTTCCTCTATCTATATTAGCATTATAGATACAACCTCGAATTACCACACAGTCACGCAAGGTATCCCTTTCGAGCTCAAGCCTCTTTACTTCCTCTATAAAATAAGCAATGACAACCATCAGCTCCCTCGAGTGTACCTCTTCCGGGACATGCCTCTCTCGGTTAATTATGATTACCAAAGTTCAGAAACTAGTTAAAGATGGAAAGTTGGCTGAAAATTGGGATGGTCCTTTCATTGTCACAGACAAAACAAAAAATGGATCTGACTTTCTTATGACAAAATATGAGAAGCAACTTAAGAATCCTTGGAACACTTTGCATTTGAAGAGATATTATCAATAGAGTTTGCTTCGACCTTTTACAAATTTTTACTTTCAATACTTAATGTATTTCAATTCCCTAAAATTATCAATTGTACATTTTTAATGACAATCTTGTGCATTTTGTATAGAAATCTTCTATACATTCAACTCTACGTTACTACCATAATGACTTCCCTAGTTCTAAATAACTGGGGGCGTAAAGTCAACAAACTATATTTATTGACTTCTCAATAGGTAACATGACTAGAGGTACAAAGTTTAACATTACAATACTTAGTGAATTTTTAATTCTCTAATGACTTCCCCAGTTTAAAATAACTGGGGGCGACAAGTCCACACATTACATTTATTGACTTCTCTGGTTAATATATCATAACTAAAGATACAAAGTCAAACTTATATTTAGAGCTACCGCCAAATGATATAGGTTTTTTTAACACTACTACAATCATAAAACCTCTGTTGTTAGCACTACAACTTCTTTATTTCATGACACTACTCTAATTTTTCATAACCTTCTACTCGGTATTTACAAAAAGAAAGTGTTATGTAAATTAATATACAGAAGTACATAGTCTCTAAAAAAGTAAATATACAATATCTTGTAACACAACAAAGTTCTCTATCTCTTAACACTACACTAATTAAGTTTTTTGTTTTTCTAGCCAAGTTATATATATATAAATATAAAAAGGGGACAATCATATATTTCAGAAATTAATAATTTTACATTTTTACCAACAAAAAAAGAGAGGACAGTTCTATATTTCATCAACTAACAATTTTCCTTTTTTACCAACAAATAAAAAGAGGACAATCATATATTTCATCAATTAACAGTTTTACCCTTTTACCTAAAAAAAAGAGGGTAGTCCTACATTATTTACAAAACTAATAGTTCTACTTTTTCGATATTAAGAAAAAGACAGTCCTATATTTCTTCAACTACATTTCTACTTTTTACCAAAAAAAGAAAAGAAAGCACAATCCTATATTATTTTAAAATGAATCAGTTACTCTTTTGCGCAAAAGAGGGGGGGGGGGGGGGGGGTTGGGGGTTCACACAAACGTATCTCAGATATAACAAAATAGGAATGAGAAATTTGAATACCCTCACAAAACACAAAATAAAAATAAAAAATTACACGGTGTGCTTATTACCAATAACAACAACTTACTTTATTTCTTCTTCAACATTCTTTATACCAGATTTAACATCCTCTTTCTCAACTTCATCCTCATATTTGTCAACCTCTATCTCTTCATTAACCTCCTCCTCAATCTCTCCCGCATCTTCATCTTCAAAACCTGTACCTCGATCTTTTGTATTAGGTCTAGGCTCCCTATTCGAGAAACTAGTCTCAAGATCAACTACCAATTTAACTTTACTCATATCTACATTAATAGGCAGATCCTCTAAAAAAATTGACCTTTAAAGAAATTCATTGGATTGTCTATGTCAGGAACTACTCTATACTTGGGAAGTGCTCTACTCGAGCTAGCCTCATCAACCATAAAAAAAACAAAAAAGCAAAGAGCACCTGTACATATAGAATTTACTACATTACCTACAAATCAAACAAAAAAAACTAAAGCAATTCAAGCACTACAAAATTGACACATACATTTACAAGATACAAATCCTCGTCCTCATCAGCCGATACATTCCTCACACTTCAGCATTGTACATTTACAAGATAAACACAACATTCTACAAGATATAACATGTTTTTCCAGAGCTCCTGCAAGCCTTTTTTCCTTCATCACAAATAACCTCTTTAAGGTTTACAAAAATATACTTCGATTGGGCAATACATAGTTGGATTGCAACCTCCTTCTCAGCTCTTGGAACACATATATTAGTTTTGGGACACCTCGCCATGAAAGAAATGATGAACACAAGTATTTTTAATGGTCTGCGGCGATCCCTAAAATCAAGGATGCGGTTGCAATAGAAGATCATATCTAAAAAATAAAGCAAATGCATTAATAATGGGGTGAGGTATTGTATAATTCAAACTAAGGTTACAAATGTATACATGCTGAGAATCGAGGTAGCTACTTTCTCCTCTCTGACAAGAACAATTCGTGGAATAAGTCCTAACAGAAGAATTAACCAAGCAAGAATAATAACGACACAAGAATTCCCAGTGGAGGGATGCGGAAAACCCTTACGAATAAAAAACCACTCCCCGAACAATTCACTATGTTAATCAAATGGGTTATAATGATCTCTCTAAGCTTCACAAGCTTTAATGGAGTCCCTCAAATTCAAGGTCTCTCTAGAATTAAACTCACCAAGATAGGCTAACAAAATAACCTAAGACTCCCTTATAAACATGAGAAGTTATTACATAAAGATGGATCAAAAGTACGGATCACGAGACACACCAACGCCTCCAGAACAAACTTTTAAAACTGACTTACTAAAGTCTGTTTGAACAGACTTTCAGTCTTTTCGAACAAAGTGGGTTCTGAGGTATTTTATTCGAACAAACAATAAGTCTGTTCAAACAGACAAAATCTCGTTCGAGCTACTTCTTGTCTCGTTCGAACGACTTGCCTTTTATTTGAATAAACTGTAAAGTCTATTCGAACAATCAAACCTTTGCCTCTTCTATTTAAACAGACAAATAGTTTATTCGAACATGTAGTGACATGTTTTCCAGAAGGAGAATCTTTACCAATACTATTAGTAAGGAAAATACAACAATTGGTTAAACAAACAAGATTTTACGTGGAAAACTCAGTAAAAGCTGAGAAAAATCATGACCTCAGGGAGGATTTTGATATAAAATCTAGTATGATACTAGTTATTACAAGTTTTAGAGTGATAGTAGGGTTAGAAAGTAAGGATAGTAAAGTTGCAGATGCCAGGGGTGGGAATAATCTATTCTCTGCATATATTTATAGTAGATACAAACAGTTTACAAAAAGAAAGAAACAGTCTCCTATTTCGGGGGGGGGGAGTGGGCAAACTTTGCGGATCTCTAACAACTCTTTCTTAACCAGGCACAATGGCTACTTTTGGTAGGTCGGGGACTTATGGTAGCTTCTCGACTGTTGCCTGTCTTCGGCTATGTTATGCCGACTTATCCTTGTCAAATCTGGGAAACATGCTACTACAATCGCCCCATTCTCGACAGAAGTACTTGTGGTTTTGTCGAGAAGAAGTTAGAATTCGATAAGGTTACCAATGTCTGTGAAAGTTTTTCTATTGTCATTTCCGAGGTCAAAGTGAAGTGAATCTGGTCGTGTCATTCCTGATGAGTAATTAATACGAGGCATTGAATCTGGCAGTTTCAAGGTAGTATAAATAGGTTATTTGAAGAAGGGTTTTGTAGTGGTGGATTAATAGGATGTCACCCCAAGTATGGCGTAGCGAGTTGTCGGAGGATGAAGACGTTGTTCAATCTGAGGTAAAGCTCTGTCCCAAACTGGTGTTTTGGTATCCTTCAATTGGTATTTTCATGGTGTGGAGGGGGGAGGGGGTAGAGTCAGAGAATGCTTACACGCTTGAGATCCGTCGGGTTTACTATGCAGTACTGAAGGTAATGAAGTGTATCAAATTGGGGGAGAAGGGGTTATTGTTCGCAGTGAAGACAAGGGTGTGCAGGCTGGTTGGGCATCCAGGGATCTTGTCGAACGAAGGAGGCTTCTTACAATTTTTTGCTACCTTTCATCTGTAAAAGCAGCTCTGTTTAGAAGTTCTTAGACCTGAGATTCATTAAGTTTCTTAAGATATCGTTGCCCCTGCTGTCAGAGATAATGCCAGATTCTGGTGAAAAGAAGCAACAATATCAGATCCTGGTAAAAAGAAGTACATAGCAATTAGTCCTTAAGGTCGAATGTAAAGATAGTAGTGTAGTTTGATGTAATGTAATTGAAGGAGATAGTTGTCGAATGTAATATGTAACAGTTTTTCGAAGAAATAAATTTATTTTTTGACTTCCGATTGTATATTTTTTTGTCGACTTTATATTGTTTTTGTTTATCGAAGAAAACTGTGAGCAAAGTGTCTGCTGGATGGTATAAACAACTCGAAGTATAGTTGACTGAGTGGGTCAAGGAACGGATTTCGAGGTTGATTGATTTGACTGTTAAAAATGTAAAATTCAAAGGTGAAATAAATGTTTTTAGTGTTGACTTGGACCGTGGTGGGCTACAAATATCTTTTATTTTTGTAAAGGTGAGAGTTGTGTGCTTAAGAAATGGTGAAGACGAGATCTCAAGTGCGTAACGAAGTCTACAGTCATATTCAAGCGAAGTATTAGAAATTATATAATCGGTACATTGGCTTTCGGAATGCTAATGTTCACTTGGATGATCCAGCGAAACCGAACTATGAAGGTATAAGTGAGGCAGAGGCGAAGGATGCTGAAGATAATTTTTAGTTTCTATGCCAATTGCAATATTAGTGTCCTCCTGAATGTGTAAGTTATATGTGGACTCGTGCGAAGATGCTGATTAGGAAATAAGATGATGCTGTTATTAGGAGTTTGTAATTTGAATTAGTAGAAGAAGTATATGTAGTGGTCGAATTGTATTTGAGATGAAATGAGAATAGAATTTGATGTCACAATGGAATTGTCAATATTTTGTTTTGTGAAATTGTTATCGAATAAATTTGACTTGTTTAAATTGTGGAATATAAGAATATGTTGTTCGTTATATTTGAAAGTCGAATGAATTTCAAAAATTGTTCGGATTTATTGAGATTTGTCGCAGATATATGGATTTGTGAATAAGGTTTAAATATGCGGAGGTAGTGAGAGGATGAAATATGGCGAGGTGTGGTCATGTAGGTGAAATTTGGAAATATAAGGAAGATGATGTACAATGTTTTTGTGATAAGATAGGTTGTGTATTGTTAAGTATGAACGTGTCAGAAGAAATTCTTTGAGATATGGATGGATTGGAGCAACAATGTAGGGGTTTGTTGGTTTTGAGAAAGTGGCTAGTCAAAGACTCTGAGAAAAGATGCGTAAGCCATTATGTTTGAGTACTCGAACAGTCGCGAAGCGGTACGATGAACAGTCGTGTAGGGTCTATAAATAGTTCGAAGGTGGGCGACTGTTCACATTTTTTAAACTCTGAAAAAATTTACTCAAGTACGAATTGCTTGTGCCCGCCTTTAGATTTGTTATGTACGATTGGGAAGGAGGAGATCAGTGTTCTGATTGTGAGGGCAAAGCGGGCGAAAGAGAGGGATACAGAAGCAGTGCAAAAACAAGGCTAGTATCTGTGATGTTTTTTGTTATTTCACGATTGATTGTTTACATAAATCTCAAGAGATAGCTATGTTTAAAGTAGTTGTAGAATGAATTGGAATGAGTGTAGATAGATTGGGAGGTAGGGAAGATTTAACTGTGTCAGGGTTTGATGAGAAAATTACGACAGTAATTGTTGGAGGCTGATTTTATGAGGGCAATGGAGTCGTAAGTATAAATAAAGGTGTTGGCGTGTGAGAGATTCGCATAATGGGCGGTGAGGGGTGGAGAGAGTATGTTTGATAAGTATCTGTTGTGTTTTCGACGAGATCGTTGGGGAATTTATTTTCGAAGATAATCAATCGTTACTATCTTGACTTGTTCTCAGTCCATACTTGATAAGTATGCATCAATCAGTCAACCATCTGTACAATCTTTAATTGATCTCGATCCATACTTTATAAGTATGCATCCAGCCTATCATTCAATTTTATGCGAACACTATCCAATTACAGGATATTCTGCTTCGCATTCCTTACTTATCGAACAAACTATAACAGCTATTATTCTTTTCGAATCTAAATGCAGATACCCACTTGAGGATACAAATCTGGTATTCATGCTCATTACTTGCCATTTCATGGCCATCGTTTACCAGTCACGCCAACAAGTGTTCCTTACTTACCTGCTATAATTTACAATTACATTCGACACATATCATTTTGTCAAATCTACCACTTAGCATAATTTACAAAATATGTGTACCAAGGTTTTCAAAAAACTTTACTCCAAAATCAAATAGTCATCATTCAAAATATCGTATGATTAAAATTGTATCGGTCCCATCGACTATTTTTACATTAATTCTTAAAAATAAGTACTGATTCATAAATTCTTCTACACTACAGGATGAGAGATTACTTCGTCCAACTTCACAACTTCTTCTGGAGCGAACACCTCTGCTAACTCCCTAGGACGCAATCCATTAGTTTCCATCATCACAAAATCCTCGACGACTTCCGTCCCACTAGGACCTTCGGGAACCTCTGGAGCATCGTCCTCTGCATCTGAATCTTCAAATACAACACCTCCAGACTTGACCAAACTTTTGTTATAATCCTTCCTCACCTCCAACTCCTTGTACTGTTCAACATAATGGGCCTTCACCTTCTGACACGTATCTAACTTCTCTGCTGCCACCTCCTTCCTCACCTCATCCAACAACTTCCCTTGTTCAAGCTCCATCGCCCTTCGCATATCCGTAATCTGCTCCTTTACATACTTCTCAAAGTTTGTTGGAAGAAGCGCCAGAGCTTCCTCTTTTTCCTTCTCCAACTTTTTCTTCGTTTTACAAAGGTTAGCCTCATTCGCCTTTCGTACTTTGAGCTTGTAAGTATTCAAACTTGCGTTCAACTCTTTCTTTTCTTCGATCAGCGCTTCTTTTTCCCTGGTCAAATCTTTCTCGATATTTTTGTACGTCAGCACTTGATTCGCAAGGTCACTACTATCGACAATGCAGTTTTTCGCCTCCGTCAACAACTTTTTGATCTGTATTATATTCATAAATTGAGTATTCGATTGACTTACCAGTTTCTTTAATTAAAGCAAAACATAAAAGTTTTTCACCTTTGACATATTGCGGTGGCCCTCACTGTAAAATGTAATCAAGCTCTCAGTCCCCACCAGACAATCATCGACTTCAGACTGTAGCATATCCATCCCAAACATATAAACATCCATCGTCATCTGGACTTCAACTTCAGATTCCTCAACGAATTTGTTCTTCGACGATTATCCACTCCCCTTCTTCTTCAAGAGTGCACTTGTCGAACCCCATGGAGGACGCATATCCATAACAACAACTGGCTTATCATTTTTCACCTCCCCCTCTATTGTCGACCGTCGAGTATTCCTCTTCGAAGAAAGTAGTGGAGCAACAGCTTCGCTCGCTGCCCGTTTCTTCTTACTCTTCCTAATCTTTTAGCAAACATCGAATTTATCTCAGTTGTATGCGAGTCAGTCGTTTACCCAACCAAAGAAGGATTTTCCAATGGCAGGCTAGCCTCTGCAGCCTTCTTGTTCTTTACTGACATCTTACCGTCGATAACAGAAACTTCAACACCTTTTTCCCTGGACCTCTTTAGCCCTGCCTCTTAGGGCTGGCAATTTAACCCGCCCCACCGGGGACCTGCTCTTAATGAGGCGGGTTTGGTACGACTATAGCGGGTATGAGACGGGTTTGGTTTTAAAAAAATACCCATTTATTTAATGGGGCAGGTCTGGTTTAAGGCTTAAATAAATGGGGCCCAATCACCCGACCTATTTATACATGATATGACGTGAATACCCTTACATACAAGTTAAACCTAATTTTGATTTCTGAACTCTTAAGACATAAGATATGTTTCTTCCTCTTCTCCTACAGTCCTGCTTTCATAACTTCATTTCAACCTTCATCTGTCCATCAGCTTCTCTTCTTCTTATACAGACCTATCAAAACTAGTTGGCTTCATTTCAACCTTATTCTGAAGACATGTTTTAGTTATGGCTCAATGCAGAAGTGAGGCTTAAATTACCTCTGATCCTCAGTTGACTCAAGTAAGGGTTAAATTGCCTCTAATCCTCAACTCACTTTTCCTCATTCTATTGAAGATTAAATGAAGAATTATCTCAAAGTTATTCCTAGCAGCTCATTTTTTTTTTGTACAGGTGATTTATGATTTTTAAGCGGGTGCTGGGGCGGGTTTGGTATAGGCAAATTTAAGCGGGGCGGGTTTGGGTATTCCCTATTTAACTTAAATGGTATTAGGGTGGGTTTGGGGGTAGGGTAATTTGGCGGGTATGGAGATGGTATTGCTCCACCCGCCCCAAACCCGACCCATTGCCACCCCTAGATCCAGTTGAGGTTACAGAGAAGACCTAGTTCATTGTCTTCATCTGGGACTTTCCTTCGGGTACTTGTTAGATCAAGGTCTGAGGGTATGACTGCTTCAGTACCAAAGACCATCATGAACGGAGTGTAGCCTACTGAAATTAGAGGAGTGGTGCGGCAGGCCCAAAGAACACTGAGTAGTTTGTCGACCCATCTGCCTTTCTTGTCGTCGAGACGCTTGCGGAATCCTGATTTAATGTTTTTGTTAATGGTGTTGGCTCATCAGTTGCCTTGAAGGTAGTATGGTGTGGAGGTTGATAGCTATATTTTGTATTTGTGGAGGAAAGTGATGACTTTTGCGTCGATAAATTTCTTACCGTTGTCGGGGCGTATAATTTGTGGGCAGCCAAATCTGGTAATTATGTCCTCCCAAAGGAACTTGATGACTTCATTTTCATCGGTATGGCATAGAGAAACTGCTTCGACCAATTTTGTGAAATAATCAGTGGCGACTAGGACGAATCTTCAGTTTCCCGATGCTGAATGGAAAGGTTCAATGATGTTGATTCCCTATCGTTTGAATGACCAGAGGACATTGCTAATATGCAAGTCAAGGGCTGGAATTTTGATGTCTTGAGTATGGATTTGGCATTAGTATCATTTACGCACAAATTCTTAGCAATATTATCTCATCTTCGGCCAGTAGATTCCTTGTGTGAACGCCCGTTGGGCTAATGATCTTCCCAAAACATGGGCTCCACATATACCTTTGTAGAGTTCTATGATTTTGATTTGGGCTTATTTTTTAGAGATGCATTCAATAAGGGATCCTCCTCCGGTGATGTGATATAAGATTTTATCTTGAACTGTGAATCTGGGGCACTTGGCCAATAGTGAATGGGCTTCTTCTTTGTTACTGGGTAGGACATTGGAGTTGAGGTATGCATAAAATGGTATTCTCCAGTTTTTAGGGTCTTCATCTTTAACAATGGTAATCTGTAGTGTTAACTGCATATCGAGACTGGAATGCTCGATGATTTTGATTTTTAAAGATCTTTTCTCACTGTCTCCCAACATGGCAGCGATGTAAGCTAATGCGTCGGCATGCCGATTTTCTTGTCGAGGTAAGTAAGAGATCAATGCGTGTTTGAATTTATTTATTTTTTCTTCAACCAGGGCTGCATAATCAACCATTTTTCCCATTGTGCAGAATATCTTATTGTAATGATTGGCCACGAGTAAAGAATCGATGTAGACTACTATTTTATCCACTCCGAGTGTAAGTACGAGATCTAGACTGTGGAGGATTCCTTCATATCCAGTCTTATTATTGGTGGCATAGAAGTTCAGTTTGATTGCTTTCACGATACGACGATTGGAAGGTGTAACGAGGACGATGCCAATCCTTGATCCTTGTGGTTCGATTAATCCGTCTGTAAAAAGTCTCCAACCAGAGCTTTTGGACCATGCGTCTAGCTCTGCAATTGAGTTATCTGTGAAGATTTCTTCAAGTTCTTCCCAATCGAGGTCTTCGACTGGAAAGTCTGCCAAAAAATCAGTTACTGCTTGTCCCTTAATAGATATCTGGGGTTCGAAGAAGATGTCAAATTCGCCAAGGAAAATAGACCATTGCTAAATTCTTCAAGATTTTTCTTTCTTGGAGAGTACCAGCTTGAGGGGATACTTGGTGATGATTTTGATGTGATGAACTTGAAAGTATGGACAAAGTTTTTGAGAGTTGTAGACCAAGGCGAGTAGTTTTTTTTTTTCGTGTATTATTTTTTAGCAGGCATGACTATCTTGCTAATGAAGTAGATTAGTTTTTGTACTCCTTCGTCATCTCGAATAAGTACGAAACTAATGAAGTCCTTAGTTGGGGATAAGTTCATTGTCAGTATTTCACCATTAACTAGAGTACTCATGATAGGAGGATGCCCCAAGTATCATTTAAGATCTTGGAAGGATAACTCATAGTCAGGAGTCCAAATGATCTCCTTGTGTTATTTCTTTGAAAGTGTAGTGGGATTGTCACGAAGAAGGAGGTAAAGAAGCTTACATCGATCAGATGTATTGGAGATGAATCTATGAAGAGCGGCGATCTTGCCTACAAATTTGTGAACATCTTTCTTTGTTCGTGGAGATGGCATTTCAATGAGTACTTTGATTTGTGTATGATCAATTTCAATTCCTCTTTTGCTTACCAGGTCTCCCAGAAACTTACTAGATGCGACTCCGAATCGGCATTTCTCTGGATTAAATTTCATCTAGTATTTGTAAAGGATATCAAAGATGGTTTGGAGGTTGCTGGAATAATCTACGCGCTTCAAGCTTTTACATATCATATCGTTGATGTAGACTTTCATGATTGTGCCTAGGTGATCTTTGAACATTTTTATGACAAGCCTTTCGTAAGTAGCTCCTACATTCTTTAACCCAAAAGGCATTACTGTGTAACAGTATAGACATCGTTCAGTAATAAAGGTTGTCTTTTCTTGATCGTCTTCGGTGAGTGGAACTTGATTGTAGCCGGAGGCTGCATCCATCATGGAAAGAAGCTTGTGCTCTGCGACGGAGTCGAGGAGTTGCAAAATCAGTGGTAGCAGAAAACTATCCTTTGGTATAAACTTGTTGGGTTCTGTAAAGTCAACGATGCTAGAAACCCACTTTGGGACTGCTACGATGCTAGAAACCCACTTTGGATATTTGGCTTCTCGGATAAATTCTACACGAAGGAGTTTATAAATTTTTTCGTTCACAGCTTCGTAGAGGGAGCTAAGTTCTAATGTTTTTGCATGACTGCTTTGCTGTTAGGAAGGAGGTTCAGTCTGTGGCACGCGATTAATGGATCAATGTCTGGCATTTCTTGGAAAGTCCATGCAAAAATGTAAATATTTTTCTAAAGTTGTTGGATCATGACTTCTTTTTCGCCTGTTAATAGCTTGGATACGATGAAGGTGTGACGCCCTAGGACATCGAGTTTAATGGATTCGACTATTTTGGTGTCATGCTGCTAAAATGTGGCGGGTATTTCCTGCTATAGTTGATGTGCTTTGTGAAATTTTGTTGTATAAGTGTTGGTGGTGGTATTCTTGCACATATGTGCAACTACTTGGCTACCTTTGATTTCGTAGATTTCATATTGGAAATCTTAATGCCTAATGATACGTAAAAGGTACTATTTTGATCAAATGTAACCAACTACATCCCAAAATACCTAAATATTTGGATTCAACATCAATGACAAGGAATTTTACGAATGTTGCTTCTGATTCTATTTGAACTGGTAGAGTAATTTCTCCTATGGCTGATTCTTTCGAATCGTTGAAGCTGGTAATTATTGTTGTCGAAGCTTTCACAGAGTCTGTGAGGCCTACAACCTCAAACTCTCTTCAGAACAATACATATGTTGCACTTCTTGTATTGACAAGAAAAGTATGTAGGTAGTCCTGTCCAACTTTGATCATAGTGACGAGAGGGTCATCATGAGGGTACTTTATGTGGCTGGTGTCATAGTCCTCGAAGGTAATATGGTATGGATGCATTAATTTGATCGAGCTTGGGAGAAGTTTTGCTAATTTATCTGAGAAGGTTATTTTGTAATAGGATGTAATACGGTCGTCTTGCTTCCTTTTTTTCCTTCTTCAATTTCGATCATATACAGGTGGCGAGCTTGCCCTTGGCCTTGATTCTGTTCAACATCTTTGTTCTTTGTCTCAGCCTCGAGGAACTTTTGGATGTCGAGAACATAATTATGAAGCCTTCCTGCTAAGAGGATGCGATGAAAGATTCAAATGAGGGTGTAACAATTGTCAGTTTGGTGACTGTGCTCATTGTGATACTGACATAGAGGTTTGTTGGGAAGATCGGGTATTGTTTGTGGTGCTCGATAACCCTCATTTCCCTTTATTGTTTGTAAGATAGCGGACATAGTCGTTGTCATTGGGGGCAAAACTGGGACAGACCCGTCGGGTCTTCTGTCCTTCCTGTTGGGTCTCCTGTTATTGTCGATGTTTCTGCCGCATTAGTTGGGTGCTTCATTGGTGCTCAACTTTTGAGATGGAGATGGAGTTGTGAGTCGGGAATGGATGGCAGATGAGCTTTTCATTTTATCATTTTTGGATCGTTCTAGTTCGATATAGTTATTAACTACATCAATCATTTATGTCACTGTTTTGGGCTTGTGCGGAGTAAGCTCTTCTCGAACCTTAGAGTCGATGTGTAGGGCGGAGGTGAAGGTTAAAACTGTAATGGCCAAACTCTATAAGCTCGAAATAGCTTAGAATTCGCTATCACACCAATGATCATGTAACGATATTCTAATGGAGAAATGAAACATGTGATTTTAGCTTGGAAAACCTCTTAATAGGTAAAAAACCACGACCTCGTATGGAGAATTTTTGTAAAAGTATCTTTATTGCTTGAGGTAGATATATTTGTTACAAGTGATCTCTGAATATATAAATGCTTTAAATCTTATAACTGAGAAGTTGTGTAATTTTCTAGTCCCTGTCTCTTATGTAACTTTTCCTTTATATAGGCTTCTTCCGCAGCTCTTCATCGTACTGGAATACATTTTCTGAATAATGCAGTTAGTGGCGGTTGACTGAATAACTAACGAGTTCGTATGAGACAAGTGTTTTTGACTGGATAAGGTTTTTCGGTTTAAGTTCGGCCCACATTCTTGACTAGTTCGTGGGGTAGGTTGGAATATTGACTGGGGATATGTGGTAAAAATACATAAGTCTGAGATGGAGGTAATTCAAACTAGGTAAGCTCGACTTTGGGTAAGATCGAGGGATATGCCCTTACAATTGTCCCCTCCCAACCGAATTCACGGGTGGCTTTGGTTGAGAAACGACTAGCTTGTAATCTGGTTTGAAAGTTTTTGATAAATGGGTAAGAATAATGACGGTTTTGGAAATGACAAGTATTTAATGAGGATGTTAATGTTGATGTATGTGATGGTTATGATGTGAAAAGTTGCATCCGTAATGAATGATGACGCTTGGTAAAATATACCTGCACATTAAATATAGGGTTATATAAATGATATATGTATCGGGTTGAGAGCAAAGTAGGCTCGCTGCTGCGCAAAATTTCCTAAAAAACTTTGTCAATGGTGAAAACTCGTAACATGGTTCTTAAAGAGAGGATTGCATCCAAAATGTAGAGGTTGAAGTTGAAATACTTCGGAGGCCAATCTTTGGAGATGTTCATACCTGTTCCTGTTCCTCCGATGTACCAAGGTTTGTCGGAAGATGAAGTGATTGAAGCTGAAGAAAAATTCTACTACAAGTGGAAGTTTCATGCTGTTGTCTTGACCGGCGAGGACCGGTGGGCCTGTCTTCGTACTCTTGTGAAAGACAGGGTTAGGGATTCATATGCAGGGATAAGCGTAACAGCGGGGCGGTTATGCTGATTTCTTGTATCATCATAGATTCTAAGGTCAGGCCCTTTCCATCTCTACTAACTCTTTGGTGGTGGTAGTTTCAGAGGAGAGGGTAGTGGTAGTGGAGGAGGGAGGCAACCAGTGATAGTTTGCTTCTGTATTTCCATCAGGTTTTGGCGCTCAGGAGACCTCTAGTTCGAGAATTTGGTTATAGCACTGAGTTTACTGCTTGCATAGTTTCTATTTGAAGTTCAATTGGACTTCAACAAAACTCATGCGAGGGAAGCTCGTTGTTGGTTCCAATTTCTGCTTTGTATCAGGGTGAAAGATCACTGAAGTTCGGTTCTCAAAAATTTAACTGGAGAAGTTGATTTTCGGCGTGCCTGAATAACCAGTGATTCTCAAAAATAGGGAAAAACTTATTATCTGTAAAGTACCTGGAGTTCGGTTCTGGACGGTATGTTTTTGTAGTATACCTGAGATCGATTTACTCAAAAACTTGTTATCTGTAAAATTATATGTAATGTCTTCGAAATGAATATAAAATTGATTTTCAATTACTATTATTATGCATATAGAAAATTATCTTGGAATCGAACTGAATTGTGTAGGATGTGTGAAATAAATTAGAGTTTACGACTATTGGAAATACTATTTTGTGATGTAAGTACGATTTTGTTGTGTGTTAAAACACGTGAGGGTGAGAAATTATAGGAAACATGTAATCATGGAAATTTGAGCTGCTATAGGTCGATAAAATTATAGCTCTTGGAAAAATAAGTTCGTTCTGCAGGTACTGGGGCGAAGGGATAAACTTAAATAATCTATTTCAAGATTATGAGATTTTATGTTACGAGAAACAAGGTAAAAATTACGTTTTAAGGGGAAAATGGTAAAAAACGTATATATAAGGGCAGGATGATTTGTGAATAAATGGAGAAGAGATCAGGATGGTACGGACTTGAGCTCGAAGGATTTATCACGCCGTGGAAGAGCAATTGGCTATAAAGACTACCAAAGTGTGGGAGAGGATTTTTGGTGTGTTGGGTTATGATGTTGAGCTTTCATTGATGGAGTGTCAGCTCGAAGGATTAGATGTAAGGAGTAGGGAACTTGAGTATGCTTGCTATTTATATGAGGTATGCTTTCGAGAACTGGTGAGGGATCCGGTAGATCGTAAAGTGATGGTTGGTTTAATTGCTGAGGCTGAGATCGAATTCGAAGATCTAAGGATTGGCGACTAGTGTGATTGGATGATATAACAGAAAATAATACAACTCCATGGAATCCTCTATATTTGTAAATACCGTTTGAAAACTGTTGTGATAAATATTTTGAAAATTTTGTTAGCTTCGAAAATGACGTTATTTTTACTATAAGTATGATACAAAAATTGAGGAAATGTAGAAGCTTCTAGTTTTGCTTTTGTATCTAAAGCTGTGCAATTTGATAACGTGTAGTGTGAATCGTCATGAGTGTGGGAAGGTTAGAAAAAGATATGGAGACAAGAGAGAAGAATATGTTAAAATATGAGAAAAGGGGTAATGATGGAAAGTCTGTTTTATCGAAAAGGTACAAGACGTCTGACATGGATAGTGGAAAGGACGCCTCAGTTCAAAAACTGAGGCACAATAACTGCCAGCCGCTAAAGAGAGAAATAATAAATAGTGTTTCTTCCTCCTCATTCAAGCGTTTTTTAACTTTTAAAAATTTGGAGAGCACAGAGAGAGAGGCGTGAAAAATGTGTAGAGGACTCGATGCTAACTTATCTAAGGGTGATCAACGTTCAAAGAAAGTAAGAGACACTGAATCACAGAGGTGGTTATACATCAGTATCGTGAGGGAAGGACTTGGCGCTACTGCGGATTCCCATTCGGATTTTGAAGGTTAGCAGAGACGTATGGGATATATATGTGTTTGCGCAAATCATAATCATTTTTTGAAGTAAATCTTAGCATTAATTATTTATGGTAATATCTGTATTTGTATATATATACATAATATATTAAAGATATATGTTAAACGTATGTGATCGATATATATGAAGTAATGTTAGATACCTGAACCTATATGTAGGTCAAGCGTGAGAGGCAATTGTATAGGTTGAAACTTTGCCTATAGAAATTGTTATTGATATGGATTGTGTACCTAATTACGAGGTATCGACTTTCGGTCGGACGATGGAGTCTGATGGTGAGGTTGAAATAGGAATAGAACAATTTTCAGGTTTTCCTGGTCAATTGATATCCTATCCTCTTGGTTTGAATCCCTTTAGAGAATTTTGTAAGACCAAGGCAGCCATAGGAGGGACATGGGGAAATTGTGTAGAGTATGCCGATAGGCAATTTAGGGGTTGTACAGTAGCGGCGGAGGAAGAGTATTTTTATCTGTTGGCCGATTTAGAAGTGGAAAAATGAGATAGGGGTATAGACGAATCGATCTCATTAGAAAATTTTGATGGGGGGGTTCAGAGTGACTTTGAAGAAGGTTTTTTGTATTACCTGTCTCAATTAGAGTGCGGGTTGAGTCTTCCCCTGATCAATTTGGTGAAGAGGATCATGAATACAATTGGGACATGTCCTGTTCAATTGAATGGTAACATGTGGGAGGTAATAAATGTTTGCGATCATCTGATTGAGAAGTGGGAGAACGAGGGGAAAGTAAGGAGGATATCCCCTGAGGATGTGTTACAATTCTATGGGGTGAAGAATTATCGCGCTAGTGGTGGGGCATATTTCTGTGCGAGCGTAACTCGACCTCGTTTCTTCGATCTTAATTCAGCAGGTCGAACTTGGAATGAAAACGTCATATGGGTAAAGGGTAATTGCCTTCAGAGAGACGACGAAGAACCTCTGGATCTTCGGTTTAGAACTGTAAAACAAAGTAAGTGCTGCAATGCATAGATAATATATTAATATATTTGAACTAATATTTGTTATTGATAATAAAAAATGTTGTACGTTTCAGGTGTAAAATCCCACATCGAGAAGAAAGAGTCTTTGTTAGACGAAGTAGCTGAGGAGGATGTTGAGCTCGAATTTGTATTGGAAGGGCTAGGTCTTAGTAAAAAGAAGAGAGCTGATAATAGGTCAAAGAAGGTGCAAAAGGCTCAGTCGACCAGATTGATGGCGGGTGCTGATGAAGGGAAAAAGAGAGGATCTGGCAGGAAAGGTCGAACCCACTCGGCCAAGACTCCTGGAAAAAAGAGCTCGGTTAAGCCAGAACCCATCATGTTTAGCAAAATAGCTCAAAAATTTCCGAAAAAATGGATGTTAAAGAATGTGGTGGCCCCTGGTGCCACTGAAAGTGGTGAGTCTGCTAAAGAAAAAAGGAGAAGGGTCAATCCTTCGGAGAACTCTGGAGAGAAGGTCGTTGAAGAGCGACCTGTTGTGCTCAACGACTTTAAAGAGGTAAAAGACAGGGCCAGGCTGGCGGCCCTTCACGGAGAGGAAGATACTAGCAAGATGGTGAGTGTATATTGATTATATGAAATATATTTATTTCATGCCGAGCTGATGCTGAGGTCGATGTGTATTATGCAGGTTGCTCGGTTAGTGAAGGGGCTCTGGCTTCAAGTGGAAGAAGATAAGTCCGAGTTGAAGAAAATAAAGATCGAGCTTGAGAAAAAGTTAGTTCGAGCGAAAGCTGATGTTGTTAAGGATCCGAAGCAGCTTAAGGTTCTGAAGGTTTCTTACGCCATAGCAATTGGGCAGCCACAGATAAAGGCAGGAGTCAAGCTGGATAAGATGATTGAGGAGCGCGATAGGCTGGGGCATCACATGATGTCGAAGGGTTACTCGGAGGAGGAGGTGGATGCCATTAAGACGGATACCTACATCGAGGAGGGAGATGAATAAGAAATAAATGATGTCACGGTAGGAGTTGTGGATGGGTTAAATGGTGTCTCTCGTCAGACTGTGATTGATAATCAAGGGGACAACACCGAACACCTTGAGGGTGAGACTGAGAAGGTAGGGTAGAGAAATAAATGTGTATGAACATATTTGAAATGTATTGTAAACTGCATGATTGTGTATATTAAATAGGCTCGTAGGATGAGTTTGTCCATAACTCTTTTGCAGGCACATAGAGAAATCAATCTCAGGATAAAAGACCTAAAGACTGAGCTAGCCCGAGAGAAAGAGATTTCTGCATCCTTGCTGTCTTCGCAAGCGAAGCTGCAGGTTAGATTGAAAAGGGCCTTTTGGTTTACATGCTATATTGACATAACGGTTAAGTAGTGTGAACAATCATAGACGTAGAGGCATATAAAAAATTTAGACAGTTGCATATAGGAAATGTGTGCCTGAGATATCAAAATACATGGCATGAAATGTTTCGCTGAGTAGATACTTTGACCTTAAGTTTAAAAGTAGTTGTACATTGTAGATGTTAGAAATCGGATACCTTGTTGAAATGAGTTGCATATATATGTGTTGATGTTTGTTTTGAGCCGAACTGTATATAATATATTTATATTATGCAGGTCGAATTGGATTCAGTTCGCTCACGCGAAGATGAAGAGCTTGAATGTAACCGAGAATTTGCAGAGGAGTTGGATAGGATGAGGAGAGTGAATGAGGACAGAGAAGACCAACACGTAAAAGTATACTTCAAATATGTTGAGGCAAACCAGGCTGTTGTCGACCTCACTCGTAAGCTTGAGGAGAAAGATGCCGAGATCGGCAAAGGGTCAAAAGAGCTTGTGGAGATGAAGGAACATGCCGCACAGCTTTAAAATCAGATTGGCACTCTAATGTCAAGGAATAAGTCGATTTAAATGGCTCAATATCGTATTTAGGCGTTATAAATATCATAAGGGCGATTTCGAGCTAATCTCCAAAATTGTAGGAGTGAGTTGGAACGAATGAAACAGAGACTGGTGGAAAAAGATAACAATCTGAAAGTAGCTCGAGAGAACCTATCAGCCTCAGAGGCTGTAATGAAACACTTGCATGTAGCTTTACCTGCGAAGGATATAGAGTTTCGAGAGATGCAACGAAGATGTAATGATCATAATGAGAGAGTGGCTCGACTAAAGGCCGAACTGGCGTAAGTCAACGCATGTGCCACAAAAGCAGAAGCTGGAGAGCGTTCGAGAGGGAGTAAAAGGGATGTTCAAATTCCTATAGTTCGAGGGGATGTAGTTAGTTTATCAGAACAAACTAGAGAGCTGGAAGGTGATATAGTTCGAATACAAGGACATGTACAGAGAGGTAATGCAAGCTTAAGGGAATGCCAACATAAGTTGGATGTTGTTCTTATCAGGGAGAAAGTCCTAGAAGGGGAAATCTAGGCAAAAGAGATGCTAATGAAGAAGAAAGATGATTTATCAAAGGATATTCCGGTTAGGGAAGAGTTGAATGCATTTATCAAGAGACTTCATGCTCAGGTGGTGGACCTAGAGGCCAAATATGTAAAGAAATTTGAGGAAAATATAACTATTGATTCTCGGCTAGACATGGAGCTGATCCATCAGAAGAAATTGTACGCTAATTTGGAGGCACGCCTCGAGAAGTTGAGATCGAAATTTGCAACGATGGTCGTATCCAATGCATCAAGTTCAGAACTGTAAAAGTCGGTTGTTGCATATTTTGTAGAGGAAACAAAAAGACTTGAGTTAGGACGAGATACCTTGTTCAAAAGTTTGTCGGATAAGGGATGCGTTTGTGGAGTGAATATAGATCGAGGGAACTGTATGTCCTTTATGGAAACCCATTTAGGCCCTCGACCTGCTGAGATGATAGAGCAGGGCAGAGCTGCTGTAATCCGTGAATTGAGAGTTTGACCTCTTGCTAAAGGGGCAAGCGCTGTTAACACCTCATCAGTAGAAAAGAATCCCTTGTAATATGAAATTGACCTGAAAAATAAATTGTATTTGTCGCAAACACATTAAAATAGATGAAAGCTAGTATGACATTTGGCTTATCTTGTGTCTAGTGGGGTCTTTGATATAAAATAAGTTCTTATACATGTTCCAATTGTAGAGACGGGTTGAGCCAGTCGAATCAAGTGACTTTTGATTTAACTGTAAGAATGTTGCAAACATATTAAAAAAGATGAAGGCTAGTATTATCTTTGCCTTATCTTATGTCTGTTAGAGTCTTTGATATAAGACAAGTTTTTACACTTGTCTCAATCACAGAGATTTAGTAGAGTCAGCCAAACCAAGTGTTATCTTTGATTTAACTGGTATATTGACCCAAACAAGTTGAAAAAGATGAAGACTAGTATGACATTTGCCTTATTTCTTGTTTGGTAGAGTCTTTGATATAAAACAAGTTTCTACACTTGCTTCGATCGCAGAGATTTAGTAGAGTCAGCCAAACCAAGTGTTATCCTTGATTTAATTGGTTTAATGACCCAAACAAGTTGAAAAAGATGAAGACTAGTATGACCTTTGCCTTATCTCTTGTTTGGCAGAGTCTTTGATATAAAACAAGTTTCTACACTTGCTTCGATCGCAGAGATTTAGTAGAGTCAACTAAACCAAGTGTTATCCTTGATTTAACTGGTATTAGATCGATGGTAAGCTAGTATTATATATGCTTTGATCTATATAATGTGGTTGAATCTACGTAAGTAGAGAGATGTTGTAAAAAACTTGGAAGTTTCATTGATAAGTTTATAATTTACATTGGATGGAGATGAATATCTCACTTTTGGAATTGAAAAACCACTACAAGAAAAATAGGCAATTGCCACTAATGGCTTTTAGTTTTTGCCACTGTTTTATCAGTGGCACACAAGCCACTATTTTATTAGTGGCTAATAATCTTTAGTAGTGGCCAAAAGTGTGAAAACTCAAATCTGCTAATATTTTTGCTCCTGCCTCTGTTTTGCGCAAAATCAGAGCTCAAATCAGAGAAGAAACTGTGGCATAACACCAGAGCACAAATCATTTCAGCTCCCGCCTTGTTTAACCGCACACTCATAGGCAATTTTGGTTCTCGAATCACAAGAGAAATCCCTTTATTCTCTATTTCTACTTCACAAATTCTTTGTTCTGATTCACAGGTACATCTTTTTATCTTTATGTCTCTTTCGATTAAGGTTTCGTCGAATTTCTCTGTTATTATAGTTTGATTTGCTCTCAAATGTTTCATTATTTGATTTATTCCAGTTTCAATCGAGATTTCATTAGCAACAACAAATGATTTCTCAATCAAAAGGAATAATTTTGTTTACCCAAATTTTCATCTATTATTGATTTTGTATTTTCTTCGGAATATTAGGCGAGACTTTCTGTGAAATCTTGAGAACTAGTTAAACCAATGTTTGTTCATTGAGACTTGGCAGCTTGTTGATTTGTTCTCAATCTGAACTTAATGCTTTCATCATTTATTTATACTAGTATTTTTCGTATTCGGTCTTCTTTTTAGCTATTGAAAATGATCTGTGCTCAGCCCGACTAATACCGTGGCATAGTTAGATCAATTCTACCGTATTGAGGGATGTTTGTGATGCTGTTTGTTCCAAAATAACAATGGGTGAAGGATATGTAGTTGTTAGTTGGGTTTAAATGTTCAATGCTTCAACATCATAGGAATAGGGGTTACAATGGTAGAGTACATGTCATATTGGTAAGAAAGATATACAACCATTGAGACATAGTTTCCAAAGCTCATCGGATAAAGACAAAATTCCGCAGAGTTTTCTTTTTATTATATATAGGTGCCTGTCCTCAGTGTATGCCTGATGGCTTGGTAAACTACCACATTTGAGAGTAGCAGCGAAATCTTTATCATCGAAAAGTTCCCCAATTGAAAGTTTTGAGTTTTGTATCTGTAATCTACATGTGATTGCAAACTCTGTGTTTTAACTTTTTATCAGGGTGGTAGTGCAACAGTCAAAGTTTTCTGATATAGGCGTTTCCGAGCTACACACACATGCGCCCGCTCTCACATACACAAGAAATGGGTAGTTTTGTATATGTAATCTACAGGTGCTTGTAAACTATATGTTTGAACTTTTTTCCAGGGTGGTAGTGCAATAGTCAGAGTTTCCGAGTTACTTCTATCGAATGGAATGAGAGATTGCTATTGGTGTATATATTTCGTTGATTATCAGGTATTAACTAACTTTACGGTCTTGGAATAAAGGATGTTAATTATTTCAATAAAAAAATGCGTTCTTGTTTTTTCTGTTGGGAAAAATCCAATATATGCTTGTTCCAAATAGTTGGTAGTTGCCGCAGATTTTTGATCGGCCCTGTCCTTTTTGACACTTAAGTTGTTAATTTTCACTTTCTTTTTTTAGATTTCTAATGCTTTTCTTGATACTTTTAGGGAATAAGTGTTAGTTTCGGAAAAATAAATTTTTATTACTTGTGAGAAAATTTTATATGATAGCTTTTTAATTTTTGAAAAGTGTTTTTCTTACGCGGTTATTCTTATGTTCTTTTGCAGAAAATTCTAATGAAAAGCAACAATAATAAGCTCTAAGTTGCATAATTATTTTTGTCTATCCATCTGGCATGAACTTAATTCTTATATGCATTCTGAAATCTGTAACAAGTTCTCTTCTCCAGATTTACATATAGAGGTTTATCTAAGCTTCCAGAAAATGAATATATTTCATGTTCAATGAGCTGAACAATTGCTGGTGCGATTGGTATATTTGGATGCAAATTCTCTATACTTGTGGATATGCTTGCTACAAAGAGAGCTGAAGTCGGCACTAAGTTGGGAGTATACATGATAACTTCTCTCGGGGTTGCTCACCTTCTGATATTGAAACTGCCTTCCAGGTATGTTTTATCAAATGAAACATTTATTTTTTAGTTTTGCATAAAGCTTTTACATATATAAAACAAAAGAATACAAAGAGAGCAAGCTAATATTACAACAAATAAAAATTGGTACATGAACTAGTTGGATATTAACTAGGTTAGCACCCTAAGATCCCACAATCATTTGCAGCTATTCATATTACTTGAATCTAATCATGTACAGCTATTCAAATTACTTGAATCCAATCATCTGCAGCTTTCGAAATTAATTGAATCCATTCTAAACAACATCGGAAACATCAATAGCATTTAAGAAGCCAGGTGAACCCCAGTACCAAATGTGTTGTACCAGGAGCCGGTCTACTCCATCCCTTAGCTGCTTTGTTTTTAGATTTCTATCTTATCCTCCTTGAATGGGTAATCTACTCATGAAGAAGTTCCATCTATGCTTCTTCCATTTGGTAATCAAGTTCCGAGGAACTGAGTTAGTATTGAAACCTGCAACAACAACTTGAGCTTCTCACACCACCCAAAGCTTTTGAAGTTCCAGCTATAAGGCTTTAACAGTGGCTTCACTAATAGCCGTTTATTCTCCCGTTTAATCTGTTGAAGTAGAACCCATGCTCATAACTGAAACACCAATAACAACACCTTCATTGTTCTTGAATTCTTCATAACTAAGGTTTCGATATTAACCAGAGATCAATCTTTGAATCATGTGAATTGTAGAGTAATAGGTATTCATATCATAGCATCTACTGAATTTTATGTGTAGACTGGAAACTAATCTTACCTTGTACATTTTTATATTAGAATCAGGTTATCTTGGCTGAGGTATTCCAACATCTCATATTTTCTATAAAACATAATTTCGTTGTATGCTTTTGTTAAATTGCTCACATCCTAATTTGGGAGCACGTCTGAAGACACTTCAGTTTCATGCTGACTTTGTTATTACTCCTCAATGCACGCTTTATTTTCAAAGGCTTGCAGCCAATTATTAAATTTTAAATACTGGCTTGATAGAATCCTCAGGAGCTATCAATCGGGGGTGTATTTAAGTGATGTTTGTGAATCATTAGACGTTTTTCTTTTAATAGACTCTTCTCTCTGCTTGGTATGTTGTAAAAGTTGTATATAGACTTTTGCTTCAAAAACAATAAATGGCTAAGACATTTCTGGGTACGGGTCACCCCATAGTAATTTTTCTTATTATACACAAATTGATGAACCACACAAACTGATGAACCATTTAAAGGAGCCTTACAATATAATCTTTGTCCTATAGATGAACCAACTATCATCATGTAAGACATTATTTTCATTCCTACCTGTTGGAGCGATACTATTCCTTGCACGTGGATATACCACGATTACATCAATCTAAAATCATTCCATTTAAAAGTATTAATAATTTAGCATTTCAAGCTTAACATGCTTATGATCATCATTATTCGGATACTTCTAGTTATAGATATAACACAGTAAGTAGATAAGATGTTTCCTTGTTTGTATAGGAAACTATTTAGAAGCTGGTGTGTCTTTTGAAATGCATGCGTTGTTTGAGGAACTTATTTTTAATTTCTATATGGTAGACTTTCAAATTACCACTTTGCATATGTAAAGTTCCCTGCAGGTTGACCTTGTGTTGGATGAAATAGTACGTCTCAAGATGAAGGTCCTTCCGATCGGGATGTTTCAACTATCCTTGAAATTGAGCAGCGGGCCCATGAGAATGGATTGCAGGTGAAAAACATAAACTTATTAACTTGAATGCAATATTGTATGTGATAGACTCTCTCTTCAAACAACCCTCTAGTCCTGACTCGTGTAATATTTGTGTTTGTGTAGGAAAATTATTATTGGCCCATGAGTTTCTTCACTAATCCCTTCGAACATTTGTACCTTGAAGGCATCTTCATGGAAACAATTGGAAAGTTACATGTACAACAAAGAGGAGATAAACCAGGTAATAAATAGAAACTTCTCTAGCTTATGAATATGATGTTGTGTAATAGATCGTTAAAGACGTTCTAATTATCATAGTGTCTGGCTTTCATATCTGAACCGACTTTGTCCATATCTTACTGTTTATTACGGTTAACATATGACTTATGCTGACTTTATATAAGAAGTTGTTTTCTATCACTAAAGTCTAAAACAATGTTCAAGGTAGAAAGGCTGGAAAGCCAGTATAAAGCAACACATAATTAAGCAAAGTTAGCTCTTGATTACGAATCTGGTAGCTAAAATATTCTAGCTAAGTTTGAAGTTTATAAATGCTCTTAGAGGAGACCAAAGCTTTATCTTTAAGAAGCTCTTCCAATGATGAAAATATGTAAGAATTTGGAGGAACTCTGGGAATAGGGAGAAATATGAGGGTAAGTTCAGTGTGATGAGAGGCGTTAAGTGAAATCAAAGTAAGAATATTTGGTGAAGTTCCATGCTTTTACGATTTTTACATATCTTTGTTACTAACACGACACAATTTATCCATACAAAAAATAAATACCAAGTTTATTTATTGGGTTTATATATCACATTGAGTTTTAAGAAACAAAAATTTAACTTATTTGCAGATTACTTGTAGCTGCAAGTCATCCTTTCTTGCCGCGGCAGATGACAGCGGCGACATAAAGGTAATGACTAGTTTCAAGTAAATGCCCCGTTTACTATATTCTTCATTTATTTCATAGGATATATTTGTCTCGAAATACATTAATTAATGTATTATTTATACTTACCGCGCTCCTGTAAAACACCCATCAAACTTTCGTAATATCTTATTTTCCTAGTGAACATTTATAATACTAGAACTTCTTATGGGGATGCCCTTTCATTGTCAGAGTTGCTTGACATTGAGATACTTACAAGACTCTTAGTTTGAGCTACAGTAAAACATATATATATTATTTATCACCTATAAGTTAATCATATGATTGGCACCCTAGTGAGACTCAAATTGAACAAGTAAGGTTTACTTTACTTGTTCTTGTGTTTTGAAATTTGGATAGTTGGGGTCTTGGATGCATCTACTGTTTTAGTTGAAAGCGTTAGTACAAGTTCTCTTACTATGAAAATGAAACTTTTCATTTTCTTCTTTTCTATTATATATGTAAAGAAGAAATCATGTTTGGTTGAATTTTCCACTACAAGAAAATTGGGCATATGCCACGGTAGACGTTGAGTTTTTGCCACGGATTTCTCCGTAGCAAACTGCAACTACCTAAGCCGTGGCTATTAGACTGAAGTAGTGGCTAAAAAATTTAATATGCAAAAAACAATTATGACTTGAATGACTCATCAAGAAAAACTGTGGCGAATGATCAAAGATTGTCTTCTAGTGAGTACAGAAGCTAGTAAATTGATATACCCTTATTGTGTATAAAGCCACACAGAAGCTAGTAAATTAATCCACACAAAACTAAACTCATTATAGAGTTAGACATTTCATTTGTTATTTACGTTATTTTTGGATCTACATGCTTACATGATTTTCTCTACCAACTTATGGCATTGTAGGACGAACTAAAATGCTTGGTAATTCCAACATTCACTTCAGCTATATTTTAGCAATGTTCAAATGAGAATGAAACTTGATCCTAATGTTTATTAGGTTGGGTTGATACTTCTTAATTGTTTCAGGTAGAATGGGTAGATACTTCTTATTGAGATTTATTTCCATAGTGGAAGTAGTTAGGTCAATTCTTACTTCTTAGGCAATTGAACATACCCTTAGCCAGGGTAATATTCCATAGCCCTCTAAGGTAGTGTGTATTCCTGTATAAACTTTTTTGTGATTCTAAATACATGAGAAATAAGAATGTTTCTGTGGAAATGTTGCATAGTATCATGAATTCACATAGGAGCCTACAGTTTGATTTCTCGATGACTGTGTTTAACAGCTAAACTAGATGTGAATGTATGTGTATTTACTACTTCATCTACAACCTTCTATGAGTAATAACACATTGTCTAACTACTTATAAATAGCACATATCTAATTACTTACATTGTTAATGTAGACCATCAAGGTTGTATCCTTGACAAAGAAGCTACAGCCATCAGTAACAAAGACTGGTGTTTTCTGTTTGAGAATCTCAATAGAGCTGTTGACGAATTTTATCTTCTATGTGAGTTGGAATGCGACTTGGACCAGATGAAAGAGGCTGTTCTTGTTCTTGAAGAAGCTAGATCAGATTTTAGAGAACTAAGAGCTAGAGTTGAAGGATTTGAGAATGTGAAAAGGTCGTCTTCTCAACCCTCAGTAGAGGAACAGTCGGTAAATGTGAAATCTGATCACCGAAGGCCTCACGCTCTATCTTGGGAGGTTAGCATGCTAAATTTTTACTTGCATATTGGAGTACAGTTGTATTACTTCTATTTACTAGAGCTCGGCTGGACTTCAAAGTCTTTTTTCACCATATATTTTAGCTTCCACTTTGGAATCTGACACACTGCACTTTATTTTTGCAGAGGACCTAACTCTGATCTAAATTTGATACTTTTTTGATATTAGTTATAGACATGCTTATATCAGATGCTACTTATAGCCTAATTGATTTACCAAATAAGCTACATTCTAGCCTAGTCTAAATATTCATTCTCTCATCTTATGCTTGCCCACTTTAGCTTAATCCTAGTAAGCACGGAGGTTACTCGTACCCAAACTAGTAGTTAACTTGAAAGATTTTCTTAATAGGTAAAGGATATGCTTGCTAATGCCAACTAGCCTGGATGGTAAGGTCTCTAGGAGTGGCTACCAATTAAGGACCCGATACAAACCTCGTTATCACCATTTGGGGTCTTCTAATTCCCGAGTCGTATTCCTAAAAATAAGGGTCTATGCTCAACTATACTATTATGAGTGGAAAATAAAGCTTTTGTGAGTGCTAGATGTAGCTGTCCATTCCGGTAATCGAGCAGAATGATATTCCAAACTGGAAATATTATGAGTTTTATCAGCCTTCTGACTTATAACAGGTACACTTCTTGTTACAGCTTGGTCATTTGATTTTAATGCATCTACCTGGTGATTCTCAGCTTGTGCACCTCTAGCTTTATCCTCTTGATCAGTACTTTTATCTCAGACATAGTGAACTTGTGTTGATGTAGATGACATATTCAGCTGAGATTGAGTCACATCTAATCTATTGAAAAACTTGTAATGGATACGCCCAGTTTCTTTTTCTTTCATAGGCATGAACTTGGGAATTTTGGGTTCACTTTAAGAAAACTCCATAAGATGCTCTGAATTTGAGTTAGTGTTCCCTTATGTAGGCTTCAAACCATGGAATATCTTTGGATAGACACTTGCAATAGGAGTGTGCCCGACAAAAGTATTTCCTTGCACAGATTCATTGCTAGTTACATCCCTCATAGAAAAGTCATTTTGGTTTTCCAAGTTAGTGTCAAATTCATTATCAGTGTTCTGTGTTCCTTGATCATTTCGTACTTCTGTGCCTGAGGAACAAACATCGTCCTGTAATTCTGGAACTGCCTCTTGTATTGAATCATCACGAGATGCAGAATGCGTGGCTGTATTTGGAATAGTGCCTTGAGTCTGTTGTTATTGACTGAACTGGTCTGTTCTTTTGGTAGAAGTACTTACTTCTTCCTCTTGAAATTTTGCTGTACCATGAGAAGCATATAGGTTTTCAGAATTTGCAGACGTGGAAGGAGAAGTACCATTTCTTGAGTCAAAATTCCCTAGCCCACCTATCATACTTCCAACTTTTGCAGTTAACACACGCTCCATTATAGGTGATTTTTTGATATTAGTATTCTCATGTGCATCGATACCAGTAGCAAGGTGGATATCGGAACCTTGACTTTTCGCATTTTTAACTTGAGGATCAGGTTCCCTCTTCTTTTCAATTTTGTCAGATTTTTCCTCCCCTTTCAACAAACTTGAATCCAAATCAAAACTATCCAACTCTTTTTTTTTTTCAAGAAAATTGTCAGAAGAAAGAAACCCTGAGATTCCTTTACTTCTCTGGAAACTACCTCTTTGAGAATTTAATATCTCCTAGTTACTAATGTTAAATTAACTTTCATATGCTAAGCTAGACACTGAAGCTATTTTTCCCTCTGCTCCTGGTTTCTGTATCAAAGAGCAATCCTCAATGATAGTATTTGCAGATTCCGACAAAGAACTGCACTCCGTAATTGGAAATCTAGGCATACATTGAACTGTATTCAGGTTCACTTCTCCATAAACTTCAGCATCCTTCCAAGTCCAACCACCTAACCAACGACTTCTGAATCTGTCCAATGCAACCTGATCTTCATTTTCCTCATTTCCTGATTCCTGGAGTCGAAGAGGAGACAGTGTTTTCTTTTGTATAAAATAAATGAATATCAGCGTTCACTCCCTGATTTGTTGCTAACATTTTTGAAGTTGTCTAATTAGAATAGTATGACTGGGGTGTCAAACGCATCTCGGTACCCAAACATAGATCACCTGCAAGAAATTCAATTGACGAATCCTTTGATACTTTTGAGTCCATGGCAGATGCATTTCCTATATCCCTTTGACTAGAAACACCATTACAAACAGCTTCTTGACCTTGAAGCTTTACGCTCTGAACTTCACCATCACATCCATGATAGTGTTCAGATACAGGTGTATCTAAAACACGGGAAAGCATTCCAGAAAAATTGCATCCCAACTTTATAATAGATTCGAACCACATCGATCATCTGGGCTACCAACAACCTGTGTAAGGGATAATCCTACATCTTCAAATGCGGCTGCCTTTGTTTCCTTGTCTAAATCTTTGAGAAGCTCAGTCTCATCAGCCTCATGAGTCATACAACCAGAGATAATGTCTAGCGCATTTTGATACAACTCATTTCTTGTTTGTTTGACACGTAGTGCAACTTCAAGTACAGTTGAATCTGGCAAAACTCCAAAATCAGAACCAGTCTTTTCTAGCTCAGATATGGCAAGTGCTTCAGATACTGTGATAGAGAGCAGAGAGCTTAATTGCATCTTTTACATCTGCGTGTTTATATTTCTTTCTCTTGCTGTCTTTCCGGAGAGTAGAAGGCTGGGAATTCAGGGGAATTCTTGATATGGATTTAAACTGCATATCTACGTCATTGTTCTTAACCTCCACTTGACTTTGGAAGCTCTTATCCTCTACGTACTCTGAATTTTCGAGAGGCAGTTTCGTGGACAGAACTTTATTTGATCCGTGTCTCTGACCGAAGCAGATTGCAAAATGGACTTCGAGTCCTTATTGCATTTAGTTAGAGGAGGGAGCGTAGGGATGTAGCTTTGTTTTGATCTGCATAATGAAACTAAGGATATGTAGTCTTGGAACAAACTTTCTAAGCCATCTGCAAGTTCTTGGACTAAGTCGTCAGAGATGCCAATTGGGATCTCAAAGAAATCACCCACTGCTTCCTCGGCTAGCTTCAACATCTGCACTGAGGACTGTGTATGGCTCAGTTTTGAATTTTGGGTTCCACGTCTCCGTTTCCTTAGCTCTATCAACACAATCCTTAACCTTCTTCAGCCTCTCATCAATCCATGTTTTCAAAAGGTTTAAGATAATAGAATCAACTTCATAAGGCACCATCTCCCTTACGATCGCCTTTCCCTCGTCTTCACAATCAACGGAGTCCTTAGCCACCATCTGAATCAAAACCATCTCTAGCCTTCCTGCTCTCTGTAAAACTCCAATCACTTCATTCGATAATGTGGAAACCCAGTTAAGTATTCTTTCAACACGGTCCCATAGCAATTATGGAGTGTCATTGCAGCAACTCCTGCTGCAATTGGATGCCATCTATTGAGCATGGGACTAAAGTTGTCAGGTATGCATTACATATTTGTAATTATGTACTAATAAATAAGTTGAAACTGGTAATCCATGTTCGCTTACAAACATTTATAAGTGTACTATTTCTTAGCTCTTCTTGTTCAAGGCTATTATATTAAGTTATGAGCATACTTAATAATGTTTACTGTATCTAAGAATTTATTGGATATCCATGTTCTGCTTATTAGCTATCCATGTTGTGTTTATTCTAAGAACTACTTTTGCTTAGTTCTGACTCTTATTTTTGCATCTCTCAACTTGCAGATTCTATGAGTGGAACGCTTTCCATCATTTGGAGAAGCCACAAAAGAGACTGGGAACGTTTTCCATCCTTCAGCTGACACTTCATGTTTGAACCTTCTCCGCTAGACATTTTTATTATTATGTTCCTTTTTGTTTTACTTCGCAGCCTTAAGTTTATTTCGTGTATTAATAAAAACATGCTTATAATTTTTTTGTATATTTTTGAAATAATTTTGTGTATCAAGTTTACTTCTGCAGCCTTTTCTGTATATTTTTGAAATAATTTATTTTTTTTGAAATAATTTTGTGTTTATTATTTATTATATGTTTTTGCCACGAAATTTGTAGTGGGGAAAACAGGCTTTTGCCACGGATTTTGTAGTGGTGAAAGTATGTTTTTGCCATGGAATTTGTAGTATGGAAAATAGGCTTTTGTTACGGATTTTGTAGTGGTGAAAGTAGGCTTTTGCCACAAATTTTATTGTGGGGAAAATAAGATTTTTCCACGGAATATGTAGTGGTGAAAGCAGGCTTTTGCCACGGATTTTGTAGTGGTTAAAACAGACTTTTGCCACGGATTTTTCAGTGGTAAAAAATAATTTTTTGCCACGGTAAAAATAGTACCAAAGCTTTAGCCACCCCATCAACGCCCACGACCCTAGCCACGGTAAAAGCAGTGGCAAAAACCCTTTTGCCACTGCTTTTATTCTTGCCACCCTTTCGGTGGCAAATACCCTTTATTTTTGTAGTGAACAAAAGCGAGAAATAAAAAGAGAGTAGTAAGACACTTAACGATAGTACTGTTTCAGTCGCCTAGTGTTCCAAGGAATTAAAATGGGGATTCCCTCTTCTGTCATGAGATGATATGATCTCAGGCCTGAGAGACCTGTGATAATGAATGGACCCTCACAGTTGTCGGCTAATTTTCCAGCGTGAGGCTCTTTACGATGTTGAGGAATTTTTTTGAGGACAAGATTGTCGATTAGGAAGGCACGATTTCGGACTCGGTTGTTGTATGATCTGGCTAGCGTATGATGATATCGACCTAGCTTAGCAATGGAGCGCTCCCTGGTTTCATCAATCATATTAAGGTTGCAAGCCAGTTTGAACTCGTTTTCCTCATCGGTCAGCTCGTGATCTAGAACTGGGTAATGATATTCGGAAGGAATGACGACCTCAGTGTCGTAGGCAAGGAAAAATGGAGTGCATCCTGTTGATGCTCGTAGAGTGGTAGGATATGCCCATAGGACGTAAGGCAGTTCGTGAACCCAATTCCCTTTTTTTCTGTGAGTGAAGCCATTTTTTGAGTCCATCAACGATGGTTTTGTTGGTGATTTCGGCTTGGCCATTGCCTTGAGGATAATAAAGATTGGATGGTGAGTGAATGATATTGTGTCGGTTGAGGAATGTGATAATCTTTTCCCCAACAAATTGGGGCCCATTATCGATACGAATCAGGTGGGGGCACCCAAACCAAGTAATGATGTGTTCCCAGATAAAAGAGATGACCTCTTCTTCTCTGGTTCGACATAGAGGAACTGCTTTTACCCATTTTGTAAAATAATCGGCAGCTACGAGGAGGTGACGACGATTACCTAGAGAGTTAGGGAATTCCCCGATGAGATCAAGGGACCATCTTTTGAATGGCCAGAACACCTTGCTTGTATAGAGCTCGAGCGCAGGGGCGCGTATCATGTGGCCATGTCATTGGCAGGTTTCGCATCTGCGTGAGTATTTTTCTGCCTGCTTACGCATGCCGGGCCAAAATACTCCTTATGTTATAGCTCTGTTTGCTAGTGACCGACCTGCGACATAAGAGCCACAAGTTCCTTCATGTAATTTGCAGAGCATTTTCTCTGCTTTAGATTTGGAGAGGCACTTGAGATAAGGCCCTGTGACGAAAAGCCAGTATAGCGTACCATTCTAATTTGTGTAGCGCTTCGAGTTGTTGATCAACTGTCGACACTCTTTTGGATCCTCTGGAAGTGGTCCATTGCAACTATTGTCGATGCCAAGGTAGGCTAAGAAAGGCTTTCGCCAATCGTCGTCTCCTCCTTTATCGCCCCAGTGTTGATCGTGCATACTGAAATGTGATCAATGATGGGGGTTGAAATGATTTCGATCTGAAGATATCGAGCTTTTGTACCCAGGACCCCAGCCAGATATGCCAAGGAATCGACTTGTTTGTTTTCACCTCGAGGAAGATAATTGAGAGTTACTTTTGTAAACTTTCTCATCTTATCTACAACGAGGGCTGCGTACTCTATCATCTTCTCATTCTTCTTATATCTCCCAGAGTAGTGGTGGACGATGAGTAGTGAATCTGTATAAACTGAGAGGTCTAGGACTTCAAGCTCAAGAGCAAGATCGAGTCCATCAATGAGAGCTTCGTATTCGGTGACATTATTTGAGGCCTCAAAATCTAGGCGGATTGATTTCTCAATTCTGTCATTGGAAGGGGTAATTAATACGATTCTGATTCCTGACCCTGCTGATCCATCCGCGAGATGTCTCTACCCTTTCGTTGCAATCCATTCAGCTCGCTCGTCAAAGGTTTTGGGGGGTGGTTATTGAGGATTTTCTTCTTTAAGGTCAGGATCATGCTCTTCCCACTCAAGATCTTCCACTGGAAAATCTGCGAGAAAATTGGTAACGGCCTGACCCTTTTCAGAATGATGCTGCTCGAACTTGATATCATGTTCTCCCAAACGGACGGACCACTACTGTCATGGGCAGATTTAGGGGGGTGGGGCTAGGGGGTGCCCGACGCCCCCACTTTTTTTTTCTTTCAAATTTCCTTCTTAGAAAAAGAAATAAAATAAAAAATAAAAATAAAAATATATATATATATATATACATATCAAAGATCGGCTACCAAGGATTTTGACAAAGATGAACCTCCGTCTACCAAGATCAAAGATCGATATATATATATATATATAGTAACGGCTCCCAACTATGTTTCGAAATACCCATTAAAATTTTCTCCATTTTATCCATGAGTCTTTGTATAAGGTAATCTCTGTATAAGGTAATGTGGGGGATTGGATAAAACCCTTAAAATTTTCAAAATGTAACAAAGGTAATCTCCGTTACATTTTATCCATGAATTTCGAAATACCCCTTAATTTTTTTTTTCGGGGGCACCGTCCCAGAACCCCCGACACCCCCACTCTTTATTTTCTTTCTTAGATAGAACCTCTCGAAGTGGGTAGTTCCTCATGACTTTGACTAAATGAGCTTGGAAATAGTGCTTGAGTTTTTGTAAAGTGTAGACAAGAGTGAGAAGAAGATTCTCAATTTTAGAATACCTCATTTCTGCTAGGGTGAGGGTTTTGTTGATGAAGTAGACGGGTTTCTCGACTTTCCCTTCAAGGCGGATGAGAACCGAGCTGAGTAAAGTATCAGTGACTGGTAGGTAGATAATCAATTCCTCATTATCTACTAGGGTACTCATTATGGGAGACCTCCCCAAGTAGGTTTTGAGGTCCTAAAAAGCTTATTTGCACTCTGGTATTCATATGACCTCTGTGTTTTGCTGAACCTTTCCTCCTTTTGTGCAGCCGCAGAGTAACAGGAATAGGCAATGACAGCGGTCTGAAGATTTAAACACAGAAGGGTTGATAGCGATAATCTCGCCGACAAGTTTCTGTACGTCTTTTGTTGTTTGTAGAGAATGCATGTTGAGGTGAGCCCAAATCTGATCTGGATCAGCCTCAATCCCCTTCTTGCTAATGAGGTATCCTAAAAATCGGCCATAATGGACCCCAAATTGACATTTATCAGGTTTGAGACGCATTTTGTAAGATCGAAGGATGTTGAATATAGTGTTGAGATCTGAGATGTGATTGGCTAAATGTACGCTCTTGCATAAGAGATCGTCGATGTAGACTTTAAAGACTTTCCCTAGATGTGCTTTGAACATAGTAGTCATCAGCCTTTAATATATGGCACCTGCATTTTTGAGTCTGAAGGGCATGACTTTGTAGCAATAAAGACCTCTCTCAGTGATGAAAGTTGTCTTTTCTTGATCTTCTTCCAGAAGCGGAATTTGATTGTACCCCGAAGCAACATCCATCATAGATAGGAGATCATGGTCTGCTGTAGAATTGAGGATCTGATGTATGTTGGGAAGAGGGAAACTATCCTTTGGAGTATGTTTGTTCAGATTGGTAAAATCGACGCAAACTCATACTTTTCCGTTCTTCTTTGGTATAACGACAATATTGGATATCCAGTCTGGATATTTGGCTTCCCAAATAAATCCCATTTTGTTCAATTTCTTGATCTCGGTCTTAACTTCTTCTCGAAGATGAGGTGACAGTCGTCGCTGTTTCTGTTTGACTGTTGTGGCATTGATGTTGATGGATAGTTTGTGGCATACCTTGGAGGGATCGACACTAGGCATTTCTTCGAAAGACAACGCGAAAATGTCTCGATTGAGTTGCAAAAGCTGAATGAGAACATCTTTTTTGTACTGGACCAGCCTAGTACCAATTAAAGTACCCTGGCCAGGTCCATCGAGGTTGATGTATTTTGTGGGCTCCTCCGTGGAAGATTGATCATTGAGGTGATCAACTTCCTGTAATTGCTATGCAGCAAATCTGTCAGAAGTATCTAAGTTAGCGGAGATAGTATTTTCATAAGCCCGAGAGAGCTTATGAATACCTTTGATCTCATAAATACCGTTGTCGTGTTTGAATCGGAGTGCCTGATGATAGGTGGAAGCGATGGCTTCCATGTTGTGAATCCAACAGCGGCCCCTAATCTTGAGATAACGAGAATTGGCGTTAATGATGTATAAAACAACGTTGATAGTGGTTGGTCCTACAGTGATAGGTAAGATGATCTTGCCTACTCGTTCTTCTCTGGAACCATTGAATCCACTGATATCAGTGTCGCTCTGAATAACTTGGTCGACCAAACCCATTTGGTCGATAGTGCTCTAAAAAAGAATCTCAATACCGCTTCCAGTATCAATCATCATTGTGTGCATGACAAACTTCTTCATTTTCAGCATTATTACTAACGTATCATGATGTGGAAATTTGACATGGCTAGTATCGCAATCTTCGAATGAAATTCCAAGCTGACGATTGCTCGACTCAGGGAGAAGTTTGGCTTCTTTGTCGTGTGGTGTAAGATCGTAGCATTTTGATAATCTTCTGCGCTTGGATCTGTTTGAACTGGTGATCTGGTTGAATTCGATCATGTTGCAGTGGTGCATATAGTAAAGATGTTTTTCCTTTGTTTGATCATTGACCGTAATGACTTCAAGCTACTTTTTATAGCTGCCATTTTTGTACGATTCCAAGTCGACTATATATTCGAGCATTCGCCCCTCTTTAAAGATGCATTTGAGCAACCTCAGCAAAGCATAACAATTGTCAGTTGAATGATGGTTTACCTTATGATGCTAGCAATACGGTCGATTGTTGATTGGTTCCAGTGGTTGGGATACGCGGTAGAGCGGGTCTTTCAAAAGTATTAGAAAAATTGTTGAGATTCGGACGTTCAACTTTGGGAGGATGGGTTAATTTGCTGGACCACTTTTCCTAGGATAGCCAGCGTTGCCCTTGGTGCGCTTCTTATCTCCCTGTTCCTCATTTGGTTCGGTGTTTTGATATATTGGTGGACTTTTGGTGGAGAGGACCGATTTAGTAGATTTTTGTCGCTCAAATATCATCCTTTCCAGGTCGACATAACTATTGACATTGGTGATCATATCCTCCAAGGTCGCAGGTTTGTTGAGAAAAGATACTCTTTGGCCTTACAATCGAGCTAGAGTGCGTTGGTAAAACAGTAACGGTTGTCTTCTGATCGAGGTTATCCACTTTACGCGCAAGCTCCAAGAATTTCTTCGCAAAAGCCTCAAGTTTCTCCCCGTGTGACTGTTTGAGACTGATTAGAGAATACAAATTCTCTTCTTTGTCCCTGTTGTGAGCATAAATCTTGATGAGCTGTTTTTGTAGCTGCTCGAACGTATATATGGAATCTTAAGGAAGATAATGGAACCATCGTAGTAGTTTATCCTGCAGACTGGTAGCGAATATACGACAAAGGATGTGGTTAATATTATAGTACAACCCCAATGAATCACGATATTGTTGAATGTGTTCCCTCAGGTCAGTATCTTTATATTTTCGAAGTTTTAGAGTATGGAAACTTTTCGGTATTTCCACGTCGAATAGTTCTTCGACAATCGGGCTTCCTTGTAACCTGGTGATGCCGTTGGTAGTACCTAGAACTTGTGCTTCGATCAACTCCTTAATCCGTTGGTCCATATGTTCTTTCGTGACATAATGACGTGCTGGCTGAATCGCTGTGTGGGCGGGTATTGAATGATGAGTACCAGTACCTTCACGCACACGATCTCCAACTGGAATTTGTTGTTGAGGTCGATGTTCTTCCTATTGATCGACAGATATTCGATAACCTCGGCTGGCTTCAGATTAAATTTTACCTCCTAAATGTATAGAAGACTGTGGTTCATGTTGAAGATTCCTGGAAATAACTCCTCGAGGCCCCAACCTTTCTCTTGCAGAAATACAGGAAGTCTCTAGCAATTGATCGTGACCTCTCATTGGTGAAGCCTGCTTAGTATTTTGCAGAGTCTCGAGAGCAGTCTACATTATTGTTAATTGGTCTTTATGTCATTTGAGCGCTGTCAAACGAGCTTGTCTATTTGCATCGATCTCTTTCTCACGGAGCTCCCGATCCTTAGTTAACTAAATTTCGAGCTCGGCGCGTTTCTCTATTTCGGCATCAATATTTGCCTGTAACTCTGTAAGCTGTCCCGGCTCCATTGACACCTCGAGTTGCACACCTGTAGCAGGTCATCTAGAAGTAACCATAATTGAAAATCACAATGAAAGACTGTCTTAGGATATCGTAGAAATACAATCTTTCTCACAGACGGCGCCAAATGTAATGGCCAAATTCCATCCGTAAGCTCGAAATGGCTTGGAATTCGCTATCACGCCAATGATCCTGTAACGATATTCTAATGGAGAAATAAAACATGCGATTTTAGCGTGGAAAACCTCTGAATAGGTTAAAAAACACGACCTCGTATGGAGGATTTTTGTAAAAGAATATTTATTGCTTGAGGTAGATATCTTTGTTACAAGTGATCTCTGAATATAGAAATGCTTTGAACCTTATAACTAAGAAGTTGTGTAATTTTCTGGTCCCTGTCTCTTATGTAACTTTCCCTTTATATAGGCTTCTTCCGCAGCTCTTCATCGTGCTGGAACACATTTTTTGAATAATGCGGTTAGTGGCGGTTGACTGAATAGCTGACGAGTTTGTGAGAGACAGATGTTTTTGACTGGATAAGGTTTTTTGATTTAAGTTCGGCCTCACGTTCTTGACTAGTTCGTGGGGTAGGTTGGAATGTTGACTGGGGATATATGGTAAAAATGCGTAAGTCTGAGATGGAGGTAATTCGAACTAGGTGAGCTCGACTTTGGGTAAGATCGTGGGATAGGCCCCTACATGAACAACGATTTTGGGATCTAAGTTCCTAATTTTTCGAGTTTCTTGTATGAAATGCTTGTAAAAGCTTGCCAAGTTTCTTTTGCGCTCTGGTCGATGAAAAATAAAGAATCGACAGTAATCTTTCGCTCTTTAGCGTTAACATAATTCGACTCGAATAAACGCTGTAAATGGCTGAATGTGGTGATGGAGCCATCTTGGATTGTATGGAACCAACTGAGAGGTTTTTCTTTCAGGCTCATGCTCAATAACCTGCATAGTATGTAGTCGAGTTTGGAGTATAATCCCACTGCAGCTTTGAAATGTCGTACATGGGTAAGTTGGTCAGTGAGTCCTACATACTTAATGAACTTCGGTATATGGAAATTGTCTGGGATTGGCATAACTTCGAGATGTGGAGAGATGGGGTTTGCCTCGATTGTATCAAGCGCGGATCTTCGACCTGAGATATCAGAGTTTACGGCCTAGATCTTTTTATTTAGGTCGTCCAAGGTGACGAATTGTTACAGAGGAAATGGTAAGGCTGCAACTTGTAGAACAAAATCTACCTGTCCTTCTGGTCCCAATCGATCTCTGATTGGACTTCTTTCTGGCAGCGGGGGAGTTTGATGACACGTGCGTCGACTTTCCTGAGTTGTCGATGCTGAGGATGTCAAACCCAAATATTGGGAAGCCCTGTCGAGATTTCCAGATCTGGATCGAGAAATTCGCAACCCGTCCTCTCTTGGTTGATCATCACGTTGAGTTTATCTCGACCGATGATCTCTTCGGGCAAGTAGAGGTGACGTTTGTCGGCTAGTGAGTCGATCTTGGGTTCTCCTTAATCTTTCCATTTCCTTTTGATGTGTTCGACTCTGTTGGTTCAAGGGTTTCCTTCGTTCGTCTCTTTCCACCTGAAGAGCTTGAGAATCAATGCGTTGATCTTCCAACCTTTTGGTTTTTTCTGATTCCATTTGTTTCTGAAACTCGATCACTACACTGTGTATGTCGACTATTTTTGGTATCAGATTGATTTCGTGATCTCTTACGGTGCTGGAATGGCTTCAGAGATTCATATTTGTCATCAGATTGTTATTAGATCGGTGATGGTAAAGAAAAATGTAGTATTTCTCACAAACGACACCAATTGTAATGGCGTGTTTTCTGAAAGGAGAATCTTCGCCAATACTATTCGTAAGGAAAATGCAACAATAGGTTATACAAACAAAATTTTACGTAGAAAACTCAGCAAAAGCTGAGAAAAACCATGACATCAGAGAGGATTTTGATGTAAAATCTAGGATGATGCTAGTTATTATAAGTTTTGGAGTGATAGTGGGGTTAGGAAGTAAGGATAGTAAAGTTGTAGATGCCGGGGGTGGGAATAATATATTCTCTGCCTATATTTATAGTAGATACATGCAGTTTACAAAAAGAAAGAAACTGTCTCCTATTTCAGGGGGAGTGGGCAAACTTTGTGGATCTCTAGCAGCTCTTTCTTGACCAGGCACAACGGCTACTTTTGGTAGGTCGAGGACTTATGGTAGCTTCTCGACTGCTGTCTATCTTCGACTATGTTATGCCAGATTATCCTTATCGAATTTGGGAAACATGCTACTACATAACATAACTTTGAAAAAACCTTTTTTCAAACCATTTTTGATCCTCACTCGTCTCACAAGCTCCAATAAACTTCCTCGAATAAGATTCGAGTTCATACCATAATGATCTCCCACTTGAAATCGAATCCCATAACCCATCTCCAGATCTCCAAATGAATTGCTCGCACTACACGGACCTTCAATCATGAAGACCCACAAAAGTTGTACATGTCGTCAACTTCTGGAAAGTCACCACCTTCGTAAACATATCGGCCGGATTCACATCAGTGTGAATCTTTACGAGCTTTAACACACCGTCCACGAGGAACGAGCGAATATAGTGATACCTAATATCAATATGCTTGGACCTAGAGTGAAAAGCTGAATTCTTCGCTAAGTGTATAGCGCTTTGATTCTCACTATACAACTTAGGAGAAAATTATTCTCTACCAAGCCCTTTCATCAACCCTTTCAGCCAAACCATATCCTTGCACGCTTCAGTAGCTCCATCATATTCTGCCTCCGTTGTAGATAAAGCTACAATCTTTTGTAGCCAAGAAACCCATGTAATTGCACCGTTTCCCAATGTAAAAATGAAACCACTAGTGCTCTTCCGCCTATCAATGTCACCCGCCATATCAGAATCAACAAAACCCTATAAGCATATATGAGAACCCCCATAACATAATGCCATATCTTGAGTTCCCTTTAGATACCTCAATATCCATTTCAAAGCTATCCAATGCTCTTTGCCTGGATTACTCATATACCTACTAACAACTCCCACTGCTTGGGCAATATCTGGTCTCGTACAAATCATAGCGTACATTAGGCTACTAACCACGGATTGATAAGGAACCTTCCGCATTTCATCGTGATCCTTCTGTGTCTTCGGATAACAATCATTTGATAATTTGAAGTGACCTCCCAATGGTGTACTAACAACTTTAGAACTATCCATATTAAACTTAAGTACTTTGCCGATGTACTCAACTTGAGATAACTTCAATTCTCGCCGCTTTCTATCCCTTGTAACACGTATACCAAGAACTTGTTTTGCCGCACCCAAGTCCTTCATAGAAAACTCTCGTGAAAAATGTTCCTTCAACTTGACAATTTCTCATATGTCAGTACTTGCTACCAACATATCATCTACATGCAGAAGTTGAATAATATACGAGTTTCCCGTATTCTTGATAAAACAACAGTGATCTGCATTGCTCTTCAAATAACCATTTCTGGACATGAATTGTTCGAACTTCAAATACCACTGTCTCAGTGCTTGTTTCAAACCGTATAAGCTCTTCGCGAGCCTGCACACAAGATCTTCTTTCCCTTTAACCGAATACCCTTATGGCTACTTCATATAAATTTCTTCATCAAGGTTATCGCGAAGAAATGTTGTATTGACATCTAGTTACTCAAGATGCAAATCTTCAACAGTAACTATATTCATCACGACCCAAATAGTAGATATTTTCACAATAGAAGCAAAAATCTCACCGAAATCAATGCCTTCTTTCTGCTGAAAGCCCTTCACCACAATTCTAGCTTTGAATCTCCTTGAACCGTCAGATTCTTGCTTTAGTCTATATACCGACATATTGTGCAATGTTCTCTTCCCTTTCGGTAACCAAACTAAATTCCAAGTTCGATTAACTGATATTGACTACATCTCATCATCCATAGAAAGCTCCTACTTGTTATTGGCTTCCACATCTAAAGCCTCCTTGTAACTTTCCGGTTCACCACCATCCTTAAGTAACAAATGATTTACGCAGTTAACGTACCTTGCCTGAATTCTTGCAACTCTCGGCTCCTTTCGAAGTGCTATTGGAATGTCTGAATCATTAGGTTCCTCGTTTTGATCCGGTGTATCGGACTCAACAACGACTTCTTCATCAACCTCTCAAGAGGGTTCATCATCTTCAATGTCGACACTTTTCGCTGCTTCACTTTGACTTCTTTCACAAGGTACTTTGAAATATTTATACAAAACTTCCTCATTGAATGTAACGTTACGACTCTGGATAACTTTTCAATTTTTTGCATCCCAAAACTGGTACCCAAACTCATCACCACCGTATCCAATGAAAATGCACTTCGTCGACTTTGCATCTAACTTGGTCCTTTGGATATAAATTATCAAACATGTATGAGGTACAACCAAAAATACACAAGTGATTAAGGTTTACCTCTTTACTGGTCCATGCTTCTTCAAGAAGTCCAAAATTCAAAGTTGTCTATTAATCAAGTACGCCGTCGTACTAACCGCATCCGCCCAAAAATAATTTTGCAATCCAGCGTTGAGTCTCAAACTCCTCGCTCTTTCGTTTATTGTTTAGTCTGCAACACCAATTTTTTACGGTGTTTTAAGAATAGTCTTTTGTCTCCTAATCTCGTTTGATGCGTAAAAGTCTTCAAACTCGTCACTACAGTATTCGCCCCCGTTATCCGGCCTGAGACACTTTAGTTTCAAACCGGTTTTATTTTCAACTAGTGCCCTCCACCTCTTGAATTTATCGAACACATCTGATTTGTTCTTCACGAAGTAGACCCACAGTTTACGAGTAGCATCATCGATAAAAGTAACGTAATAATGAGAACTACCAAGAGAAGATACCTTGGTTGGCCCCCAAACATTCGTGTGTACAAGATCCAGCTTTCCAGGTTTCCTTGATTTTCCAGATAATTTGAAACTGATCTTCTTCTATTTCGTAAGAGCACACACTTCATTAAACTTGAGATTAACCTCTGCAAGACCCTCTAGTTTTCCCTTTGTTACCATTATCTTCATCCCCTTTTCACTCATCTGACCGAGCCGTTTATGCCACGTACTTGTATCAATCCCCAGAGTGGCCACATAAATAGTGAAAATTGTGTTCTGCGTTGTATACAACGTTTCTTGTCGCAAGCCTCGAGCTACTAGCATAGTTCCCTTTGTAACCTTCCAGAAGGTAGCACCAAAGGTACTCACATATCCACCATTATCCACCAATTTGCTAACCGATATAAGGTTGTACCCCAATTTAGGTACAAGTCGTATATTCTGTAAAACTAACATTCCCCCTGAAGGCAACAACAACCTAGTATTTCCCTTTTCGATAATATTGCGTGCACTCTTATCTGTAAGAGGCACCCGAATCAACTATCCAAGATTTATTCACATCATCACATGATAGTAGTAGAGCCTCGTCAGAATTAACCTCATCAGTAAGATTCATTGTATCTTTCTCTTCATCATCAATCCTCTTAGAAGAAGAAGAGTTACAATCTCCCCTGAACTGACCCTTCTTTCTACAAGTCTAACACGCACCGGACGGCTTAGACTTTCCTCTTGACTATGATCGACCCCTTCCAAATTTTGGCCCTTTTCTGTAAGACCTCCCTCTTTCCTCGACGTTCAACATACTGCTATTTAAACTCGAAGAGGGCTTAGATGTTTTACCCCTATTATCTTCACTCATAATCAAAGAGACTATAGTGTCAAATTTAATGTCTTCCTTCCCCGATGAGTTGCTTACAGCTGTAATAAACCCTTCCCAGCTCTCAGGCATCTGCCCTAAAAGAGCCCACACTATCACCTCTTCGGTAAAAGTAATTTTAACGGATTCCAGTTAAGCATATATGGTATTGAACTCACTGATGTGAGCTTGCACACTACCATTATCCTTCATCTTCAAAGTAAACAAGCGCTATAAAAGACGTACCTTGTTTACCCCAAACAGTTCCGAGTACATAGTGAACAACGTCTCCATCAAACCCTTCGTTATCGTAACTTTGGAGATCATGTGTAGAATCTGAGATAACAGTGTTAACCTAACGGTTCCAAGCACCTTGAGATCCAATTACGCCCACTTAGCAGTATCGTATTCTGCTGGCATCATCTCATCTCCACCCAATGGTAAATTAAGATCCTTTTGATAGAGGTAATCTTCTATCTGTATCTTCCACACTTCAAAATTTGATCCATTGAACTTCGTGATCTTCAATTTCTCCTGATCGACCATCGCTCTTCACCATACAAGCCCTGTAACACTTGCTTTGACACCAATTGTTAAGAATTGAGGTAGCTCCTCTCTCCTCTCTGATAAGAATAATTCGTGGAATAAGCCCTAATAGAAGAATTAACCAAGCAAGGACAATAGCGATACAAGAAATCCCAGAGGAGGGAAGTGGAAAACCCTTGCGGATACAAAACCACTCCTCGAATAATCCACTATGTTAATCAAACTGGTTACAATGATCTCTCCAAGCTTTTCAAGCTTTAATGGAGTCTCTCAAATTCTAGGTCTTTCTAGAATTAAACTCACCAAGATAGGCTAACAAAATAACCTAAGACTCCCTTATAAACATGGGAAGTCATTACATAAAGATGAACTAAAAGTACGGATCACGAGATACACCAACGCCTCCAGAATGAACTTATAAAACTGACTTACCGAAGTCTGTTCGAACAGACTTTCAATCTATTCAAAAAAAGTGGGTTCTAAGGTATTTTGTTCGAACTGACAAGAAGTCTGTTCGAACAGACAAAATCTCGTTCGAACGACTTCTTGTCTCGTTTGAACGACTTCTTGTCTCGTTCGAACGACTTGCCTTTTTTTTGAATAAACTGTAAAGTCTATTCGAACAATCAAACCTCTGCCTCTTTTGTTCGAACAGACAAATAGTCTATTCGAACATACCTTTGAAAATACTTTTTTTTAAACCGTCTTCGATCCTCGCTCGTCTCACGAGCTCCAATGAACTTCCTCGAATAAGATCCGAGTCATACCATAACAGTACATTCCCAATATTCATCACACAGTTTTTAAATTCACTTATTTAAGAATTCTTCTCAACTCGACCACAAGTACTCGAATTGAGAAGGGGGCGATTGTAGTACCTTATTTTCCTAAACTCAACCAGGTACAAAAGTAGGATATCACATACTCGAAGCACCTCCTATTATTTCTAACTCGACTAGGTGTGTAGGGACTTATCCCTCGACCTAGTCTAAACTCGAACTACCTCAATATCAAACTCACACATTATACATGTGACATTTACAGTCAGCATTGACACCTAGACCACGAACTGATAAAGAACGTGGATCGAGCACTACAACAAAATATGAACAAGCCAAAAACACTTGTCTCTCACGAACTAATAGTTACACATTCAACTACTACTTACCTTATTATCCGGAGAACGTGTTTCTACATGATAATGAGCCGCAGGTAAGGTTTATTTAAAGAACAAGTTCCAGAGGAGATAAAGACCGAAAAAACTAAATTTTCTAGATTCTAACACCGGAATTTCTAGATTCTAAACACCACAAAAGTTTTTATTGCAAGATCAAACATTTATAGTTCAAGAAATTACTTGTAATAAGATATTAGTCTCAAACAATAAAAGTTATAGTTACTAAACCCTCAACTCGAGGTCGTGGTTTTTTTACATATTCAAAGGTTTTCCACGCTAAATTAATCACATGTGTTATTTCTTGTATTACATTAATTTTTGTCACATGTACATTTGATGTAAGATTTAATTTCGAGCTATACGGAATTAGGCCATTACATTTGACACCTCTTATTATTTCTAACTCGACCAGGTGCTACAAAAGGACTTAGTCGAGGTACCTCCTCTTATTTTGTCTATCCTCGGGGTAAGAACGAGATGTATATCAAGTCAAACAAGCAATTAAAGCATGTTCTCATGTTCACCAGAGATCAAGTCAACAAGCGGTTAGAGCACTCTCCCACGTTTCCCCCAATTCAAGGCAACTTCCACCCATGACTGACAACCGTCCAAACTAATAGGAACTCCTATAAATAGGAGTTGATGACTTCATTAATGGGGGTCCAGAGATACAAGAGAGACATACCATTTTCTACTTGTAATCAATCTCAAATACATTTGTAATCCACATTCTAAATCCTCAAATAAAGGTCGTGGTTTTTCCGGATTCAAAGGGTTTCCACGTTAAGTCATTTATTCATTTTTATTTTCTATTCATCATTTCTACTTTCTCATTAAGTAAGAGTAAAGTTGTCTTATCTAGAAGACTTATCCCTTACAGGTGGCAGCCATATATGGAGCTTTTTGGGTGTTTTATCCTCACCCATTACAGAAGATCCACAAAGTTTTTCATTATAAAATCTGCTGATTCAAGAGGTAAGGAAATTAAATCATGCATTTCTTTTGTAATTGATTAAATTAAAATGTATATATCTTCACAAAATATTCGACAATTTCAAACATTTTCTTTGCTATCCTCGAATAAACCATAATCGTGAGATAAGCTTCTCTTCAGGAAAATGTAGTACTGAGATAGGAACTGATGGAGGAGACCACGTAGCCCCATATTAGGTAAATAAACTCACCTGGAGACCAACCCAGGCAAAGAGAACAAGACACAAAAAGACGAATACCCTCTACTCTCGAGTCTCAACTCTCAAGCAGAGAGAGAGAGAGAGAGAGAGGGAGGAGACTTGTGTAGAAGCAAAGAACCCATAGAAATGGTGGGTATTTTTTCACGATTCTCTGGGAACAGAGGCAATCATCGACGTGCTCAAAGTGCAATTGTAAGCAAACCCTATTCTTCTCCCATTTTTTTTAATATTAATTATTGATGTTGTGTGTTGCAAGTACTTATTAATTAAGCAACCGACTCTCTTAGATTTTGGGTTAGGAGTAAAATGAACCCTTGGCCTTGAATTGTGGAATCATGTATTGATTTACTGTACTTGTTCCTATATTTGTTGAAGTTGGTTTTGTTTGATCCTATATAGTTTTGGTGTGCCTCTATTGATTAAGTGGAATTGACTCCATTTTTTATTTTGAGTTGTAATTATTTTGTGTTTGATTTGTATTGGGATTTAGTGGAATTTGCAGATTATGTTCATATGATTATTTGGTTTGATAAGCCCCTTATTGTTATTCCTAAAATTTATTATGTGGTTGCATTTTTATGATGTGAACCCTTAGGAGTAACTCATCGATTAGGGCTGGCAATTTAACCCGCCCCGCCCTGCCCTTAATGAGGCGGGTATGGGCGGGTTTGGTTTAAAAAAAAACCATTTATTTATTGGGGCGGGTCTGGTTTTAGGCTCCAATAAATGGGGCCCCGTCACCCGACCCAGTTATAAAGGATATGACTTGAATACCCTTAAGTTAAACATAATTCTAAAGACATGTTAGTTAAGTTCAGCCTCCTGTCTCCTCTCTCCTCTCTTGTCTTCATTTCAACCTCCAGCCTCCTGTGTTCTGTCATTAGCTTCTCTTCATTTCAACCTCGAAACAACATTATTCACCAAACTAACTTTCATTTGTGGCTCAAGTCAAGTGAGTGTTCTGATTGTAATAGATTTATGATGAAACTCACATTCTTCTTTTAATAAGATGATTTTGGATTTCTCATTCTTTCTTTCCTCAGAGATCAAAACAAAGAGGAGAAGAAGTAAAAGAAGATATATTTGTTTGAAAGGTATCCATTATCTCTTTCTGAATCAATTGGTATTCTCATCCCTTTTGATTACTACTACTACTTGTTTTCATTAAATAGATTGTAAATTTTTAGTTTTTAGTTGCAATTCTTCAAACCCCATTTATCCTTTTTACTTAACTGGTGACTCATTTCATTTCTTACCAATTCTGATCATCTATGTACCAGTATTCATCTTCATATATGTACTCCGTCATTATAATCAGTATGAGACTCAATTCAATTTCAAACCCAAAACAGTATTTTTCACCAAACCCACTTTCATTTTCAACAATTTTCTTGGAAAATGGCTTTCATCAAACCTCACACCAATCTTATGCTGACAATTGTTTTCCTTTTTCTTGTCTGAATCGCATCTCATCTTTGGTGTATTAATAATGCCTATGTTTCTTTAGAGTATTGTAAAACTTAAATTCTGTTGACAACATTAAATAACACTGCATCAAACATATGGATTTTTAAACGGGTGTTAGGCCGGGTTTGGTATAGGCAAATTTAAACAGGGCGGGTTTGGGTATTCCCCATTTAAGTTAAATGGTATTGGGGCGGGTTTGGGGGTAGGGTAATTTGGCGGGTATGGGGATGGTATTACTCCACCCGCCCTAAACCTGACCCATTGCCAGCCCTTCGAATCGACAGTTTTGTATTAGGGTATGTTTGGTATCCCAAAGAAATGAGAAACCAAGTGAGAAAATGAAAATTTAAGAAATGGTTTCTCATTTGGGTGTTTGGCAACCAAACTAAAGCGAAAAATGTGTTTTATCATAAGGAAATATAGGCAAAAAAGAAGAAGTGAGAAACGGGTTCCCACCCACTTAGATGCGAAACACGGTTCCCGAGAAATGATTTCTCAAGAAAAAAAAAATCAGGCTTCCAAACACACTTAAAGAAATCTTTCCCAGTTTTTATTAATCAATCCATTCACTTTAGATGAAGGGATTTCATCTTTGATAAATTTGTTCCTAGAAATGTTTTTTTCTTTCTCCAAATGGGTTTGCTTGATCCTATAGTTTTGCGCGGGTTTACTCATATTTCTTCTCTGAGTATTCATTGGATTGAATCCCTAACAGTTGCTTATGCTAATGGTATGAACGGGTCTTTGAACAGTGGAATCGCATCTCGATATATTTTTTCCTAGATAAAAACTTGTGAAGCCGCTCTATTACTTTGAGTACAGATAATTGATGCATTTCCAAGTAAAGATTTAGTAACTAATAAGATAAAAAATAATATAAAATAATGTACTATGTTCTTAATCAAAGGAGGCAAGAACAGAATGAATCGGAAAATCCATTATGAGTTATTAGCCTCAACGAAGAAGGGAACGTACTATGCAGAGATTACAAATTATAGTCACCTCTTCAGTTTCTCAGAAATTCTATAACAAGCTATTGAAGCTCATACTTTCACCTTCCCGATCCTGAAACGGGTGATCCACCTAATCTTTCATAGTTTGACTATATTTGGGTGGCACACACTCTCGACTTCCTTGAACTTTAACTTACAGTCCTCCTCGGCACTATAATGGTTGTCATCAAGCAACTCCGTATCCTCTTCAGAATCGTTCTTGTGTACAAACATATCCGGTGTTTGATCCGCTTCTCTATGCTGAACACAAATATCTCGAAAGCATTACCTGTATCACTCCTCTCTTTAATCTTCTTGTCTTACTCGGTGATGATATCTTCTGCCTCTTGAACCATTCAACCACTCTTCATGGCTCAGCCAACCCTTGTTGTTTGCAATGTGACTCTTACATCTCCTGCTAGCCTTTCTTCAGCTTAGTTCAAAATCCCATTGGTATCAACTTAATTTTTTTCTTTAATCTGTGAAGTTCTCCTTGGAGTGAGATTCCAGAAAAATCAAATTTTCTGAGGTCTCTGAAGTCCTTGGTGAGATTCCTTTCACCTTAAAAACATGAATAACGACGTCTTTCTTTGGTTTTGATAAATAGTGAAAGTTTTAGAGTTTGTATGCATAATGTGTTCCTTGAGTCAACTTGGTCATGAACCCACCAACAGTTTTGATACAAAGAATGAGTGTTGCAGCATCTAATTTAAAAGCTATCTGGGTATCCTTTCCACCCAATCTGCTTTAAAGGCTTCGTTGTACAACAGTACCCAGGCAAAAAATTCATTTCGACTCATACTTGTGTTGAGTTCCTATCCATCAAACTGATCCATATGGAGTCTTTGAACCCTTGGAGTGCTTATGCTACCATCTACAAAAACCAGCGCATCAATTAGTTTCCTCACCAATCCCACATCTTTGGTTGCTTATTTTATAGGTCCCATTGTCTTTTAAAGCATTTTGATTCTCAAGTGGACCTTACGGGTTCAGAGAAGTGAAGACTGTTAATCAAAGGCTCAATTTTCACATGGACCAGGTTCTGATTGTTCTCATGATATCCTCTCCATGTTTATTCTTAATCAAACTCAGAGAATATTCCAGGATTCCTTCCTTTAATTCTGAAATCACAAATAGTTGTCTCGGTATGTGACAAATTTCAAAGATTCCACTATTTTCTTAGAAGACAAAGGTCCTACTATTGATCATGAAGATGCTAATATTGAATCTTCGACCACAAATATCAAACAGAAGATGTTTTTCTCCCCACCCTTCATGTCCAAACTATAGGCAATTTCTGTAGCAGTTGGTTTTATAATATGCTGGCAACATTCCATCCAGCAATTACACCAACATCATTCATGGTTTATTTTTGAAGATCGTCAAAATTATGCCGGAACTTATGTCAAACTGCATCCTTGATTTTATTTCCCAGGAATGTTACAGCCGTTTTCTTCATCTTCGTTAAAATCGTAGTGCTGATCTCTTCTGGATTGCAGGCATTGGTCTCCCATCCTTGGCCTTAACTTGTATACGAAGTTTTGCTTCTGTCTGCAGTCTGCAGTCTGCACAGTGTTCATCTGACTAGTGTTTGACTGTGTTCTTTATTCCCCCTCTATTACAAGCTCATATCCTCTCTTTTGGAAAAAAAAACTAGTAGAGCCTTCTGTCCTCCGATCATCACAATCAAGAATGATGGCCGTCGTCAACGCTGCCTCCATATTTTAGCTAATTAGAGATTTTCCCTATGTTGATTTTCTCCACTATTTATCTTTTTTCTTCATCTCTCTTCTCTATTATCGTTGCTTAGCTACTTTGCTACTCTGATATATTTTGTTTAATGCAACATTGAAGCATAAACCAATGTACATTATAGTTATCACACAAGCCACAATCACAGACACATTCAAGATTACTCAGTCATATCAAAAACCCGATTTGGTTGCTTAACTTGTATTCATCTCCTTAAACTGGCTCATCCTTGAGATTTTTTGACCATTTTTGTTTTTCTGTAATATTGCTTTATCTGTCCTTGTCAAATGAAGGTTTTCACATCTTCTGTAAAAATTAATTAATATAGTTGTGCTGACATGTTGGTGGATTAATGGTGCAGGACGAGAGAGAAGTGTTACCGTCAAATGCAGAGGCTGCAGGTGCTAGTGCTGGTCACGGGATTGAAGTGGCGGTAGAGTTTAAGCCGGTTGAACACCCAGTTGAACCTTTCGACAATGATCAACCAGTGAAGTGCCCTTTACCCGAACCTTCAATTCTGAACGTAAGCTTCAAACTCTCATCTAATTCATTTATCCTTTCCTGGTGGACAATAGTCACAATACAAGAAGAGGTGGAGTGAGATTTGATGAAATCTCGAGCTCTAATTTAACATAGAAAATGTTTCTGTTATTTTGGTATACCTTTTATTAAGTTAGTAGTATGACTGCGGTTTGGGTTGGTTAGGTCTTGCTCGGTAATCCAACCCCAAACCTGAAATTGTGATGCAACCTTTAATCCTTATTAAGGTACAGCTAAGATATATTTCACCATGTTTTGTAGCACTACTGTTGTTTTTTATTCAGTAATTTGATACTTTACGAATCCTGCTTATTCAGTGATATCTGCGTGATTATCTCTGATTCTCTCTTCCAATTCTGAATTAGATGGAGACCTTTTTTTCTCTCTTTTTATTATGTGGTCTTTTAGAGTTACATATTTAGGTTTTGTATTCTTATAGCAACTTTTCTATTTTTCAAAAACCAAGGCCCTTAATACCATCATGTCTTACACAGAGAAATCTCAAAATTTCAAGAAAGTTTATCCGTGATAATTTTTAAAGAGAGATCACGAATGTAAATAAAATCTTAACCACGACCTGCTAGACACCTTAATAAGATGTATATGTGAAAGTTTAGACTAGTTGAGATTAATCGATTTCGATAAAATTAGGTCAAATAAATTAGGTCCCGATAATCATTGAATCTAATTGTCTAATTCTAACCTAACTCAAGTTGATATGATAATCTAGTGTTAGCAACAAGCAATCAAAAACACAAAGACAAACAATTTTAACCATGTGGGAAATCTTTCTCGGGAGAAAAACCCCCCACATGTCGATGCCGAGCTAAAAATCTACTATTGAAAATAAATTACAAGAATTCAATTACTTTCAGACTCGATAAGCACATCCCGTGGTTACCTCTCTTCTAATTAAGCTTCTTGCAACCGATTCCTCGTTCTCCCCGTCACAAGCTTTTCAGATCAATATTAGGTTTTAGGAATTCTAAGATTGATTCAACTTGAGGTTTAATTCTCGTTGAATCTCTTGCTGAATTCTCTATTCTCTGCCCTAGAAGAATTGGTTTTGGAAGATGTGAAGTTCAAAATAGAAAAAATGCATTTTATTAGAAAACTGAAATCTCGTACTCTGTTCGAACAAAACAATAGTCTATTCGAGCAGAAGGGGTTCTGCCTAGTCTATTCGAACATAACAAAAAGTTTATTTGAACAGAAAGGGTTTTGCCTAAGTCTATTTGAACAGAAACCTATTTTCATCAAAAAACACAATTCTTTTTGAACTTTTGTAAAATACTAATGGGCTAGAGTATTTGAGCGAAGAAGTACAAAACCAACGTACCTGTTCAGTGTACAGCTGTAGTCGTTCCATGTTCCATGTGCACTCTCTGACGATGAATAACCACGAGATAGTGCTGACACTTATTCTAGACACGAAATGAAACCAATACCAAATATGGATGTTTTAATATGAACCAAATCTTAGATGGTTTTGAGCATCATTTTCATATTCTCCCAGACTCTAAAACTGTTCCTTCCCATTTCAAGTACATACATATTAGAAATCAAGCTCTCCTACACAAGCAACATCAGCGATAAGATTGGCTAAAGTTGGAAATGGAGAGGAGTAAATCAGGGAGACAGAAATTTCCTCCAAATTGTAGACATGATGGTTCTGGAAGGAAGATGTGAAGGTTTTAAGGTGTCAAATAAGTTATTCATATAGAAAATCCAATAGATATTAGGGTTAATCAGCATCACTAGAAGGGTAGGATACTGCTAGACCTAATTACCTAAATGCCCAGGGGAGGAAGAGTAGTATATCATAATTTATGGACAAATTAATGTCCTAGTTGATATTTGAGTTATTGTACATAATATGTTAATGACTCTAATTAACTATGTCTGCTTGGGTATATTGCCTTTATGCCAGGTTGTTCTGAACCATTTTCCACCCACCACTTTAATCTTTGAAGCCACAAGTATGTGAATGACTGAAGTGCGTCGTGGGAATAATAATGTTCATTTTTCAGGATGGAAGAATCTGGAAGGAGAGGATGTCAGCAACGTCGGAGAGTTCCGACTTGCCAACTGTGAGGGAAGCAAGTTCAGTTACACCTGAAGGCAACGGAATTAGGTCTGCAAGGCCTCGATCATCCCATTCCACTCGATCAATCTCCCATCATTAGTGCTCCTGAGCACAATCTTGTAAATCTGCTAGAAGAATGTAATGCAGCTGGCATTGAAAATGTTTGGTGTACAGTTATCCTACTTCATAGAGCCAAGCAAATTGGCACAAGGGAAGAGATGTTCCCTCCCTCCCTCCCTCTCTGCTCAGTTTTGGCGGTGTTTTAGTATTATACGCCCCCATGTATTTCTATTACTATTTTGATTAGACAAATATAATGAAGCTGCAAGACGCATTTATCCCAGTTCTTTGGGAGAGTCTCGCTCACATAAGTGTGTTCTTGTATCATTTGATCAATGTAATTAAACAGAGTCCTGTAAATGCTTTTGATCATGTAATTAAACAGATTGTTCTTGGTGATTATTGTCCTAGCACATTCAAGTGACTGAATCAACAAAAAGTTATGATCCCAACCATCTCTCCCAAAATATTGTTTCTGAGTGATTTAATTTGGACCATTAATTTGCTCCTGTCACATATTTGGTAAATTTTGAGTGTTGTGGGATTAGTAAGTAGTAAGGCAACCATGCATTACTATTTACCCAACTCTCTCTGGAGTTGTAAGATAGATACAGATGGAAGAAAATCACTATGAAAGAGTCGAATACGTCTTCGTATAAGTGAAAAGAAATCCAGGCACCACTTCACAAATATGGGGCCTTGGATGGCAGAGATTCGTTGAAGAAAATGACGCCACTGACGAACAACAAATTTTCGTGAAGTATGAACCCCCCCTAACCTATTTTACTCCTGTCATCTTTTGGGATGACATTTATTCTTAGGTTTAAGTCTTCTCTTGTGATGAGAGGTAGATTATGCGTCCTGATGTGTCTTTTATATCAAGACTAAATTCTTTATGGCTAATGCCAAAATAAACCAAATTTTTCTTTTAATAAACATTCCTGCAATCTTGAGATATTGTTGGGAACCTTGAATATCTTGTTTTATCCCAAAATAAAAAAATTTTTTTATAATTTCATTAAAATTTCTTTTCTAATAATTAAATCAGCGAGAAATTCCTTCTTGGTCATGAAATTCATATAATTATATTTCTGGATTTATACTGTTGTCATAAGAAGTACTAGTTTCAATCTCTGGTTCCATCTCTGGTCTTCCTGGATTCTATGGAATCCTATGTGTTTTCTAGAGCATTAGACTGAGTAGAGAACTCTTGTCTCGTCGCTGTGTTCATTAGACATCCTCATGGGTATGTGTGCATGTCGTGAATACATGAGTTCTCGTTAATTTAAGATTTATTGACCTCACTAAGTCTCGCATCAGTGGACTCCAGATGTAGGGTTTGACGTCTCTCATCTGATAGGTGTACAATTAAACACTGAGTCACGTAGACTCTGGGTTCCTATATATTTTTATAATTAAAATAATACTGTGATAATATAGAAACAATAAATGCAGTATTATATAGTAGTCTGAGAGAACTTACAGAGCTTTTGGTAAGAACAAGCTTTTGGTAAGAACTCTTGATGTGTTCAGAATAGATTCTGAAGGTAAGGGTTTTTGTTAAAAGGGGGTTGACGAATCAACATAGTTCACCAGTCTCTTTTATAACCAGTTCATAGGTTATAAGACGTGTCTTCTTTGAGACGTTAGGTTATCTCAATAAGGTGGCAGAGATTCATGAAAGAAAATGAAGCTCACTGTCGGACAACAAATTTCGCTGGAAGTATGATCCCCCCCCCCTCTCTTTGTTTCCCTCCGTATTTCGATACAGATGGCAAGGATTTAAGACTTTTGGATTGATTTGATGTGACATTTACACTACGACCGGCCTACTTTTGGGTAGTAGGATTTATACTCCACTCTATAAATATGTATTGTACCAGAGGCAATCAAGCTTATCATATTGTAATCGTTTTAAAACAATAAAAAAAAAAACCATAGAGGAAGATTTCATTGAATTTGTTCATGTGTTATAATTTCTTTTTCGATTTCGACTTTACCAGACTGAGGATTAGAAAATCACATTTCAATCCTTGCACGGTATCAAATATTTGATCAGATTCAGACCAGACCAGCTTAATTCCTTTTAGAGTGCTTAGGTAACCGGTGCCGATCTGGGCAGCTCATTTCCACCTAACCGAATGACCCTGAAGAAAATCATGAGAACTAAATACAACTAATACGCTTGGTATTGCTTCATATGTAACAACACAG
>JACGCM010001008.1:0-24123 GCA_014058105.1 Kingdonia uniflora
AGGACCACCGACTAAAATCATTCTCATGGAGGCAATACATAATTGACTTTTGTATCATTTTTGATTAACTTTTGTTTCAGAAATTAGTATCTTCCTGAAATAGTGTAACAATTCCATTTTAAAATGATATCTCCTAAACGGAAAACCAGGTTGGTGCTTTTGCTTCAATAAATTAGGGATATTCTCAAAGGTACCTTTCCAATCTTGAGAAAGTAGTGGGGGCAATTCTGTTATTGACAAAACAAATTTCACTGGATCACTTGTTGTTTTGGGTTACAAGTTGGCGTTGCCATTTTGTTCGTTCAGACAGACCAGTGATGCAACAGAACATAATTGTTTTAAATTAAAATGCATCGATGATTTATGAAGTATGAAGCAACAAAAAATTGAAAAACATTCATTTTCCCATCTAGTGCACTACAATGCTGTAATGCACTTATGAAGAAAAGAATGAAGCAACTTCTGCTAAATTCTAGTTGTATGCTTATCTGTGCAGAACTACAATGTGTAAATTATGAGAGAAGGTGATGGACGGATTTTATGATGTCTATGGTATTAACCGGGTTCAACTATGGCAGGGAAAATTCCATTGCTGGTCGATCTTCAAGCAACATCCATCTCAGATGATATTGATTTTGAAGTGATTTATGTAAATCGCACAGTTGACCCTGCACTTCAAGAACTGGAGCAAAAAGCAGCATCATTAGCTGCGGAGTGCGAAGTTTTAGAACTTAATTCAAGTGGTTTGGTCCAGAAAATATCTGATCTGGTTGTTAATACCATGGGTGGCCCAGTTGGTGATGCCGATGAAATCTTAAGAAGGTGGGTGTCCAGGAGTTACGAATTGCGAAGTTCTTTGAACACGATTGTTCTTCCTCTTGGTCGCCTTGATGTTGGACTTTCACGGCACAGGGCGCTACTTTTTAAGGTTGAACTCTTCGAGCTCGTATATGCATCTTTGTTTTTCTCTTTCATGATACCTAAACCTTGCATACTGATAGCATAATTTTCAATTCAGTTAATAAAATAGTCGTATTGATGACAAAATTTCCTACTTCTCTTTTTAAAGTTTATTTCCAGATTACACATATGTATGGATGTATATTGTGGATTTATAGGGGTTGTGTCCTGGATTTCTAGGGGGCCGTATCACAAAGTTACATGTCGTATATGTTAATAAGGTGGATTTAGGGGCGTCTACAAATTATGGGGTGGGATGTGAGAGACTTTTCTTGTTCATTAAAATCTAGATCCTAGGGTTAGGTCTAGGAGGGCGCTAGCCCTACGTCAACAAGGTCCTTCCATCGCTAGGGGCAGCTATTTTTGGAGGCAAGATGTATCTACAAATTAGCAATTTTCATTAATTTTTCCATACGGGGCCATGTAGAACAGTGAAGTGAGTAAGTTTCAGAATCTTATCTCCAAATTATAAAAGATGTAGGAAATTAGCAAGAAATATCTCCAAATTCAAAATGCTATAATCCAAATGAAGGTATTTTTTCATATGAAACTCTAAAAGTAAGTTACTTTTGATAGAAAACTCCATTAGGCCTCATGAAATGATATGGTTATGCACGAGAGTTGAGGAATAATGGTAATAAAGTCTCAACACATGCAAATTAAGTAAGTAGAATAAACATTTAAGAATAAAGATTAAAATACTTTTCCATTCGGATAACAACTACGATTGACAAAATGACCTTGATTTGTTTGAAAATAGTCATGACAATTCCACAGTTGCTTTCATGTTTAAGAGTTTTGATGATCTGAGCTCTATATTTTCTATAGTAAACATCTCAAACTTTTGTTGCTAGGTTCTAGCTGATCGGATCAATCTTCCGTGCAGGCTGGTGAAGGGGAGCAATACACTGGTAGCAATGATGGAGCTGTGAATTTAATTAAACTTGGTTGGTTGCGATAGGTGATATGTTCAGTCTTTCATCTTTCTCTATTTCCGTCTTTCTCTAAATCTATAGGAAATATTATGACATACCAGGTCAGCACATCGACAGCGGTTCCTGAGACCCACATTGAGATATTTTACAAGTTGACTTGTTTTTAGTCACGATCTTTTCGATGTGCAGATCATCACAAAAAATAAGATCTCATTAAAACATTTCTCGGAACATCAATATAATTCTTATGTTATAATAAGCTGGATAGCATGAACCAGATCAATTTTGGCTTTTGAAATAGCTTTTGATGTTGTTAAAAATGTTGAAAGGGTGATGTTTTTGTAAGGATGGATTTTATGGCAATAATAATGTATCCATAAAGAAACAATCCCTTAAATCATCTCCACTTGTTCCCATGAGAGTTTTTCTATTTGGGAAAAGTGAGCTAGGGGACTAACCCCATAATGAAATAATACTAGTAATATACAAGGTGGGGACAAACCCTTCTCCAAAGCTAGGGGAAGAAGAGCCTGAACACCAGCAGCCAATAAAACAAAATACAAATCCTCAAAGAGAAACAAACCCCAGAGGTAACTCCAAAGAGAACTCACACCCACTCAAACAGTACCATCCCTAAGCAAACAAGCCCAGAAGCCAGAGTAGAAAACATCCACTACAAAACCCAAACCACCAGGGTCATAGACTACACCACCAAGCTGGAGAACACCTTAACCTGTCCAGACCTGTGAATAACAGATTCTCAACTCATAGGAACAGTTTTCATGAGAGTCTCATAAAGTTGTCAAACATTTGTGAGTAAAGAACCTGCTGCAGGCCATAAGGTATTATAACATGGCCTTTCATGAAACACATACACCACTTTATCAGTGCACCATCAAAAGAAGAAAGAGAAAGTAATTGAAAAGAAAAGGATTTTATTCAATCAAGTTGAAACATCTTGAATTTAGGTTCTTCCTTTCCCAAATAACCAAAAATAACAAAATAACAACTAAACTTCTCAAACCCAAAAGTTGGGTTTTATCCTCCTAATTATACACGGGTAAAAACGAAAAATACTAAAAAGCTATGATATGGGTGTGTAGACCACAAATACATCAATCCCTCCGTCTACGGAAGAATTCAACCACGAATTCTCACGAGCAATGTACTTCGCATGAAACTCTGGGTCTAACTGCTGCAAGTAGGCCTCATGAACCCATGTATCCACCTCCTCCGTCTTCCCTCGCTACCGAATCTTGAAAAATCTATAGGTCCCCACCCTTAGCGGAAGTGCGGCTATCCACTTACATAAAAGTGTCAACAATATATCCCAATTTGATAGCAGCAACCGGTGGTAGAGAAAACGGTGGGATATGATCATCGTGAAAAGGAGTAAGCAAATTGACGTTGGCCACCCTAAATCGACGTACCTCAGGTGGAAGGTCCAACTCATACACATTCTCTCCTATGCGGCGAATAACATGAAATGGCCCTGCTCGACGAAGTGACAACTTTGACCCGACCCCCGAACACCTCTGCTTTTCGATATACAGTAATACTTGATCCAAAGGTTGGAATACACCATATCGTCGTCTCTCGTCAGCTTTGTGTTTGTACAATGCATAAGTGGTATCCAGATGTTTCTGCACCTCCTCATGGATCGCCCTGACAGAAGTTGCGAACTCTTCTACCAATGAAGAAACTGGTATCGTCGCTGGTATGGGCGCAAGGTCAAGAATAGTACCTATTGATTGTCCATTCGCAATCTCAAACAGAGACATCTTAGTAAACCTGTTAACTGAATTGTTGAATGCAAACTTGGCTTGCGTAAGTGCAAAATCTCAAGAATTGGGGCGATTCTCAGTAATGCAACGCAATAAGTCACCCAAACTGCGGTTAACAACCTCCGTCTGCCTATCAGTCTGTGGATGAAATGCCGTCGAAAACTGAAGTTTACGCCGTAGGAGTTTCTATAATTTCGCCAAAAATGACATGTAAATCGAACATCTATGTCTGAGGTAATACTACGTGGAACCTCGTGAAGGCGGGCGACCTCCTTGAAGAAAACGTGCGCCATATGAGAGGCGTCACTAGTCTTCTTACAAGGGATAAAGTGGGCCATCTTCGAAAATCTGTCAACGACCACAAAAATCGCATCATGACCTTGGATGGTCCGAGGTAATCCTGTCATGAAATCCATAGAGATGTCTTTCCATGCTGCCTCAGGAATAAGTAGAGGCGTGTACAATCCTGTGTTCTGCCAAATCCCTTTTGCTATTTGGCACACGTGACCCGTTTAATGAAATCATTAGCCACGACGCATAGTGGGCCAAGGTAACGCTCCCTCACTGCATAATGTGTTTTGGTGATACCAAAATGTCCCCCTAAACACCCTGCATGAATCTTTGCAAGCAATTTGTCCCTTCAAGGCTGACTCTAGGATGCATAACACGTCCTCTCTAAACATAAACCCGTCATGCAAACAATAATCAATGTAGTTACCCTATCCTCGGCCCTAACCCTCAATACAATCATTATAGATGTCCCGAAATATGCGTCTGAAGCATACAACTTCGTATTTCATCAAACCCTAAAAACCGTCGTCCGTAGAGCTACTAGAATATTACCATACGGCTCAAGGCACCGGCAACCATGTTCTCCTTTCCCTTGACATGCTTCACCGTAAAGTGATACTGTTGCAGAAACTTGAACCACTTCCCCTGTCTATCGGACCCGAGTCAGACTGTACATATGTCGAAGATAATCGTGATCAAAATGAATGATGAAGTTAGCATGGTATAGGTAATGACGCCAATGTGAGAGGGTATAAACTATTACAAGAAGCTCGATATCATATGTAGATATCGTAATTGAGCTCCTAATAACTTCTTACTATAAAAGGCTATTGGATGTCCTCCCTATGACAGGACTGCACCGATACTTGTTTTGCATGCATCAGTAGTAATCTTGAATGGTTGCGTAAAATCTGGAAGAGCAAGAACCGGTGTTATAGTCATAAGGATTTTGATCTCCTCAAAAGCCTTCGCTGCGTCCTGTGTCCATTCGAATGACTTAGCTCTCCCTCGAACCTCTATCGATTATAACATTCAACAGAAACCCGTTGGCTACGCAGGGGGTTCGAAAAATCTCGTGTCTCATCCATAAGCCGGGTTATTCGCCTTCTTCGGTACCCACACGATTCACGGAACCGCATAAAGGAAAGAATTGAGAATTTACCCGTATTTCTCGGTTTTCTGTCTCTCCCACTTGCCAAGTTTGTAACCGGTACCGTCGCTTGCATTATAGTAGCCGGATTAGTCGGGGCTGAATTGGACACCTCTCTCCCTCCCTGCATGGTTGATTTCGGGGCTGAATTGGGGACCTCTCTCTCGCTCTCCTTGCGTGGTTGATTGATTGCCAAGGATTGTGGCGAAGGGTACGCGTAAGGTTGGTCGATCCTTGTCGTCGTCGAAAAGAACCTCAGGTTTGGGTATTGATGTGTGTGCCATAAGTGGGTTTCCTCCACCTTTGCTGGTGTTTTCATTGTTGTTCCCCAATTGCTTGATTACAGATTCCATCAATGCGTATTGAATTCGAACTATCTCTAAAATAATTTCACCTCTTTCCATCGGTTGGGGATCGAAATCCTGTTAGGGATAATGTTAGGGATAAGGCTCTAGTACTAATCTAATGTATACTAAAAGAAGAAAGAGGAAGTAATTGAAAAGAAACAGGATTTAATTCAATCAAATTGATACATCTTGAATTTAGGGTTCTTCCTCTCCCAAATAACCAAAAATAACCAAAATAACAACTAAACTCCCCAAGCCCAAAAGTTGGGTTTTATCCTTCTAATTCTACAAGGGTAAAAACAAAAATACTAAAAAGCTATGACACGTGGTGTGTAGACGACCACAGATACATCACATTAGACCTATTTTCTTTCTCTTGATTTTATTTATTTATTTTGGTGTGCTAGTTTTGCGTAAAATGCACATTCTATCTGGACCTTTTAATTACACTGGCCAAGAGTCAGGCATCTGATGTATGCTTATTTATCCTCTAGGCTGTTCTCATGTAACACATTCAGTCTTCCATACATTGGTCTTCACTGCCAATTTGTCGTAACTTAAACTATTTTTGTATGTTATTAGAGATGCAACTTAGGTTGTGAATTTTTTTTTAAAACAGTTATTTCAATGCTGATACTGTGTGGAATGATGCAGCGAATACATAATCGATCTCATGGGAGCTCCAGGTGCACTGATTCCTGTTGAAATACCCACTAACCATCTTGAAAATTCCACACTAGATGTCAAAGATACGAGTGTGGTGTTCGACAAAGTAAACCACGAGTCCGAAAATAAAAATGGAGCATATGGAAGCGCTTTACCCGATCCTGGACCTTCACCGAAAGTTGGTATCTCGGGGTCGAAAACATCAGCCACAGATGCTCCATCAGTGGTGAATGATGTAAATCATTCTGAAAGAATCAAACTGATAGGTTTGAATACGAATTCGGAAAGCTTCTTCCTTCATTACGTAGATCAGGCGAGGGCTCATCTGGGACTAGCGTGAAAGCTTCACCTGCACAAAGATGAAAGTTAAAGATGTTTCAAATACGTGATAAGTGCAGCACAAAACCCAGAATTTGCGCAGAAACTTCATGCTGTTTTGTTAGAAAGTGGTGCATCACCTCCCCCAGACTTGTTTTCTGATTTAACGCCCCGACACGATCTTGGAGAGCAGAAAGTCGTTCAAAACCATTTCACGAGAGGGGCTCAACGGCATGGTGACGAGTCTTCCTCACGTACAGATAGTTCTCTTGTTCCCTTCAGAGGAATGGAATCAATAAACGAAGTTGATTCGGACATTAGGCGAAAGTCGCAGCAGATTGGTTCTTTCAACTCAAATCTTCACTCTGTTGGTGACACAAATTTCATCAGTCAAGGTGTTTGCTTACCCATTTCGACTATAAAGGAGGGATACGTGTTGGTTGATAATGGAGTCACTGTGCCTGTTAATTTTTCTACAGCAGCTTTAGGAACTTCGGATAATGAAAAAGGAAAAACCAAGGAAGCAGTGTGCTCTCTAGATTGTCAACAGAGCACTGAAGAATCCCCTGTGAAGCTTGTGGAAACTTCTACCAATGTTTCAAATATTGCAAGCCATGCACAGAATGATAGGATTGATCAAGTATTTGATGAGGTCTCTGAATGGGAAATCCCGTGGGAAGATATTCATATTGGTGAACGAATCGGTCTTGGTAAGCATCTAATTGCAACTTAAAAGGAAATTAGACTTGTATATATTTTACACCAGCCCTATGTGTTTTCAATAGGTTGCTGGCCCCCAACCCTACCCCACCCTACCCAACTCCACTCCACTCCACTCGACACACTCACAGATAACTTAATAGTCACCCCAAACATTTGTATTATTCAGAGTTCAGACTTATCCGTAAAAATCACAGCATGACTTGCTCAACTGTCATTGAATGTGAAATTGTGAAGTTCTGTGCGGAACTACTTTTAATTGGAGAAATTTCTTAAAATGCCTCTAAAAAGTAAAATTTAAAGACCTTAAGAAACTTGGGCGAATCCTGCGCACTACCAACTTTGTAGCCTGCTGCTTGGATACACGGGTTCCCTTTCTCTTGTTCGGCTTATTTACCTTGTCGTTTGGGATCTATTTCCTTGAATCCTTTGACTGTTTAAGGGACACCATAAACCGGTACCAGTTCTGAGTATTTTGTAGACCAAATTAAAAGTTACTTCTAGATACCGCTACCACATGTAATGGCTAGTTGACTTAAAATTATGATATGGCAGTGTTTGTTCTTCGTTATCTAATACAGGTCTTGTAATATTCCAGGTTCCTGTGGAGAGGTCTATCGTGCAGATTGGAATGGCACCGTAAGTCTTACTGATATGAACTATTGTGGAATCTCTCTCTAACAATCACAATTAACTAAACTAAACTCGCTTTTAATCGAAATCACTCTTAATCACATAAAATAAAGGCCGAAAGACCTAGGGTTTATGAGTTTTACCCCAAACTCTACATCACTCTCTCTAAGGCTAAGCTTTTCTCTCTATCAAACCAACTCTACCAAAATAAACTAATTGTAGGCTCTCTTTTATAAGTGAAGAGACCTAGCAAAAATAGTAACCCTAACTAAACTCTAATTATGAAACTTCTCCTAATTATAAGGCAATTAAAATAAAATAAATAGAAATAACTAAAATAGAAAAGAGTGCTCCTGAGAGGTAGAGAGACGATCACCTACGTGGGCATTGTAACGACCACGTGATCCTTCAACTCTCCCCATCTTTGAAAAATTTGTCTGGGAATTTTGATATAAAAAAAAATCCCCAAAGAACGAACGTCGCCCTGATACCAAACTTGATAGGAACTATAAGGGAAGCTCTATCTAACAATCATAATTAACTAAACTAAACTCGTTTTTAATCGAAATCACTCTTAATCGCATAAAATAAAGGCCAAAAGACCTAGGGTTTATGAATTTTACCCCAAACTCTACATCACTCTCACTAAGGCTAAGCCTTTCTCTCTCTCAAACCAACTCTACCAAAATAAACTAAGCTTAGGCTCTCTTTTATAAGAGAAGAGACCTAGCAAAAATAGAAACCCTAGCTAGACTTCTCCTAATTATAATGTAATTAAAATAAAATAAATATAAATAACTCAAATAGAGAGAGTGGTCCTGAGAGGTGGAGAGACGATCGCCTACGTGGGCATCATAACGACCACGTGATCCATCACTTACCTTAGTTCGAGAATAAATAGTTACATAACATGAGTTAGCAGATTTCTAATCATAATGTTGGAAAATCCTAGTCTTTATTCCATGTTCGTTTTGGTAACACATTTCCGTATTCACGCCTATACTATTAAAGTTTAAAGTCATGGATTGGATTGCCCGAATAGTTTCTTGATCAGCCCGGACTAAGAGCTTTGTATTTTCATACATGCCTCGATATTTAATCTTTGTTGTCTGAAATTGTATAGGGTTATCAATAAGCGAAAAAATTTAACGTACTTAAGCGCACAGAGTCACAGACACACACACGTATCTTCATCGTTGTATCATTTATTTAAGTTTGATATACCATCCAGTAAAAAAAATTATAAATGGATCCATCTTATAAAATACCGTGCATTAATAATAGTCCCCATGTAAAACATGTATTGTGGGAAAAATTCCACGTGCGTGTACAGCGCACTAATTTCCTTCAAGAGAGGAACACTAGTGTGAAGCTCAAGTCTTGTATCTCCATCTTCAAATTCCGGGGATTTCTCTTTACTGGAAAGTAGACTGCAATAATTTCTGTTTAGTAATGATGTTTTGCTTATATGAGTCTCTTTAACATGTTTTATTTTGGATAGCTCTGTTTATTGATTATAATGTGAAACCTTTTGGCTGTAGATGTTGTTGATCATGACTATATTGGTTCATCTATTAATAGACACTTCCTTGTTTTCAATTTAGGAGGTTGCTGTGAAGAAGTTCTTGGACCAAGACTTCTCTGGTGATGCATTGGAGCAGTTTAGATGTGAAGTAAGTTCAAATTCAACTTTTCTCTTTATCATATTGCATATTGCTGCTTTAATTTTTGTAACTACATTCAAAAAAAAATTATACATTGGTTGTGTATTCAAATTACTCAATGATGTCCTTTTCAGGTAAAGATCATGCTAAGGCTGAGGCATCCAAATGTTGTTCTTTTTATGGGGGCTGTGACGCGACCTCCTAATCTCTCAATATTGACCGAATTTCTTCCAAGGTTTGTGGTAAATTTCATTTCAAGCATCGCTAATGAATTTTTACGAGGACATTCTTCGTTTTACAATATTTAGCTAAGTGAATATGCATTCTAGAAAAAATGTACCAGATACTGGGATCAAAACCTGCTTTGTTGAATGGGTAAAAGGGTAAATATCTTATAAATAATTATGTGATAGTCAAACTATGCGAGAATATAAAACAATATCTTTGCAGGTATTTTGCAAGAAATTAAAAACTGATTCCCCTATTCGGCCACAACTAGGGGAATCGGAGTAGGACTTTTCATTTCTGGCACAGATCTAACAATCTGTAGCTCTTTATTAATGGAGTATCATTCTTATAGTTTTGAGGAAAATGAGGAGCAACTCTTTCAACTACAAGTTCTGCACGGTGCAATCCCCACAAAATTGGCCAACGCAATTGTAAAAGCACCTAAAAGTACTAATATATTGGGAATGCCTTTGCGTCATGGTTCAAAAACTCGAACTCTGGACTTGGATTGTTCACGGCCTATCCCTAGTTAGACCTGTCAATTCCATCGTATCATAACCTGCAGAATAAATTACACTCCTTATATCTATAATTTAAGGAGCTTCACACCTTAGTCTTTCATATGTTTACGATTCTCTAAACAATATTAACAGCAAAAATGCTTAATAATTGAAATGAATAAGAAGCCAATTTAAGTTTTGCATATAAAATTATCTTGTATCTGTATATGTATTAAATGGACAAAGGCATGCCACCCGGGTTTGAAATATGCATCACTATGTCAAAGATTCTGCCATAAGAGTCTCTATTTGTTGCTATCCTCTAAAGAACTATTTTCGAAATTAAAGCAATTTTTTTATTTTTTATTTTGGTTTAGGGGGAGTTTGTATAGGTTATTGCACCGTCCCAACATTCAACTTGATGAAAAGCGTCGACTGCGAATGGCTTTGGATGTGGTATAAATTGGTATCATTCATTTAAATTCCAGCCGCTGGTTTGATTTATGACCACTAATTCCACTAATTTTGCAGGCCAAAGGAATGAACTACTTACACACAAGTCACCCTACAATTGTACATCGAGATCTGAAGTCTCCGAATCTTCTTGTTGATAAGAATTGGGTTGTTAAGGTTAGACCCTCATGTCATATAAATGTCTGTAAATATTCTTGCTGGTTGCTTCCTTTACACTTATTACAGAGCATAAGTATGTATAAATTTTCGAACATATCACTAAAGCATGATGAGTGTTTTAGCATTATTGGTAGCTCTTACTGGCATTCAAATTACGAAGAGTCCCATAAAATGAAGCATCACATAAGCATATGGACTATGCAGGGGAACACAAGGATGAAGTCATCACCTCTCTTCTAGTTGCTGACATCGCCCACGGGGACTCCTGCTTTGTCCATGATTCTTATTTAGTTATTTCCCTATCTAATTCGAATTAGTTATTTTCTTTTCCAACTAAGATGCTTCTTACTTATTTGTTCTGTCTTTCAGTCAGAGGAATTACTTAGTTAGACATGGCCGTCTGTTTAGAGAATTAGATTCCTTGAGAGAGATTTCCAATTCTTTGTCATGGAAATTTTCGAAACTTTATTGGTTTATTGTTCTCGAGTCAATTGTTTCTTTGGTATTCTATCTTTGTTGGTTTGTTCCACTGTCAAATCCACGTCAAGATAGCAATTGTTTAAAAAAAAGAAGAGGATAACTTTTGTTTCATTTATCTTTTGTTTAATATGTTTCAAAAACTACCATGACACATGATAATAAGGAAACACAAAACATACTTGTTCATAGCACATGGATCAGACGTGCTATTACTCTTGTAACACTAAGATTTCTATGCTCATGGAAGTTTCTGAACAGCTTATATTGGTTTGGAAAGTCTTTCATAAGTTTCTGATTTTTTTTGGGTGAATATTCTGCACCAGGTGTGTGATTTTGGTTTATCACGTCTGAAGCACCACACATTCTTATCTTCAAAATCTACGGCTGGAACGGTAATTTTTCATGAACTTGATCATCAAGGAACAAATTTTACTTTCCCTTGTTATTTATTTTATATATATAAACTTTCTCTTCAATATTTTCTTACTCTGGTAAATAGGAGCTGAATTGTCCTTTTCATCTGACAATCTTTTATAATGACCATGAATTGCAGCCAGAGTGGATGGCACCAGAAGTTCTCAGAAACGAACCATCCAATGAAAAGTGAGCATATTATTTTTATACAATTCCCGTAGAAATATTCATTACAGAAGAGTTATTATAGTTGGAAATTTTGATGTTGGTAATAGAGTTGGATCTTTTTGCTGTGCAGATGTGATGTTTATAGCTTTGGAGTGATATTATGGGAGTTGGCTACCTTGCGTATGCCATGGAATGGGATGAACCCAATGCAAGTAGTTGGAGCTGTTGGGTTCCAAAATAGACGCCTTGAAATACCTGAGGACATCGACCCAACGGTTGCACAGATAATATCCGATTGTTGGCAGAGGTAGGTTTTTATACTGTATCTACTTGTTGCAGTTGATTCCTGAGTGCGTCACACGTGATTATTTTTTTGCTCAGAATTACCATACAATTTGAATAACACTAATTCCAAAACCTTATGGGGTTATTTGGTGATATTCTCAAGGTTTTATTGTCACCTAGTGTAACCCCCTTTGTGGACTTCATCTAGTTTTTGGAATTTTACATTGTGCTATAAACTGTTCAGAGGTTACAAGTCAAGCTGTGTTTGAAGAAAAATGGCTGAAAGACAACTAGGTAAAATGGATATTTAAATCTGCCGTATAACGCGATATATTGTTATCTTTTATTTTACTATTTAAAAAATTAAATTATTATTTTCCAGGTCATAAATAAAATATCAAAGAGACCATGATATACCTTAATATACTAGTATGCTACATTTGGAGTTCCTTGGACTTGCATATATTGTTTTCCTTTTGGACACTTCAACTTTATCAATGACTCTAAAGTTTATCAAATAATCGAAGTATCGCATATCTTTCTAGCCTTCAGTGAATTTTTCTTCCATGTGATGACATTTAAAGGAAATTGACACATAACGCTCTCTCATGGATTTCTTTTACAGTTCATTTAACAAGTGTTTTTGTTGCTTGTGCAGTGATCCAAACTTGCGACCCTCTTTTTTGCAGTTGATGTCTCTTCTAAGGCGCCAGCAACGCATGAGTGCTGAAAAAACATAGCTCCAAGTGAAAGAGTAGCGAGGAGACAAATATTGTATGAAATAGATTAGATTATGTCTGGGATTTCAAGGAGCAGTAGGGGTAGTAAAATTCTTGTGTTTCAGGATTATTCAACACAAATTTGAGGACATTTGATCGGAGTCGTCGGTTCATTCAAAGTGGGGACCACGGTGCATAAAAGCCAGAAAATGCTCTGTCCGACGAAGTGGAGACCCTTCAAATATATGCGCAAAGTGCAATGGAGGACACCACGAGATAGTATTAGTAGATTCAGAAATAATAGGTCAAAAGCCAAAAAAGTAGAGGAATTGAAAAGCAACTGTAAAAATGAATTAGTGATTATTTGTATTGTGAAGCTTGGCAGCTTGAAAATGTGTAATATGTACACCCGATTGATTCCTTAGCGTATGTTGTTGAAGAAACTTGCAAAGAAAAGGAAAGATAATGCTCTCTCTACACTTATTCTTAATTTTATGTGTAGTAGTTTTATTTACTTGTAGAACTTAGCATAAATACTTTATTGACATGACTTCTGGAGGCATTGTTTTTTATACAATTCTTCGTGCTTCATTTCTTTCTTTCATTTTCTTTTTCTAATAAAATCCTGACCTAAAATAAAAGACGTCATAATTTGAGTTATATATGTCTCTCTTCATCCTGGGAAGGCTCCGAAAGAGCCGTTCCCAGTCCGTCCCCTGGCCGGCACGGCAACCTACTCTTGCCGCGTTAACAGCTCGAGCACTCCGCCGACAGCCGAGGGATTCAGGGCTGGGACCCCCGAACCTAGTCCTCAGAGCCCAATCATTTTACTGAAGTTATTGATCTATTTTCCCGACTTTACCAGAGGCAGTTTACCTTGAAAACCTGATGCAGTTTATTATTAGTTTCTCAAAGTCGGTCAGCATTCTATTTAGTATTTACCATGTTCCAATGGGAACATGAAGGCCGGAGTAAGAGTAGAAGTAGGTCCTACTCATTATTAAAAATCAGACAAAATTAGGCGGGGAGGTTCATGCACCTTTTTCTTTCTCTCTGTCTGAGATCTCACACTTTCTATAAATAAATTCTTATCCACTTATTATTATTGTAATTGTTCTTCTTCTTCAGACTCAAAACTTCAGAGACTCCTCCACTATAAGGTCATCTCTCTCTCTCTCTCTCTCTATCTCTCTCTCCTAGTTATTATTACCACTTTCTTCTTACTGTTGTATCATGCTTGTAAATTTATAAGTTTTTTACTCTGTGTTTCTAATGCATATATGGCTTTTCAGAATGCAGCAGATTGGCATGATCATGTTTCACTGTCAATTTTTGTGGAAATATAGATACCTGTAAGGAGAATTTGTATAATGGACTTAAAAGAAATTGGAGATGTTGAAGATATTTATCCTAACCGAAGAGTACATCATCATCAACAACAACTGTGGCCTCTCAATGAGATTGATCCTTATAAAGCGAGTTTCCCTTGTTGTATAGTATGGACCCCGTTGCCTGTAGTCTCGTGGTTAGCACCTTTTATTGGTCATGTTGGTATATGCAGGGAGGATGGGGTTATCTTAGATTTCTCAGGATCCAATTTTGTGAACACGAATGATTTTGCTTATGGTGCTGTAGCTAGATACCTTCAACTTGACAGAGAAAAGGTAAATAATTTCTACTTAAATTCTTTATATTTATTATCTTTAATACCAATGCTTTTATGTCTAATAGGGTTTTACATTTTATGTCTAATATTGGATACAACATACTCTATTCAAAATTTATGGTAACTTTCTACATTATGTGCCTGATGCAGTGTTACATAACTTTTTTCTGAATGTGAGGCATAAGCTTCAAGGCAGTATACCTTAGCCTCAAACTGAGGCTAGTCTCAAGGTGTTGAGGCGAAGCCTCTTGTTAAGCATTGGATGATTTTAGGAAAGATTAGATTGATTGCTTTGATATCATTAGAAAATAATAATTGTGGTCATGCACTGATTTTTGCTTTGATTTGGAATGACTTTGACAGTGTTGCTTTCCTCCAAACCTGTCCGGGCACTCATGCAAACATGGATACAGACATACAGAACATGGGACAGCACTGTCATGGGACAATGCGTTAACCTCAAGCATGCACCATTTCGAGCACAAATCCTATAACCTCTTCACATGCAATTGCCACTCCTATGTTGCCAACTGTCTTAACAGAATTTGTTATGACGGACACCTGAAGTGGAATATGGTCAATGTAGCTACTCTGATCCTATTAAAAGCACATTGGTTGACAGAATGTCAATTGTGAGGTCTTTCTTCCCTTTTACAACTGTAATTTGCTTGGGAGTTATAATTGCCGGATGGCCGCTCTTGATTGGTCTGGCATCCTTTTCTCTTCTCCTTATTTGCTGGTTTCTTTTGTGTACTTATTATGCTAAGAACCTGCTAGAGTGTTAATCTACATGAAGCAGGATTTTTCTCTCCATATACATGTCTATTGTTAAGAGCAAAAAATAGTTCGTTGTTATTAGAAGTTCTTGAATAAAAATCAACAAGAAATGGCTCTCTCTCTTTCCCTCTCTTTCATAATTTGTTTACTTCTTTAAAAAAAAAAAAAATCACTTTATGGGATTGTCCCTGTTTTTCATATATCTTTTTTTTATCTTTTTCTTTTTTGCTATCTAATTTTTGCATACTTGATAATATGCATCCAACATTTGATTGACTTGAACCATATTGTTTTTCCTATAGATATAGCTGTCTTACAAATTGACATCATAGTCTATGATTCATAGAGATAGCTATGGGAGAATGGATTTAACCCCTTATAAGTGGTAGATGAAATTCTAAGTTGCAAGAAGTAAAAAAGAAGAGCTAGAAAGATCACCGTGGATGTAAAGTGCGAAGAAAATAGGAATTAGAATTACCTATTTATCATCTGTTATTAGAATTACCGATAACTGTTGATACTATAGGATATCCATTTGGTTACCAGTTCACTTGATCTGCTTCTATCCACATTCAGTAAAATGTTATGCTTAATACCATGCTTCCAGGAGGTCCAATTGATGTCTTTCTTGGCTGTTCTATAATCGGATTTAATCCCCAGCTGATGAGAGTATTCTCGAGTTTGATCCACCTCAGAACTGAAACTCCAACTTGTTGACTTTAGAAAGAACTTCAAAGAAGCTAATTCTATTACAGAGCTTGTTCATTTGCATTAATATTCATTGTTAGTAATTCTGAGTGTCTAGCATTCCTTTCTGTCAAGATATGGTATATAGTAGCTATAAAAGCTAACTCCAGGAGCCGTATGTATATTTTATTGATTGCATTCCGACCGTGATATCCGACCATATAATACCATAGGAGAAATTTAAACTCTCAACAGATGAAGTGCTATTCTTATGAGTAACATGGGATAGTAATGGAGCGGATAGAAACATGTTTGCCCCATGTCAATGAATTTAGTCTTTGAGTCATCAGAATCTCCGAGGCAGATTAGTTGCTTCCTAAGAACAAGTATGATGATAATCGTGTTAAGGGTGAACTCGATTGATGGTCGCTCGAACGAAATGCTTGTTTTCTAGGGTTGGAAACTTGGTTCCGTCAAAGTCGTTCGAACTAGATGCTTGTTTCTAGGGCTAAAAACTTATTTCGTCAAAGTCGTTCGAACGAGGCTGAAAGTCGTTCGAACGAAAACCGCGTTGGCTGGTTTTGTAAGTTCATTTGGGACGTTGAGTTTACCTCGAGATTTTTCATGTTTGTAATAAGTCTCCCAAGTATATAATGGAGACTTAGGTTATTTGTCAGTTATCTTGCGTGAGTTTAATTCTAGGGAACTAAGGTTTGAAAAACTTCATTAGAAAGCTTGAGGAAGTTTGGAGAAGATCGTGTGTAACCTATTTGATCATAGTGAATTGTTCATGAAGAATGATTTTTCATCCGCGAGGATTTTTCGTTTCCCTTCTCCGGAAAAATACTTGTCCTTATTAATTGTTCTTTGCTTGATTGTTTACTTGTTTGGCATATTTTGCAAATTGTTATAGGGCTTGTGTGGTAAAAGGCGATGGCCGATTAAGAGTAATTGAAGATCACGAAGTTCAATGGTCCGAATTTTGGAGTGTGGAAGATACAGATAGAAGATTATCTCTATCAGAAGGATCTTGATTTACTACTAGATAGAACTGAGATAAAACTGACAGATCATGATGTTGCAAAGTGGGCGCGATTGGATCGTAAGACGCTTAAAACCGTTAGGTTAACGCTATCATCTCAAATTCTACATATGATCTCCAAAGTTACGATAACGAAGGTTTTGATGGAGACTTTATCATCTATGTACTTAAAACCGTCTGGGGCAAATAAGGTACATCTTTTATGTCGCTTGTTCACTTTAAAGATGAAGGATAATGGTAGTGTGCAAGCTCATATTACTGAGTTCAATATCATTCAAGCTGAACTTGAATTCGTTAAAATTACTTTTACCGAGGAGGTGAGAGCGTGGGCTCTTTTAGGGCAGATGCCCGAGAGCTGGGTATAAGTCGTTCACAGTCAGGGGGAAAGTCTAAGCCACCCGTTGCGTGTTGGACTTGTGGAAAGAATGGTCACTTCAGGCGAGATTGTAATGATGGGGAGAAAGAAATATTGAACCTTACTAAAGAGGTTAGTTCTGATGAAGCTCTACTACTTTCGTGTGACGATGTTAAAAAATCATGGATAGTTGATTCGGGTGCCTCATTTCATGCTACTGTAAACGTAGGTTTTCTAACCAATATTGTTAAAGGTGACTCCGGTACGGTCTTTCTTGTAGATAAGAGTGCATGCAATATTACTGGAAATGAAAACGCTAGGTTGAAGTTGCCTTCAGGGATGACGTTGGTTTTGAAAAATGTGCGACTTATACCCAAATTAAGGTGCAACTTTTCTCGGTTATCTAATTGTCGGATGGTGGTGAATATGTAAGCACCTTTGGTGATACTTTCTGGAAGGTTACAAAGGGAGCTGTGGTAATAACTCGAGGCTTAAGACAATGAACTTTGTATACAATGCAAGACACAATTCCACTATTTATGCGACCACTCCGAGGATTGATACACGCACTTGGCATAAACGGCTCGGTCACATGAGTGAAAAGGGGATGAAGATGATGGTAACAAAGGGAAAGCTAAAGGGTCTTGATGAGGCTGATCTTAAGTTTTGTGAAGAGTGTGTTCTCGTGAAGCAGATGAAGGTTAGTTTTAAAATAACTAGAAGATCAAGGAAACCTGAAATGCTGGATCTTGTTCATACAAATGTTTGGGGGCCAACCAAGATGTCTTCTCTTGGTGGCTCTCATTATTATGTTACTTTTATCGATGATGTTACTCGTAAACTATGGGTCTACTTTGTGAAGAACAAATCATATGTGTTCGATAAATTCAAGAAGTGGAGGGCTCTGGTTGAAAATTAAACTGGCTTGAAACTGAAGTGTCTTAAGTCGGATAACAGGGGCGAATACTGTAGTGACGAGTTTGAAGACTTTTGCGCATCAAATGGGATTAGGCAATAAAAGGCTATTCCCGGAACACCGCAACAAAATGGTGTTCAGAATGCATGAACCGAACCATAAACAAAATAACGAGAAATATGAGACTCAACGCGGGATTGCCAAAATGTTTTTAGGCAGATGCGGCTAGTACGGCGGCATGCTTGATTAACAAAAGGCATTCAACGGCTTTGAACTTTGGACTTCTTGAAGAAGCATGAACCGGTAAAGAGGTAAACCTTTTTTACTTGTGTATTTTTGGTTGTACCTCATATGTGATTGATAATTCATATACAAAGACAAAGTTAGATGCAAAATCAACGATGCGCATATTTATTGGATATGGTGGTGATGAGTTTGGGTACCGATGTTGGGATGCAAAAAATTGGAAAATCATCCGAAGCCGTAATGTTACATTCAATGAGAAAGTTTTGTATAAAAACTTCAAAGTACCTATGGAAAGGAATCGAAGTGAAGTAGCGGATAGTGGCGACATTGAATTTCTCGAGAGGTTGAAGAAGAAGTCGTGGTTGAGTTCGATGCACCGGATCAACACGAGGAACCTAATGATCTAGACATTCCAATTGCATTTTGAAAGGAGACGAGAATTGCAAGAGTTCCGACTAGGTACGTTAACTTCCTACATTACTTGTTACTTACGGAGGGTGGTGAATCGAAAAGTTACAATGAGGCTTTAGATGTGGAAGCCAAGAGCAAGTGGGAGTTTGCTATGGATAATGAAATGTTGTCATTGTTAGTAAATCGAACTTGAGATTTACTTCGGTTACCGAAGGGAAGAGAACATTGTCATTGTACAACAAGTGGGTATACAGACTAAAGCAAGAATCTGACGGTTCAAGGAGATTCAATAATAGACTTGTGGTGAAGGGATTTTAGCAGAAAGAAGGCATTGATTTTGGTGAGATCTTTTCTCCGGTTGTGAAGATGTTTACTATTCGGGTTGTGATTAATATAGTAAGATTTACATCTTGAGCAGCTTGATGTTTTACGACAACCTTGATGAAGAAATTTATATGAAGCAGTTAGAAGGTTATTCAGTTAAAGGGAAAGAAAATCTTGTGTGTAGGCTCACGAAGAGCTTATTTGGTTTGAAACAGGCGTCGAGGCAATGGTATTTGAAGTTCGATCAATTCATGTACAAAAATAGTTATTCGAAATGCAATGCAGATCACTGTTGTTTTATCAAGAATACGGGTAACTCATATATCATTATACTTCTGTATGTAGATGATATATTGGCAGCAAGTGCCGACATGGGAGAGATTGTTAAGTTGAAGGAAGAGTTGTCCCGGGAGTTTTCTATGAAAGACTTGGGTGCTGTAAAATAAGTTCTTGGTATGCGTGTTACACGAGACAGAAAACGGCGAGAATTGAAGTTATCTCAAGCTGAGTACATCGAAAAAATACTTAAGCAGTTTAATATGAATAGTTCTAAGGTTGTTAGTACACCATTGGGATGTCACTTTAAATTATCAAAGTAGTGTTGTCCGAAGACGCAGAAGGATCGCGATGAGATGCGGAATGTTACTTATCAATCAGCGGTTGGTAGCCTTATGTACGTTATGATTTGTACGAGACCGGATATTACCCAAGCAGTGGGAGTTGTTATTAGGTATATGAGCAATCCAGGCAAGGAGCATTGGAGAGTTGTGAAATGGATACTTAGGTATCTAAATGGGACTCAAAATATGATATTATGTTATGGGGGTTTTTAGATATGCTTAGAGGGTTTTGTTGATTATGATATGGCGGGTGACATTGATAGGCGGAAGAGCACTAGTGGTTTTGTATTTACATTGGGAAGCGGTACGGTTACATGGGTTTTGAGGCTACAGAAGATTGTAGCTTTGTCTACGACGGAGGCAAATATGTTGTGGCTACGGAAGTATGCAAGGATATGGTTTGCTTAAAGGGTTGATGAAAGAACTAGATAAAGAACAACATCTTCTTATGTTGTATAACGATAGTCAAAACACGATACACTTAGCAAAGAATGCGGTTTTTTACTCTAGGACCAAACATATTGATATTCGATATCATTATATTTGCTCGCTCCTCGAGGACGGTGTGTTGATGCTTGTGAAGATTAATACTGATGTGAATCCGGCCGATATGTTTACGAAGGTTGTGAGGTAGTGACTTTTCAGACGTTGGAACGAAATGCTTGTTTTCTAGGATTAGAAACTTGGTTCCGTCAAAGTCGTTCGAACGAGACTTTTAAGTCGTTCGAACGAGACTTTTAAGTCGTTCGAACTAGATGCTTGTTTATAGGTTAGAAACTTGTTTCGTCAAAGTTGTTCGAACGAGGCTGAAAGTCGTTCGAACGAAAACCGCGTTGGCTGGTTTTGTAAGTTCGTTTAATACGTTGAGTTTGCCTCGATATTTTGTTTGTTTGTAATAAGTCTCCCAAGTATATAAAGGAGACTTATGTTATTTGTCAGTTATCTTGCGTGAGTTTAATTCTAGAGAACTAGGGTTTGAGAGACTCCATTAGAATGTTTTTATTTTTATTTTTTGAAAGATGAATATTTGATCATAGTGAATTGTTTGTTGGGAGTTTTTCATCCGCAAGGATTTTCTACTTCCCTCCTCTAGGAAAATATTTGTCGTTGTTAATTGTTATTTGCTTGATTGTTTATTTGTTTGGTATATTCTACGTTTCGTTCTTAGCGTAGAAGAGAGAGTAGATACCTCGATTCTCAACAAAAAGTACAGGCTTTTTTGCTAGGCAATAAAAGTATAGCTCCACACTGCATTACATCTAAAAATCATACAAAATACAATCATGATGAGGATCAAGATCATTTGTTTAAGAGAAAGGCACAAGCCTGAAGGGAGAGACTAACAAACAAATTCAGAAATGGCATTGTTTTCCCTTATCCTTACCTTTGGTTTCTCTGAGGTACTTTCGTTGCTAAGGATTTGGTATAGTGAAGAGAAATGCAAATGCATTCCTATACACAAAATTTGTTTATATGTTAAATAAGCTATAAGAATATGTAAATTCCAACTTAAAAACGATAAAGGAGGCCTTTAGTGCTAAAGAAAATATTGCTACACATCAATTGTAAAGGTGATAGAACACGGAACTGAAGATTCAACTTTAAACACGAAAAATCTCATAGAAAACTATCACTCCTTCCTCAATTGATAGAATTGCTTTCGTCCAAGCAATTGCAAAGTTGCTTTCGAATGAAGAAGGCTATCAGCCTGAAGGAACTATGGCATGATCCTACAGTGAAGACCCAGGTCACAGTTGAAAAGACGACCAAGCAGGATACAGTTCGACAAGAAGAGGAGGATGAAGATAGTTTACAACTTGGTGAAATGAGTATTCCTGAAGCTGCTTCAGCTGAAAGTGAAGAAGTACCATCGATTGATGCAGTGCATTGTAATGTTCGGGGATGGAATGATACAAGAAGCCTTGTACCATAAAAGTCCTGAGTATTAAGAAAAACCTTGTAGCAGTTAGATGTCAAGCTAGACAATTAACCATGGAGTTTGATTAAACACTACATACGTAAACTGAGAGATTTATACACGAAACTGAAAAACTTGATCAGATGAACTATTCCAAAAGCTAAGTAAATGAAGCAGCAAGCATTTTCACAATCCTATCACCAATTTTTTCTGTTTTCTCTATTTGCTGTTTATTATATTCTTTTAAGTTCAAAATCTTACAATATTCTATCATGATGAATAAAGACACTTGCAGTAAACGTTCATAGACACCTCCAGAACTAACTAATTTACCCAATGGTTACAATGTTGCGATCACTAATTATTGAAAAGACAGAGAGAGAGACAGTAAGGGTTTTACCATAGAGAAATGTGTAGTATCGTGCATAGCGGAGAGAGTTGAAGCGCATCTAATCAATTCTTAATTTTCTACCAAACTGCAACTTGATAGTCACAAACCATACTGCAAAAGAAGAATCGGTATACACAAGATATTGTATCACATTCTGTTGGAAATAAAACATTCAATATGTCACATAGAGAGAGTAGAGATAGAGAGAGAATGAGTACCTCATTATATCTTCTTTTGATCAATGTAAATGTTTGGGATGTGAGATATGATGCTCCAGTCGTCTCCTATGTCCTTCTCGCAGCGTAGTTCCAAGATAGAACAATTTTCGATAACCAATTCCCGAAGTGAGGTAACATGTTGCAATTCGTCGGATATACACGTTAAGGAATTGCACTCCACTATATTCAAATTTTGGAGTGCCTTGAGTTGTGATAAGCCTTGTGGAAATGTTGGATGTTGTGAATATTGGATCCACAGAACTTTGAGGCTGGTATTGTTTTTGAAGGGTAATGATCTTGAGAGGGAACCTGCATCCCCATCTAAAATCAACTCCTCAAGGAGCGAAGGAAGGCATGAGATTGTCAATTCTGGACAATTCCGTATGAACAATTTCCTTACTGATTGAGATAAGATTTGGTGCGGCACTGACTTTAGCACAGGGCATTCATAAATATCCAGTCGCTGAAGAAGAGGCATAACGGCAATATCTTCACTCGAGGTCTCCATTACCCACTCCTCCCAATGCTTCATGTCCTCTATAGTAAGTTCCTTCAAGTTGGGTAAGCTACTGTTGTTGATGACATTGAATCTAATCCTTCTAAATAGAGAATTTGAAGCGATTCCAGATTTGTGAAAGGCGGCAATACCTCCAAGTTTCTGCACTCATAGATTCCTAATTCACGCAGCATAATGGGTGAGGATTGATTCATCCAATTAGGCAACTTGGAACCACCGTAGTTCCGAATTCCCAACTCCTCCAAGTTTGGATGTGGTTCAAATAATTCGATTGCACTAACATCATCATCTCTCTTCCCCTCATAAGCGTCTTGGACGAACCGCAGTGCCAGACGGCGGAGGTGTTCTTTGCTTTTCAAATTTGCGTCGCTTATAGTCTCTTTTGATTCACCTCCTCTGATATTTGCTATTGCCAGGTAACCACGGAGGTTGTTGAGATTGCTTAGTTCCCGAAGCTGACATCCTTCGTCACTCATAACGAATACAGACAATGTTTGAAGACATCTTAGTTCCTCAATTCCTTTTGGTAAACATTCGAGGGCATCAGCTGAATTAAGTTCAAGGTGCCTCAAGTTAACTAGTTTTCTTAGCCCTTCAGGAAGTCTACAAAGATTTTTACACCGATTAAGTCTCAGCGTTTGCAAGTTTCTAAGATTACAAACAGTTTCAGGTAGTTCCACCAAGTTTGTTTCCGATAAATCGAGATACTTTAGATGTATCAAATTCTCTACCTCCATTGGCAGTGTTCAATTGCAACATACGACAAATCTAACGTCCTAAGACATGCCAAATGGTGCAATAAGTTTTTATTTAGACTAGGTTGGAGAAAGACCGGCCATACAAAAGAGTGTGCAATTCTTGGCATTCGAAAAGGAGGAAGGAATGGGATTAGATTCGTTGCCAAGAAGACATAAATGCGGGTTTTGGAATAGTCGAATTTTGTGTCGGCACTTTCCACAATCGAGCACTCATTGTTTGCAACAAATTTGCAAAATCATGCATAAGATCATGCATCTTACAAGATACATCGCCGTTCCGATCTATCTCCAGGTCTTGGAAAAATGAGCGTGACGCCAAATCATCAAAATACTCTCCGCCAATTATCTCCATGTCCATTGTTGGGGAGATAGGATAAAACCT
>JACGCM010001617.1:0-58496 GCA_014058105.1 Kingdonia uniflora
GATTACTTATTGGAGTAATTATACAGACGGTCGTGCTTATAGTAATCACTTGGCGTACTGACTGGTAACGAGGCAAGTGGAATTTGATGTTCATATTTTCTATGTTTACATGTACATGTTATTATGCTATTCGATTAATTATATTTTTCCCATATAGAGGTAATTACTTTTATAATAAAAATGTTTGTGGCAGGTAAAACTAGCTGAAAGAGGCTCTCCAATTGGGAAGTCTAGGTTGGCGATTCGTTGTTTCGAATGGTTGTAGCCTTCATGTAAGTTTGATATAGCTATCATTCATTGCATTAGGTAAATGTATAAATCTTTGCTTTTCTAATTATCAACTTCACTCTCAACCATTGGATTTATCATAAGAGCTATACTAATCAATTTGTAGTTGAGCATAACATTTGTTTAGTTACCATATGGTGAGATTATATTTCAGTATGAGAATTGAGAAGATACTACTAAATGGAAATAGAAAATTGTAGGAGCACACTCCCGCTCCCCCCGAGCAAGTGGTGTGGAAGGCTCCACCATTCTTGGACAAAGCGTCACAGGAGAGAGTTCGTTGTCACGACCCCACTCTAAGAATTATCGATATTTCGATATTGTTCCCACTTAACCTCTGCGGATCTCCAGCAGTGTGGATTTTTTATTCCTAAGAAAAGGCCTCAGTGCCATATAGAGTAAACTCTTAACTTAAGGACCATACACCTGGCAAGATCTTAGCAATGTGGGACTAAACCATTGGTGCCATCACCGTTATCGGCTAGGCGTCTTTCCAATACCTGCTCAGCCGGGGTGTTATAGTCCCACCACCTTTAAATCGAGTCATCCTTAGCTCTGAATACCATTTTGTCACGATCCCACTCTATGAGCACCGATATGTTCTCACTTAACCATTGCGGATCTCCTGCATGTGAGATTTTTCTTCCTAAGAAAAGGCATCGTTGACATATAGAGTGAAATCTTAACTTAAGGACCATACACCTAGCAGATCTTAAGCGATGTGGGACTAACCATTGGTGCTACCATTACCGCTAATGGGCTGGGCCCTTTCCAATACCCGCTCAGCCGGGTGTTACATCGTTTAACAACCCATACTACATCAAAAGCAGTTATACAGACAAGAGTACTATATGTCAGCCACGTGGAGAGGTAAAGCTTAAAACCCTACGGGGGTGATTCAGACTTTACATAGGTCCGTGAGCCCGAACACCTCTAGTTCTAAAACCCTCCCTATAAATAGGGAAGGGAGGGGACCTAAGAAGAGATTTTTTTTCCATAACCTCCTCCATCTCCTAAACCCTAGTAGCTCTAGAGGAAGAAGAGATCCAGAGAGAATTGAGTGTTGCCCTCCTCTAATGAGACGCGTCAATCTCCTAACTAAGTACCACTTATTGTCGTCCCAGAGAAGATTCGGAAGCCACAATTGGCGACCCAGCTCCATCAAAGCCATCATTTGCACTCAAAAACCACGGTCGCATGAGGTTCCATAACATCACAAAACAACACATACAAATTCTGCCCTTCTTGCACCTCCTTCCGTCGCATTCAGGGAGAGACTCCAAGTCAGGACACTGACGCAGTCGAGGAACATCATCCAGCCTCCTAACCCGAACAAGAACGTAATCCACTTTTTGATCACTAGAGCTATCAGAGCTTCGATCTCTCATAACGGGATTGGGATTGAGTCTTCATCACGTTCACAACACAAGAAAGTTCAGGGTCAACCCCCTTTTTATAGAAATAGTATTCAATGCCATTATAATGTGGTGACAAAATCAACACCATCAATTTTAAACTAAATGACTTGACCAAGTCAACCATGTACCTTCCCAAGATACATCGATACCAGAATGTATAACTCCCATCTTTCTCCCATGGTCCTAGCACGACCACGCAAAGAGCTCAAAAGAGTTTTGGAACTGATGCCACAGATATTGACCATATTACCCTTTGATTTATATTTAGTTAAGTCATTATTTTACTTAATTAGTGATAACTAAAAGTTGTTTATGATAAATGAAGTTTACCATAATTAAGTGCATAATGGCTTGAGCGTGACGTGTTAAACTATTTCCATAGTGATGTGGAGTCGGATGGATTTGAAGACATGCATTTTTCATTGGTCGAATTTATTGAAAAACAAAGAAGAATTCAAAGGCCGTAATACTTGAAGAAATTGATATATGCATTAAATAGTAAGCCTTACTATTTGAAATGTTTTCACATTTGTATATGATTTTTGATGCCTTACCCTTCCTTTATAAAGGGGGCATGTGGTATGTTGAATATGGAGGTAAGAGCATTAGGAGAGCTTAAGAGTAAGAAGCTTGAGTAGAGAACCAAAAGTACTCAGAGTTTAATTGTTTATAAGTTCTTTTGAGCTTAAGTGTGGGCATCACCTTTTGTAAGTGTTAGATTCTTAATTATATCAATGAAATGCTCATTTTCTATTACATGTCTTGTTTTATTTAACATGGTCAGCTAGGCCGCCTATTAGGATGAGGATAAACCCCTCATTAATATGTACTTAGATATATTTAGTCTAAGCTTCCCATAGTTATTATATGCTAATTTCTTCTTAAATTATTTGTAGAGTACTTATATTAATATTTTGTTTCTCTTTAAGGAGAGATATAATTTATGTTTTTATAAGATTCTATAGGTGTTGTTACTTGATCATTAGATTAGATTTTCAAAGGCAGACATGGCTCATTACCGTATCCAGGCGTTACAAATGACAGAAAAGATTACGTCATTTGTGGCCATTTGAAGGACCAAATGATCAGCGAAAGGAATAAACAAGAGCTTATTCGAGCTGATTTAGTGAGTTCCAAAAGCGAACTGTCACGATTAAAGATTAAAATATTTAGAATATAGCAAGCTGAAGAAGCTCGAGATGAGCTATCTAACTCCGAAATTGTGGTTAGCAGCTGATTGAAGCCTTACATGCTAAAGATATAGTTCTAGTTGGTGCAAAGATGATGCAATGAGTTGAATGAGAGGGTGGCACGATTGAAGGCTGATTTAGATCTGGCCAATTCGTGCGTAAAAAATGTCAAGGCTAGAAAGCGTTTGAGGAAGAATAAAGCTGATGTTAGGGTCTCCATAGTTCAAGGGATGTGGTTGGCCTGTCAGCTCAAATTAGAGGGCTGTAGGAGACATAGCTCATCTAAAGCTCACATACAAAAAGGAATGAACGGTTAAGGGAGTACCAAGGTAAGCTGGATGTTGCTCATGTCAGAGAACAAAGTTAGAGTGGGTGATTATAGTAAAGATCTACTGATAAGGAAGAAAGATTAATTGCTAAAGAAGTTTCCTGCTGAAGTAAGTGCAGTTAAATAGAGGGAGGTCGAGGAACTCCGTGCCCAGGTAACAAAATTGAAGATGATGAATCAGGCTGAGTCAGCTAAAGTATACGAGAAGGCAAGGAGCATATCGTTCTTATGTCCCGCACAAATAGTAAAATAGAATGGCATGAAGCACGGTACAAGAGCGTCATCAGAATGCGAAAGAGAATTTTGCCAAGGCAGTTGCCCGAAGCAACGCTTTCTTAGATGTTAATGGTCGTTATTGCTTATTTTGTAGAAAAAGTGAAAAGACTTGAGTTTGACAGGATACTTGCGCGACTGTTTGTTGGGAAGATGATGTATCTATAGAGTTGACATAGATCGAGGAAACTGTCTGAACACCATGGAAATAGAGTTAGGTTCTCGACCTGCTAACCTGGTAGAACAAGGCAGGGCTACTGTAGCTACTCGAGCTCCATAATTTATGGTTTGACGTCCTCCTGTTGTAGGGGAAAGCGTAACTGACCTCCTATCAGCAGAGAAGAAGCCTTTGTAGTGGTGGTATATGAAACCTGAAAAAAGTATCTGTCCCAAGCACATTAAGATGAAAACTAGTTTTACCTTTATTTTATCTTATGTCTGGTAGATTCTTTGATTAAAAGCTAGTATTACCTTCGTTTTAATCGCAAAATATGTATAGATGGGTGATTGAAAGCTAGTTTTACCTTTACTTTAATCTGTCGTAAACATATTGAGAGATAAAAGCTAGTTTTACCTTTGCTTTATCTTATGTCTGGTAGAATTCTTTGATTAAAAACTAGTATTACCTTTATTTCAATCGTAGAGTATGTATAGATAGGTGATTGAAAGCTAGTTTTACATTTTTTTTAATCTGTATAGAGGTCGATTGAAAGCTAGTATTACCTTTGCCTTAATTTATGTAATGTGGTAGAGTCCACATAAGTAGAAAGTCATGTGGGGAAAAACTTAGAAGTTTTCATTGAATTGAATAGATTGTACATTGTATGGAGATGAAATCTCACTTTTGGATGGAAAGAATGAGAATTTTGAAGTGAAGAATTTGGGGGCTTAACGATAGTACGGTTTCAGTCACCTAGTTTATTATTTCAATAAGATCGAGACATCACATAGTTTATTCTCTCACGTTCACTTATATTTTATTTATTCAAACCCAACCATAGAATACTCCCATAACAAATTACTTCTAACGAGCTTCTAGAATTCAAGCATACCGAGCTCCCCAGTTACATTTAAAGCAACCTCGATGGTTCGGTTCCCCCCACACAGAATTATCTCTCCATTCGTTTCCCTTGTATCCTCTTCCACGATCTTATCACATACGAGCTGTCGAATAGTCAATTCTCGCACCCTGGGATCCAATAGAGACCTACAAAAAATATTGCACCAATAAAGTGATCATGTTCCGTAGGCCTGCCATCATCATCTAGCCCGACCTAATTCAATGGCCACTCCGGAAGCACATCATCATAAGGCAATTGGCGAAAATAACGCTCACGAAGTCAACAATCTTGATATAAAAACACCATCTACCGCCTGCTGTGTACGCTGAGAATGAGTCCTCACCATGCTGGAACACACTAACTCTAGAACGATGTAAATAACAGCAGCAAGGAATCACTACTCATTGCCAAAAGGAAGATCTCTGCAAATTTAGATCACCCCATAGATTTTGCTGAGAGAAATATTTTTGTAAACATTTTCGGGACAGCAGAATATTTATCCAGAATATTGTGACAAATCATTTTTCCTATAGTATAAATATCCCCTCAGATTTTGTGCATGGCAACATACAAGATCACACAAATCCAGTAGTAACACCTATAAATCCATGACCACCCGTTCTCTCAGTTCGAGATACTCTGTCACCCAGTTCGAGTACATAATTACAGAAATAAGATATAGTTACTTCCTGATGAGTCAGCTCACAGACATTGCCCACTTACCTTCAACACGTTTCGAACTCCTCTCTTTTCAAACCTCAGCTATACCTTCCATTCACCCTCATACACACTGAACTCCTTCTAGCTCGATCATATCCCTTGAAGCATAACCCCTATCTTACAGACAGCAAACTGTACAACCAAGTTCGTGACAAAGAATCATGACAAAGAGCAAAGTTATTTCATTAAGTTCAAAATTTTCTTTACAGATTACACAATGTTCCAAATAAATTACAACAGATTACGTAACAAAGTTACAGTTCGAATTGCATTTAGGGAATCAGCAGAGAAGATGATGAAACACTGAAGCAACTTCCAAACCCTGATCCCATACTGCAAGATCCGGGAAACAATCAGAACCAGAAATCACAGATGAAAAATCTTCTTCATGGCCAAAATCTATGGTCCATGAAAGAAAATGATCATCTGCATCCTCCCACCTCTTCCACCATAATCCCCATCCCCTCACACGCTAGAGACAGATGAAAGGCTTCATTTCTTCAACAAGACCTACTCATTAGACGGGTACCGACGAGACTCCCTCGGACGAATCCTTGCTGCTTCATCTTCAGTTGTAACAGCCTCCTCCGCCAATAACCAAAGACCGCTTCGGCGCTCTGCCTCAGATGTCAACAGATAATGAAAACGTACCATTTGAAAATGGACATCCCCTTCCTCCATCACTTCTTCATACGACATGCGATGATGCGTAAAAGATAACGTAATTGGAGTAGGCAGATGCAACAGCTGGTATCTAAAGTACCTGATGCGCAGCTCCTCCATCTTCCTCTGAATCCTAAACTCATGGGCCTGAGTCCTTGTTGTCACCATCCTGTCCACAGTTGAACAGTTTTAAGTACATGGGCAGAAAATAGAAAAAGCAGAAATCAGAAACGAAAACTTGGCTCTCCAACCTCAACAAAGACTGTTTTTTATACTCAAAGCTGACTTTCCAAATTCCCAACGTCAGAAAGATTCCCCATGCAACAACATTTGACTACAGTCATTGGTTCTAGGAAACCCAACAGACACCAACAGATATTTATGAATATACATTGAAAATGAGTTTTAGATATTAACTACAACATTTAATGATACTTCTCATCCAACGGCACTCGCCTGTAATTTTTCTCGTATTATTGGCTAAGAGGGGGCGGTTGTAGTGGCTTATTCCGCATCCCGAGCTCATGCTTCATCTTTGAACTGCATACAAACTTTTGGCATCAATAACAGAGCACGTGGCACAATCCGAAATAAGACACTAATGTCAGGAAACATATACAACACGAGTTTCTCAACCAACACCACTCATCCTGATGATACTCATGCTATTGCTTGAGAGCCGTCTTATAATAACTTATTTCCTATCTCGAACTCAAGCTTCGTGCTCGATCTCATCAGCATGCAGGAAGTATAATAGCTTATTTTGTATCTCGGACTCAAGCTTCGTCCTCGATCTCATCAGCGTGCAGGATGTGTAATAGCTTATTTCGTATCTCGGACTCAAGCTTCGTCCTCAATCTCATCAGCAGACCAGAAGTACTACTAAAGACATGATCAAATTTCCTCAGTTCGCAACATCACTTTCGACCTCTACAGTAACAGTTCGATTTACGCAAGTGTGCAGTCATCAATAGAGCTGTTGTACAGCAACAGAGGTCAGAACGTATATTATCTGGTCAAAGAGTATCCTGCATATACTTTGTAACGTTCATCATTAAGAATGTAATAGGTCATCAAACGGCCATATTGTAAGACCTATAAGTAGAACCAAAGAACAATAGATTACGGACATGCAATTCTATACAGAAGAATCCTTACTCTAACATTCCATATACTCAGAACGCCCTTTGTAATAATTTAGCAACTTCAATAAGATCATCATCTCTCTCTCAAAATCCTCAGGAGAGGTCGTAGTTTTAATCTATTCAAAGGTTTTCCACGCTAAATTATCTTGTTGATTGTTATTTACTGTTCTTAAGCGTTCTAGACATCTTTGGTATAAAGGCTAAGTCTGAATCCCAGAATTAGGCTATTACAATAACGAGTTGCGGGTAAGGTCTATATAAAACAAAAGTTCCAGAAGGGACAGAGACTGGAAAAAGACTAAGAAAACCCAGATTTCTAGACCATAACACAAGAATATCTAGAGTCTGAATATTACAAAACCTCTTACTTACAAGATCAAGTATTTCTAGTTCGAGAGATCACTTGTAATAAGATATCAGCCTCAAACAATAAAAGTTACAGTTACTAAAACCCTCAACTCGAGGTCGTGGTTTTTTACCTATTCAAAGGTTTTCCACGCTAAATCACCTATGTCATTTATTGTTTTACATTTTGTTTTTGTCATAGGTACATTGGTGTAAGAGCTAATTCCAAGCCATTTCAAGCTACGGAATTGGGCCATTACAATATCATTTTTATTTATTTTTTTCAGCAGCAATTTCTCACTCCGACAATATTGAGCGACAAAACATACTTGTTAGGTTGATAGGTTTCTAACTCAAGCAGTACCATTAGATAATCTCATCAGCTCTAGTGGTTCATAACTATAAATTCTCCATCAAGGGGACTTATTATCTAATCCAAAACAACCTAACGGGGAGTGGATCACAACGCAAGAGTCACATTTTTGATCTTGTTCGAACAAGCATTAGATATTGACCCGATCGTCAATAAGGCCCCGAGGATTTATTCCTTTTTATCTAGCCTTAAAGATATCATCTAACCATTCAAAGCGCGTATGCAAGATATTGCAACATTCATGTCATGTCGCCAACAGACAAACCTATTAGTTTCTCGGACACATTTTTGCCGTGGACCTTATGCACATTATTGCTCGATGCTAATTTCGATTATAGATTTGACTCATTCCACAACATTATATTCATTTCAGTAGAATTTCACAAACATTGCATTTAGATCCAACAAAATAAAATACGCCCACACTTGAAAGCCAATTAGTACATCAATCATAATGATCAATTAGCTCTCAAACAATTGACTCGAATTTCACCTTGTGTGCCGGTGAGAGGACTTATACTCCCCATCTTGACCATGGCATTCGCGAAAGCAGTCAAGAAAGCGTTGTAACTTGCACTAAACTCTGATACAATGCTGTCGGTCGAATTGCCATTATATAAAACCTGATCGGAATGAAGAAGCGCTTTTTTGCTGACCAATGCTTGAAAATAATTGTTCCCGAACCGGTTCGGGCTTTGTGGATCTAAGGGAGCCAAATTATTGTCCGTGGATCCCGCAGTTTGAGCACAATTAGATTTTAGAGACTCTGCAAATGATTGATCGATGTTGGCGTCATTGTAGATTCGAGCTCTATAACTTGCACAACGAGCTTGCCCTATAGTGTGTTCACCCGATAAGGCAACCGTATCCCGTGGAGTTAATCCCTTCTTGTTGAATTTGTCAAGAATGGAGGGTAGATCTTCACCTGGCCCAACGAGATCGCCGACTCCATTTGGGTTTGCCTTTTTAGCATCTCTCCGTCCAACTGGTACCGAGTATGTTGGTCCTCCAAGCTGTTAATTAACACAATTAATTTAAAATGTCAAATACGCGAAATTTCACCTAAAGTACAAAAATATATACATGCTTCATTAACTGTCCTGGTCGATCTTTTACGACCCGGGAATCAAAAGATATGGATATCTATATGGAAAAGCCTAATTGGTGAATATGCTTACTTCTACGACAGAGTCACGAGCGGCAATGGCCAAAATATCCGCGCAAGAAACAACACTCGCTCCACAAGCCGTATCAACTTGCTTCTTAATGCTAACAATCACACTGTACCCTCTAACTGAATCTTTATTAGGCCGGGTATTTTGTTCGCCTACAAATGTTCCAAAGTCTTCCAAGAGAATCCCTCCATCACAACCCTGAAATTCAATCGTAAACATAAGTATACACTTCATATACACTAATCTTTAACCTACGTATAGTAATAAAAAGAAGAAGAATATATATACCAAGTAAATTTTGAATAACTTACGCTAACAAGCAATCATGGAAGAGCATGCGTAAAAGTGAAGCACCCATGCGAGGTTCCCTGTTAAGAGCTGATTGTGTGGCTGAACGGATGGTGTCGAACACGGAAGGACACGTGTTTGCATAATAGGAGACTGAGAGCTGAGCTGAGGCTTGTGTTGATATGGTGCTAATGACCATTACAATAACCATAGAGCTTAGACTAATGTTTGAGTATCTAAAAGCAGCCATGAAGATGAAATGTTAAGAACTAGAGAATTTCTTTGATTCTGTTGTTTCTGAGATTAAGGACAGATCTTTTTGTAGTAGTTTTGGTCATGACTTTGGTTTGGAAGTCTTGGATATGATAAAGAGTTTCTCTTTAGCCGAACCTCCATTGTAAGTTACTAAAATTTAGTCTTACTCCCTCCGCGGACATGTTTGACGTAGCCAAGATTGGATTAAATAACCTATTTTTAATCAAAGCATTCCATTATTTGTATTGCATCTCAAAAGGAAAAAAGAAATTTCACTTGAAATTTTTTTTTTTTTAAAAAAAAGTCATGTTCAAAACATTGCTCCCTGAGTTTTAGGAGGCCTAGGTGAGGTCCGAAAATGAGGTTCCCGCTCTGGATTTTTTTTTAAAGTACATATTTTCTTGTAAAAAAATGATGAAATTTGTTTACAAGGTGGGAAATTGAACTTTTGACCTTATGATGAGATCAATCAAATAAAACCACTAAAACAACATTATTTTATGATAATTAAGGGGCCGTTTTTTAATACTACTTAACCATTTGGAGGTCCCAAATTAACATAAAAAATCAGGCCCTAGGCAACCATCTCTTGCGCCTATAGCCAGGCTGGCTTGGCCATCATTAATTTAAAAGATCAGCATCATTCCAAATTGGTTATCGAAAGTCCCCTGTCGACCCCAACTGTAATGTAACACTAGGGGTGAGAAAATAACTTCTAACCACAACTCTTTATTTTGGAGATTTTGCAAGTATTGTAAGAATAAATAGTATATCAACAGTATTCGTAAATAGAAGGTCGATGGGGTACCCACCCATAGCTTGCTTTCCAAAAAAAAAAAAAAAACCAAATTCTAAAAGGGGTGAAAATATGCTAAAAGGCTATGTCAAGCGCCAAGGGCAAGGTGAGAAGGATGATAACAATAAGTTGTTCTTCCGAGTTAATAATGATGGTATATTTATGTCTTATTTACGGGTTTGGCCCTTTAGGGAGGGTCATACCTCTATGATAGTATATTATATATATAGTTGAAAACAACTACTAATACGTGAAACTTGGTCTATCGTTTTCGGATATTAATTCGTCTTTTTCTCAGTTTTTGCCTGGAAATTTATAAGAATTTCTTATATTATTATTATTTTGATTTATTTTTAGAGTAGAAGATCTAGTGTTAAGTTAAATATTTGAAGTTATCGTCATGGTCAAGGGAGGCAAGAGCTCACAAGTCCACACAAACAAGGGAGGTACCTGAGAAAAGGAAAAAAATTAAGTCTACAATATATACAGACAAGGTCCAAATAAACTGTATATACGCATATACGCGTTTGAAGAATTGAAAGTATTGACTGTAGGGTCCTTTATAGTTCAATAATTAATGGATACAATAAATTCTAACTACCAGAAAATTTAAACGTTAAAGGAATTAGTGTTGAAATTTAAACGTTCAAGTTGGGTTTTCAAAGTTCTCTCTAGAACTTTCTCCAAGAGTACACACCGCATTAAAAAGGATAAGGCTTTTCTAGAAGTCTTCATTTACCTTTTTCAAAGTAAGAACTAAGCCCATTAAGTTTATGGGCCTCATCATGGGTTGGACTACCCAACAATCTCCCCCTCCAACACATGAGGAAGGCTTCCCCTTCCTAAGGAGGTAAACCCACTTGTACTAACAAGTATCCATACCGGCCAAGCTTCTAAAGAACTTGTACTATTCTTTTGCGAGAACCTTCGTCATCATATCAGATGGATTTGAATTTGTATGAACTCTATCCAAATTCATCAAGCGCCTCTTTAGCACATCACGTATCCAATGATATCGAATCTCGATATGTTTAGTCCTTGAGTAAAATATGGCATTTTTACTCAAGTCTATGGCACTTTGCCTATCACACTTGACCACATACTTGCTTTGTTTTAAGCGCAACTCGTGTAGAAAATGCTTTATCTACAACATCTTTTTACATGTCTCGGTAGCGGCAACATACTCGGCCTCGGTAGTAGATAAAGCAACACCCTTTTGCAACCTTGATTGCTATGAAATAGCTCCCCTGGCAAAAGTAAACAAGTAACCCGATGTAGACTTTCTACGATCAAGATCACCAGCAAAATCCGAATCGGTAAACCCCTCCAACTCGAGTTTAGATTTTCCATAGTATAAGCATACCTTGGAAGTGCCTCTAAGATACCGAAGTATCCACTTAACGGCTTCCCAATGTCGTTTCCTCGGATTTGTAAGAAATCTACTTACTACACCAATGGCATGTGCGATGTCCGGCCTTGTATATATCATAACATACATAAGGCTTCCCACGACCGAAGCATATGAAACATTTTTTATATCTTTTTTCTCCTTCTTGCTTGTAGGACATTCCTTAGAGCTTAGCTTGAAATGACTTGCAAGTGGAGTGCTAACGGGCTTTGCATTCTTCATGTTGAACTTTTCAAGCACACGCTCTATGTATTTCTCTTGAGATAGCCATAACTTCTTTGCCTGTCTATCCCGCTTGATTGTCATGCCTAACATTTATTTTGCCGGACCCAAGTCTTTCATATCAAAGGACTTGCTCAAGTCGTTCTTCAACTTACAAATCATGTTAGCATCTTTTCCAACAATCAACATATCATCAACATAAAGCAAAAGAATAATGAAATCAGCAACTACCCTTTGAGGTTCATCGCCCGTATCATCCTTCTCAAATTCCTTAAATGTTTGTTTTTTGCGAGAAACAACATCCTGGCTTCGATGTAACTTCTTGCCAATTGGATCCCATAGCCGATACCCAAATTCATCATCACCATATCCCACAAAGATACATGGTTTAGACTTGGAGTCTAACTTGGAACAGAGTTCATCAGAAATATACATATAGGCTTTGAAACCAAATACCTTCAAATGTGAATATGACACATCTTTCCAACTCCATATCTTTAGTGAAATTCTCCCCCAAGTGGTACGGAAGGTGAACAGTTGATTAGATAACAAGCGGTACGCATAGCTTCCCCCCAAAATGATTTTGGTAATTTTACACAAGCTGGCATACTTCTAATCTTCTCCACAATAGTTTGGTTCATCCTTTCGGACACTCCATTATGTTGAGGAGTACGTGGAACCGTACATTGGCGCCTAATCCCATGTTCACCAAGATAATTGGTGAATATGCTTACTTCTACGACAGAGTCACGAGCGGCAATGGCCAAAATATCCGCGCAAGAAACAACACTCGCTCCACAAGCCGTATCAACTTGCTTCTTAATGCTAACAATCACACTGTACCCTCTAACTGAATCTTTATTAGGCCGGGTATTTTGTTCGCCTACAAATGTTCCAAAGTCTTCCAAGAGAATCCCTCCATCACAACCCTGAAATTCAATCGTAAACATAAGTATACACTTCATATACACTAATCTTTAACCTACGTATAGTAATAAAAAAGAAGAAGAATATATATACCAAGTAAATTTTGAATAACTTACGCTAACAAAGCAATCATGGAAGAGCATGCGTAAAAGTGAAGCACCCATGCGAGGTTCCCTGTTAAGAGCTGATTGTGTGGCTGAACGGATGGTGTCGAACACGGAAGGACACGTGTTTGCATAATAGGAGACTGAGAGCTGAGCTGAGGCTTGTGTTGATATGGTGCTAATGACCATTACAATAACCATAGAGCTTAGACTAATGTTTGAGTATCTAAAAGCAGCCATGAAGATGAAATGTTAAGAACTAGAGAATTTCTTTGATTCTGTTGTTTCTGAGATTAAGGACAGATCTTTTTGTAGTAGTTTTGGTCATGACTTTGGTTTGGAAGTCTTGGATATGATAAAGAGTTTCTCTTTAGCCGAACCTCCATTGTAAGTTACTAAAATTTAGTCTTACTCCCTCCGCGGACATGTTTGACGTAGCCAAGATTGGATTAAATAACCTATTTTTAATCAAAGCATTCCATTATTTGTATTGCATCTCAAAAGGAAAAAAGAAATTTCACTTGAAATTTTTTTTTTTTTTAAAAAAAAGTCATGTTCAAAACATTGCTCCCTGAGTTTTAGGAGGCCTAGGTGAGGTCCGAAAATGAGGTTCCCGCTCTGGATTTTTTTTTAAAGTACATATTTTCTTGTAAAAAAATGATGAAATTTGTTTACAAGGTGGGAAATTGAACTTTTGACCTTATGATGAGATCAATCAAATAAAACCACTAAAACAACATTATTTTATGATAATTAAGGGGCCGTTTTTTAATACTACTTAACCATTTGGAGGTCCCAAATTAACATAAAAAATCAGGCCCTAGGCAACCATCTCTTGCGCCTATAGCCAGGCTGGCTTGGCCATCATTAATTTAAAAGATCAGCATCATTCCAAATTGGTTATCGAAAGTCCCCTGTCGACCCCAACTGTAATGTAACACTAGGGGTGAGAAAATAACTTCTAACCACAACTCTTTATTTTGGAGATTTTGCAAGTATTGTAAGAATAAATAGTATATCAACAGTATTCGTAAATAGAAGGTCGATGGGGTACCCACCCATAGCTTGCTTTCCAAAAAAAAAAAAAAACCAAATTCTAAAAGGGGTGAAAATATGCTAAAAGGCTATGTCAAGCGCCAAGGGCAAGGTGAGAAGGATGATAACAATAAGTTGTTCTTCCGAGTTAATAATGATGGTATATTTATGTCTTATTTACGGGTTTGGCCCTTTAGGGAGGGTCATACCTCTATGATAGTATATTATATATATAGTTGAAAACAACTACTAATACGTGAAACTTGGTCTATCGTTTTCGGATATTAATTCGTCTTTTTCTCAGTTTTTGCCTGGAAATTTATAAGAATTTCTTATATTATTATTATTTTGATTTATTTTTAGAGTAGAAGATCTAGTGTTAAGTTAAATATTTGAAGTTATCGTCATGGTCAAGGGAGGCAAGAGCTCACAAGTCCACACAAACAAGGGAGGTACCTGAGAAAAGGAAAAAATTAAGTCTACAATATATACAGACAAGGTCCAAATAAACTGTATATACGCATATACGCGTTTGAAGAATTGAAAGTATTGACTGTAGGGTCCTTTATAGTTCAATAATTAATGGATACAATAAATTCTAACTACCAGAAAATTTAAACGTTAAAGGAATTAGTGTTGAAATTTAAACGTTCAAGTTGGGTTTTCAAAGTTCTCTCTAGAACTTTCTCCAAGAGTACACACCGCATTAAAAAGGATAAGGCTTTTCTAGAAGTCTTCATTTACCTTTTTCAAAGTAAGAACTAAGCCCATTAAGTTTATGGGCCTCATCATGGGTTGGACTACCCAACAATCTCCCCCTCCAACACATGAGGAAGGCTTCCCCTTCCTAAGGAGGTAAACCCACTTGTACTAACAAGTATCCATACCGGCCAAGCTTCTAAAGAACTTGTACTATTCTTTTGCGAGAACCTTCGTCATCATATCAGATGGATTTGAATTTGTATGAACTCTATCCAAATTCATCAAGCGCCTCTTTAGCACATCACGTATCCAATGATATCGAATCTCGATATGTTTAGTCCTTGAGTAAAATATGGCATTTTTACTCAAGTCTATGGCACTTTGCCTATCACACTTGACCACATACTTGCTTTGTTTTAAGCGCAACTCGTGTAGAAAATGCTTTATCTACAACATCTTTTTACATGTCTCGGTAGCGGCAACATACTCGGCCTCGGTAGTAGATAAAGCAACACCCTTTTGCAACCTTGATTGCTATGAAATAGCTCCCCTGGCAAAAGTAAACAAGTAACCCGATGTAGACTTTCTACGATCAAGATCACCAGCAAAATCCGAATCGGTAAACCCCTCCAACTCGAGTTTAGATTTTCCATAGTATAAGCATACCTTGGAAGTGCCTCTAAGATACCGAAGTATCCACTTAACGGCTTCCCAATGTCGTTTCCTCGGATTTGTAAGAAATCTACTTACTACACCAATGGCATGTGCGATGTCCGGCCTTGTATATATCATAACATACATAAGGCTTCCCACGACCGAAGCATATGAAACATTTTTTATATCTTTTTTCTCCTTCTTGCTTGTAGGACATTCCTTAGAGCTTAGCTTGAAATGACTTGCAAGTGGAGTGCTAACGGGCTTTGCATTCTTCATGTTGAACTTTTCAAGCACACGCTCTATGTACTTCTCTTGAGATAGCCATAACTTCTTCGCCTCTCTATCCCGCTTGATTGTCATGCCTAACATTTGTTTTGCCGAACCCAAGTCTTTCATATCAAAGGACTTGCTCAAGTCGTTCTTCAACTTACAAATCATGTTAGCATCTTTTCCAACAATCAACATATCATCAACATAAAGTAAAAGAATAATGAAATCACCATTAGGAAATCTCCTAGAATAAACACAATAATCAAATGTCGATCTTTGGTACCCATGCTCCACCATGAAAGTATCAAACTTCTTGTACCATAATTTAGACGCTTGCTTTAGTCCATACAAACTTTTATGTTATGCAGTCGACATACCATGTGTTCCTTTCCCTTGACCTCAAACCCATGAGGTTGCTCCATATAGATTTCTTCGTTTAAATATCCATGGAGAAATGCGGTTTTCACATCTAGTTGTTCAACTTCAATGCCCAAATTTGCCGCTAGGGCCCTAAACAACCCGAATAGAAGAATGTTTTACTACCGGCGAGAAAATCTCATCAAAGGTGATTCCCTTTCTTTGACCAAATCCTTTAACCACAAGACGTGCCTTGTACCTCACATTCTCATCGCCTTCATTCTTTAACTTGAAGACCCATTTGTTCTTTAATGTTTTTTCCCCTTTGGTAACTTAACCAACTCATAACTATGGTTCTTATACAAATAATCAATCTCATCTTGCATAGCTTTTAACCACTCACCCTTTTCTCTATGGCCTTGAACTTCTTGAAAAAAATTTGGTTTAACATCGCTTGTGAGCATCACATACTCATTAGGAGAGTACTTAGAAGAAGGTGTACGCACTCTTGTAGATCTTCTTAATTCCGGTTCAACAACTTCTTCATTTGGTTTTTGCTTCCCCGCATCATCGTCATCATCAATAGGAGCATGTTCATAGTTTTGTTCATCCCTACTATGAGCATCATCATCATGTTCTACATTTTCATCTTTATCATCATAATTATCATGGTGCACGGGTTCGGGAGGCATAGGATGCGAAAAATCAGCAACTACCCTTTGAGGTTCATCGCCCGTATCATCCTTCTCAAAGTCCTTAAATGTTTGATTTTTGCGAGAAACAACATCCTGGCTTCGATGTAACTTCTTGCCAATTGGATCCCATAGCCAATACCCAAATTCATCATCACCATATCCCACAAAGATACATGGTTTAGACTTGGAGTCTAACTTGGAACAGAGTTCATCGAAAATATACATATAGGCTTTGCAACCAAATACCTTCAAATGTGAATATGACACATCTTTCCAACTCCATATCTTTAGTAAAATTCTCCCCCAAGTGGTACGGAAGGTGAACAGTTGATTAGATAACAAGCGGTACCCATAGCTTCCCCCCAAAATGATTTTGGTAATTTTACACAAGCTAGCATACTTCTAATCCTCTCCACAATAGTTTGGTTCATCCTTTCGGACACTCCATTATGTTGAGGAGTACGTGGAACCGTACATTGGCGCCTAATCCCATGTTCACCAAGATAATTTGTGAACTCCTTAGATTTATATTCACCCCCGTTGTCGGTATGGAGACACTTGAGAAGCTTTCTGGTTTGCCGCTCAACCATGGCATGAAACATCTTAAAAATACCAAACACCTCATCTTTAGTCTTCATAGCATAAACCTCATACCATTCTCGAAGCATTATCTATGAATGTAACAAAATATGAAGCACCACCAAGAGACTTGACATCAAGTGAGCAAACATCGGAATATACAACATCAAAAATTTTAGTTTCATATTTTGAACCACCACTTTTAAGAAACGAAACTCTATGTTGTTTACTGGCTAAACAATGATCACAAGAATCTAAAGGCATACCTTTGATGTTGGAAGGAGATCTTTCTTGGCCAAAATTTGCAAACCTTTTTTTCGCTCATATGACCATGTCTTCGATGCCATAAAACCGATGAAAAAATCTTCAAGACCGAATTTAACCCGCCATCAGATAACCGCACCTTCATCTTGTAAAGTGTACCAATTTTCTCACCTCTAGCCACCACAAGAGAACCTCTTGTCAATTTCCACTTTCCTTGCCCAAAGTGGTTGTCATATCCTTCATCATCAAGCTTTCCAACCGAAATAAGATTTAAGCGAAGATCCGGAACATACCTTACATCTTTCAACATAAGCTTTTGACAGCTACTAGTTGCAACGAGCACATCACCAATACCCATAATTTTAGAGACATTATTACTCCCCCATTTTACCATACCAAAATCGCTGGAGTTATAAGATGAAAACAATTCATTACTTGGAGTAGAATGGTAAGAAGCACCCGTGTCGATCACCCATTCCATATCTTTATTTATGACACCAAATAATCTTCGTCATATGTTGTAAGCACTACAACATCATCACCGGCAGCAACAACCAAAGTATCTTTGGCCTTTTTATTGTTTTTCCCATCTTTCTTCTCCCTTTGGAATTTTTGACAATCTTTCTTCATATGACATTTCTTCCCACAATAGTAGCATTCAATATTTTTGTTCCTTGATTTTGATCTTCCTCTCGACTTGTCACGATTTTGATCATACCTCCTAGTAGATCTTCCTCATTCTTCACTAGCCAATACTTGAAATTGAGAAGGACCCAATGACTTTCTTCTCACTTCTTCATTCATTAAGATACTAGTAACTTGGCTCATCGTGACAATACCATTTGGTGCCGAATTACTTAACAATACAACCAATGTTTCCCAACTTTCCGGTAACGAACTAAGCAACAACAAAACTTGCAACTCATCTTCCAACACCATCTTCATAGATGTCAATTGATTCACAATACTATGAATCTCATTAAGATGCTCCGCGATCGACGAACCTTCTTTGAACTTCAAATTCACTAGCCTTTTAATCAAGAAAGTTTTGTTCCCGACCATCATTCGTTCATAAAGATCGTGCAACTTCTTCCACAAAGCTTGTGAAGAACTCTCATTTGACACAGGGTAGAAAATAACATCATCTAACCATTGTCGAATAGTTCCGATCGTTTTATATCCATCTTTTTCCAATCGTCGTCGAACATATCTTTTGGCTTGCTTCCGGCCCCTTCAATGGGTACATACAAATCCTTGCAATAAAGCAAGTCTTCCATCTTCGACTTCCAAATCGACCAATTGTTGTCGTTGAGACTAACCATTCTTGCATCCATCACGAATCACACACGAACACCACCAACCATGGCTCTAACACCACTTGTTGGGAAATCACAGTTTTCCCACTATGTATAATTCGACGATAAGCAAGAGAAATTATGCGACAAATAAACTAGCTAGCAAACAAAGACAACACACGATTTTTACGTGGAAACCCTTCAACGTGAAAGGGAAAAACCACGGGGAAAATCCGAATCCACTATATCATTAAACGGATTACAAACATCCTCAATCGTGAGGGTTACAATAAAATTCAGCACCTTGTATGCCCAAACAAGATCTACTAAATATTGTTTACCTTCAACTTGAAAGAACACCTTCAATCCCCCTTTCGTCGACAAACTCGCGGAGAACATCTTCTTTTATTATTTGATCGGAGCACAAATAATACTTAGATTGATTCCTCTCTTCACCTCACACCGATGGAGATGGATTTGTTTTTTCTTCAAGTTGGGTTTTCAAATTCTCTCTAGAACTTTCTCCAAGAGTGTACACACCACATTAGAAAAGATAAGGCTTTTCTAGAAGTCTCTATTTACCTCTTCCAAAGTAAGAACTAAGCCCATTAAGTTTATGGGCCTCATCATGGGTTGGACTACCCAACATTAAATACCTCAAACATCATTAAAATTCTATCAAAACATTTACCTTCAAAAAAATGTGGTAGACAGTGAACTTAATTATGAAATTTTATTTACTACCATACAGATCATGGCAAACGGAAAACCCTTATCTTAGCAAAAACATATGTGTTTAGGGCCGTTGGCAACACATTTAGTTGTTGAGGCCCATGGTTCAAGGATCAAATAACAACCCGATTTTTTAGTATATTGATGTCAGGTACCATTGGATACATGAAGTGATTGTAAAGCGCTTGATACAGCTTAAGAAGATTCACACAGATTGAAATCCTTCTGATATGATGACCAAAGTTGTTACTCGCTGTAAGTTTGAACTTTGTACTAAGTTGTCTGGTATCGATTTCAAATAATGGAACTAAGGTTTTGTTTGCCTCCCTCATGGTCTGGAGGGGGGAAATGTTGGTGTTCTAGGCTTTGTTCTTCATGCCCAAGGGTCCAGCCCATGTGGCTATGATGATGGGGCTTTAGTTGTAAAGCTCATCCCTCCTTTTCTTCTAAGGTAGCAGATCCATTTTGGGAGAATTAGAGAAAAAGGAAGAACTGAAATCAGCAAGAACAAAAAGGGGGAAACAAGGGTTTAAGGTGCTTCCATACATACCAATTTTATCGTTGTTTTTAAGTCATCTAAAGCAAGGGTCTTTGGGGATTTGTGTCTTCTCCATCTTGATTGTTTGGAAGCTTTTCGTGGTGAGAATTGGATTAGAAAATGTGAAGTTGTACTCTTTGTATTTTCTTTATTTGTTGTTGTGATACCTCAAGTTTTTAGCAAAAACTTGAGATAACTAATTGTATACCTCTATATTTGATATAGTGAAGTGATCGGATTTACCCTGTAGTTTTTCCCTCTTTGTTGGAAGGTTTTTCACGTAAATCTTTGCGCTCTTGTGGTTTGCTCTTTAAGTATTTGATGAACTGCCTCTAACAACTTTTTAAGTTGATATTGGTTGAGTTTAGCTTGTCTATTTAAATTCACTTAGCAGGTCCTGATTTCCCAATAGCATCAAGGAATAAAAGATGAATTACATGAAGATGCAGTCATATGTTGGGGGCCATTTTGCACTTAGGTATCTTGTACGAAGAAATAAGATATGCCCCAGTTTCCGTTCTTGACTAGGGATGAACTGTGAAAAACCTAATGCAAGTCTTCTTGGGGTGACTATGTTTGGGGGCCGGAGCCAACTCCTAACAAAAACCTTAATCAAAAAACAAGTCTTCTTCTCCTATGGTCAATGGTTTCCATTTGTGTCAAAGCTCATTGAATTGGTCCATACGAGATAATAACATTTGATTAGTAGTTATCATTATCACCTTATAGTCCTGTTTTTATTAGAAGTTATCCTGCTCAGCTGAATCAACCATTTGATTTTTGAACATTATCACGTCGCCATCTTCTTAATCACACCCATTTGAATCAACCTCCATACTTGCATTATTCTTAATCCTATTTTTCACCTTCATCATAATCCTCCTCTTCACGTCGTCGATCATCATCTTCTTCCTATTCCTCTTCTTCCTATTCCTCTTCGTATTCTTTTTCCTGTTGTCATGTACATTTATGGGTTGAAATGATGTTTTTTGGCGCGATAAGCTTCATTTGAAAGAAAAAGAGAATTTGGGGAAACAACATTTGAGATATATAAACCGTACTTAGCATGGTTAAAACCTTTTGGTATCAATATATCATTAAAAGACGGAATAGGGGAGGTAATTTGATTTTGCCTTTTCTAAATAAAAGTAGTACTACTAAAAAAAATTGGAAAATATCGTGGATATATCTGTTATATTGCATTATAATATATCTAAAAACATTTATCATATTGACCGATAAAACATGTTTTTCGTTTAGAAAGTTGGCCAACATTTTATAGTTTAACCCATCACGGAAAAGTCGCAAACTACTTGAAACTCTTAGCATCTTACCTTTAGACACTCATAAAATTACATAATCTGAAGGCAGACCCCATAGTGTAGACAAATTCAAATACCCTTCCAACATGTTTTTTTGTATTTCGCAAAAAGACAGAAAAAAAGGAAGTAGAATTATCTTTGAACAAAAATTCAGTTTAACATGAAAATAAATCTCATTGAACAGATATCCACATTGGAATAGAGAGAATAAGGATAAAACTTTTATGTTTAGTTAAAATGTTATAGCACATACCTAATCCTCTGACAGGAACTGTTGTAGTTGCGACTTGACACTAAGGCTCAGTTTGGTTCGAGGCAAACTGGTTGCAAATGCAACAGTTTGCATTTTCAACCGATTGTAGGTGTTTGGTTCAACTTAAATTTCAGGGGAATAAGTTGTAGGTGTTTGGTTCGTTGCAAATGCAAGTCAACTACAAGTTTGACCACTTACATGTGTTTGGTTCATTTTCCTAAAGCAAATACAAATAGTATTTTGCAAGTATTTGTTTCAATGTTAATTATCTAATGCAAAAGCAAGGAATTTGCATTTGGTGTAAAGCAGACTCATTTTCTTTGCATTCTGTTGCAGCCAAAAATCTCTGCAACACTACTCGAGGACTCTCTCTTCCCACCAAAAAAATCTCTCTTCCCACCAAAAAAGTGTTTTGATCAAAAACAAAATAAAACCCTTTTAAAACCAAACTCTTGGTTCTCATAAACCCTCATGCAAGCCGGGTTCATTGTAGTCGTAACTGTACACCCGCTCACACCTCATTTCGCTCCATAGTCCAAAAAAGAGTCTCTCTATCGCTCGAGAAACTCTTGCATATGCTTTAACAACGAGTAAGTTTTTCGATCGATTTAGGTTAATTTTTCGATATTAATGTCTCGTGACACCAATAACAGGTATACAAGTGAAGGAAACACTAGCTTTTTTCTTCAAGTAGTCGAGACTGTTTTAAACTTGAGGTCTTTTTCAAGTATTCAGGACTGTTATAGGTTGAGTAATGTTATATGTAGTATGGGTATTATTTAGCTATGTAAGTCCAACATGGTATAAAGGCCTAGACTGGGGATACAATTTTTGTACGACACTGGAAGACACGGCTTAGACCAAAATAAACGCATGACAGAGGGAGGGAAGGTAACTGGGTAACTACAATAAATTCAAAGTAAACTTTGTTGTTGAGCTTACAAAGAGGAGTGGACAAGGGACCATTTTTAATATGGCTTGTGCCACTGAGGAGAGGGAAATTAAGGCCTCTTTGTCATGTAAATTGAAGTGCTTCATAAAAAAATAAAAAAAATCCAATGCATGTTTGACCATATTGCACCTATCAGGAGTCTTGAGTGTTTAAGTTAAAATTAGATGTAGGCTAACGAACTGCTACATTTTTAAAAGCTTCTGCTAATTACATTTCAACACTGAGTTCTGATGAGCTAAGATTTACCCATTTTAATTCGTTTCTTACACGCTTCTGACTGCCAAATTGAAGCATTAGAACGATACATTGAACGGAAAAAAAAATTAATGAATGCATCTAACACCACAAGAATGTTTTTAGAAATTGAAAATTATTTCTGGTGTGGTTGCTAAACAACCAATTAATATAGTTTAAGCGCGTTCGTAAAGAAGGGTTTCTAATAAGTATTTACATCAGCTATAAGCTACGGCAAACAGGGATAAACATTAACATTGTCATTGCAATATAGCCTGAATACCTGAAACATTAATATTCTCGTCTCTCTCGAGAAGTTAAATTTTGGCCATTAGGATTATATCATAATTGGGCTCCTTACCTTGAAGAATTCAGCTTCTTTTGGGGACATCCAAAGGCATTGTTTCTATAGCCCTAGGATCGCCAATTCCTATATGGAGTAACATTTCCCCTCTTTGTACAGTGGAGTGGCATACTTGCGGGTACTCTTTCTTGACCAAGATTGAAGACCCTTAGTTCATTATTTGACATTTGATAGGATTTAAAGCTTTTCAGCTGCATATGATTCTAGTGATAGGGATTCTCAGTTTACCTACTACCTTGCTGTCAGTGGTGGATTCTATGATGCCTATGTTGGTTCCCTCTTGTGCTTGTATCCCTCTTCTCTCTCTGTGTATTTTGCTTTTCATCAACAGAAGATATGCTTACTCTACAAAAAGAAAGAGATTATATTGTATGCTTCCAAAAGAGACAAGAAATTAAATTATGATTTTGGATACTTGATATCTTTCTACAGGAAAACCTTCCTACTCTTCAAACAATCCTTTCTGGAGAGACGATTGTTTCAATAATATGTTTTTAATCTTACTTATATGTATATTGTTAGCGATAATGTAGTTGATTATGTTAATCATTAAAGAATAAAAGTTTTATTTAAAATAATTAACTTGTATATGCATAAAATGCCTTAACCAAACACGAGCATTTGTTTCCACTTCACTTGTGTTACAGTAAACCAAACACATGTTAATAAGTTTCATTACATTACTTGCAACACATTGTAAATGTAATTTATTTGTCTTGCATTGCAACCAATGTTTTGTAATGCAATTGGTGTGTAAATACAAGAGAATTAAATTCCAGGTAAATGGTTGAAATGCAATTTCAAAGGGTTACTTTTCCACCTCATAATTTGCATTGCAATGCATTATGAACTTGCATTTGCATCCGGTTTGCCTCGAACCAAACTGAGCCTAAGATCATCCCATTCCAACCTTTCAAACCATTCATGAGCATCCCATTCCAGCGTTTCAAACAATTCAGTTTTTATTAAAAACTTTTCCAGTTTGGGTATGCTCTGGGGACCAAAGGGGAGCCTCTTCAAATTCGGGCATTCAGATATCTCAAGTTCCTCCAAGGAAGGGCAATCGAGGAGGACATGATGTAACTTCCTTTGGTGGTAGAAGAAGCTCGAGAGTCTTGCTAGACTCTTTAGTTTTAAGATCCTTAAACGGGGCAACCGTATGGTCATGCTTCCATCTTCTTCCTCTTGGCAGACTTCAAATTCAAATAGCTCTTCCACGTCAAAACAATTGAATACTTCCAACTCTTTTAATTGCACGTGACTTTGTAATATTTGAATCGGAAAGATGCACTTCAAGCCATTGCAACTTTGGATATTTAGCTTTTTTAGGTTAGAGAAGATTGGAAGTTGAGGATGCAAAGCAATAAAGTTGATTGGACAAGATTTGATTTCCATCCCTTCCGCTTCCTCTGCTATTAATTTTGTAAATTGGTGGCACGAGCTTACTTCAAGCTCCTCCAATTGTTGGAATCTTTGTGTAAATGCCACTTAAGGGAAGAGGTGCCTCGATCTTAAGTTTGAACATTTGTAGACATTCAGTATTTTGAGGTTTTCGAGTCTGATGAGTGGTACGGCTCTCTTCCATATCGACTTCAGACTATCTAATTCATACAGGTTTATGGATCTTAACTTGAGAATGCTAGCATCCCATCCTAAAAACCGTCCGACTCAAATACCTTTTCTAATTTATGGAAATTTATTATTTCGATTTCTTGGAGATTTTGTAGCCTTGTCCGCAGCAGAGAGGGGAAAACATTCACTAATTCGGGACACCAATTGATCTCAAGGACTTTTAATTTCTCAAAGGACCTTTCTACAAGGGGCCCATTCCAGATTGCCTTCAATTCGTTCATGTACCCAAGTTTCAAAGTCTCCAATTGAGGGATCATAAGTTGTTTCCATCAAAACAATGACCCAAGCCGCAACTGGGAAAGAATCTGAGCTTGTTTCAAAGGACACCTACCTTTTGGATTTGGACATGTCCGTGTCTAACATTTTAGATTCGTGGACACGGATTTCAAAAATTTGCAGGTTTCCCCTTGCTTCACTCAAAGTTTCTACCTCTTCAAGCGAACCCTCCCCATCGCGTACCCTACTAGGACATCCGTTGTCACCTTGTGATTTTCTGGAAACAAGGCACACAGCAAGAAACATAGTTTGGTTTTACTTGATTTCAAGAAGTCGTAGCTCACTCTTATCGAAGCGTTGACGAGATCTATACCTTCGTACATGGACTTCCTTTGTTATTGAATCACAACATCCCAAAAGTGTTTGTCCTTATTTTTTAAAGTTCTTGCAAGTGTAGCAATCGCTAAAGACAAACCATCACATTCATTAACGATCTCCTCTGACATTTTATGTTGGGCATCAAAGTCTATATCGCCCACTTCCTATCGAAATAGCTTGAGGGAATTAGCAGTGAAAGAAACACCACCTTAATCAAGACTAAACATATGTGAAGAGAAGATTTGAGTTTCAAAATAATATATCCAAGCCTCAACAACTAACTTCAAATACATGTGAAACACCTAATATTTAGCCAGTGCTTAAAAAACTATGGGAAAAAAGCCAAGATAATAGAAGTACTCTTAAGGGGTGGGGTAGAGGCGATTCCAAAACTCCAAAGGGCTTTTCTGTCTTATTGTGGCAAGATCTTATCATTTTCTCTAACAACTTCAATAATACCAAAGCATGGGTCATTTTTGGATATTTTAACTCTCCTTTCACTTGCCTGAAAAAACTAGGAGGTAAGCCTGTCCCACAAGAAGTGGTTGATTCCTACAGAAGCTGGTTGGATAGTACAAAACTCACTGATCTGAGATTTAAAGGCCCTAAGTTTACGTGGATGAATAAGAGAAAGGGAGTGGACAGAATTACGGCTAAACTGGACATGATTCTAGTTAATGAAGTCTGGAGTGATCTTTATGGGGGGGCTGAAACTGAATTCCTTAACCATGGTATCTCTGACCACAGCCCAGCTATCATGAGAATTGTGAAAGCTTTCAACACTCAAAAAAGGGCGTTCAAGTTCTTTAACTACTGGCAAGCTGAGGAAGGGCACCCGGATTTAATTGCAGAAGCGTGGGCTAAAAGAGCTTTTGGAAATCCAATGATGAGATTGTGTTAGAAGTTGAAGGCTACTAAAGTAAAAATTAGTGAATGGAGCAAGGGTAGGAACTCTGGGATCTCACAAGTCAGACAACCGCAAGAAAAACTAGACAAGGTCCAGACAAACTTGTAGTTCAACCCCATGGATGGTAACCTGATTGATGCTGAAGAGGCTGCTATTGGTGAGCTGCTTAAAGTAGCCAGAAAAGAAGACCAGATGCTGAAGCAGGTAGCTAATATAAAGTAGATCCAGAATGGGGACTTAAATACAGCCTACTATTCCAAAGCTATTAAAGCTAGGAAGTCAAGGAATGCATTGATGCCTATCCAGGATGGTAATAACTGCACTATATTCGACCCAGAGATTGTATCTGCAGCTGTTGTTGATTACTTTAAGGGTATTATAGGAATAGGCTATAGGGCTATGAACTCAAGTGATTTTAGAAATCTGAATTTCAAACAGGTGGTCAAAGATATTGATCACCAAAACTTAATTAAGGAAGTCACTGAAGAGGAAATTATAGCTGCTCTCTTTGAGATTGAAGATTCCAAATCCCCTGGCCCAGATGGTTTTAGTTCCCTCTTCTTCAAATTGAACTGGGATTGTGTTGGTAAAGATCTGATTTTGGCCGTTCAGAATTTCTTTAAGAGCAAGAAAATGCTATCCCAAATCAACTCAACAGCTCTTACTTTGGTGCCCAAAATTGTAAACCCTAGTAGCTTCAATGATTATAGACCCATTGCCTGTTGTAATGTGGTGTATAAGATTATCTCCAAGATCTTAACGAAGAGGCTTAACACTGTGATCTCACCCCTTGTGAGTTACAACCAGTCCGCCTTTATTCAGGGAAGGCTAATCTCTGACAATCTTCTGTTGGCTCATGAACTTCTTAAATGGTACCATGAAGACAAAGGCCCGCCGAGAAGTACGTTGAAGCTGGATCTCAGAAAAGCTTATGATCTTGTGCAATGGGAAGCAGTACTCAACATTCTCTCTGCCCCCAACTTTCCTTCTGTTTTAATTGAATGGATCAGGCTGTGTATCACAACACCTTTCTACTTTATTAATGTTAATGGGACCCTTGAGGGTTATTTTAAGGGTGAGAGAGGCCTCAGACAAGGAGATCCACTCTCCTCATACCTGTTTGTGCTTGTGAGGGAGGTGTTATGTCTGCTTTTCGAAGAAAAGGTAAACTCTAGAGAATACGGGCTCACCAAAAGTGTTCTAATCCATTGTTTACTCATCTGGCCTTTGCAGATGACCTGCTCATCTTCTTTGACAGTACAGCCAGATCCACGAATGCTCTTAATGACTGTCTTCATACCTTCTCTGAGCTCACGGGGCTCGAAATAAACTTTGTTAAATCTAAGTTGTTCTGCTGTGGTTCCAGTGATTGTGAGAAGTCAGCTATGAGGGACATCTTAGGCATTGGATTAGGAACTCTTCCAGTAAAATATTTGGACCTACCGAAACGACAAGCTCTTTAATGGATATCTTAAAAGCCCCGCAAGCATATTTATTGCTATTACGACTGAAATAAAAGCTAGACTCAAGCACAACATAGTGAAGATGGAGGATAAAGTAGAGACTAGAGCTATATGTGCAGCCTAGAACTTCAGCCCTTTGTATGTCCCTAAGCAGGCCATCTGGTGTAAATGGAGGCCACCTGACCCCGGGTTTGTTATGTTGAACACAGACGGATCTCTCTCAGGAATAGGGGGCTATGGGGGCACAATTGTTGATAACCAGAAAAATGTATCGTTGCTTTTGCAGGGAGAGAAGCGGGCCACTCAGTAATTTATCATGAACTACATGCAATTGAAGAAGGTCTTAAGCTGTGCATCGCTCATGGGCAACCCAAAGTGATGATTAACTCTGATTCTAAGCATGCCATTGCTATCGTCCAAGACAAATCTCCAACTCCTTGGCAGTGTAGAAGACTGAAGAACTCTATCTGTAAAAGTAAGAGTAAGTTAGAATGTTGTAGATCCGAGCATTTGTTTAGAGAGGCTAATGGGGGAGCAAACTTTCTAGCTGCTTTCCAACCTGTAATAGGCGACTGTGTGTTACGCCCGAATGCATTTCCCCCCGAACTTGTATTAATATTAGACGGAAATGCTAAGGGAAAAGGAACAACAAAGAATGTAAAAGGAAGTTTTAATTCAATATAGCTGGTCATGGGATCTTGCCTAACCCCAGCTTAACTTTCAAAAAAAATAAAAAATATTTAGCCAGTGTGTCTAGATGCAGGTTAAGATGATTAATAGTTAAGACCATAAGTTGAAACAATATATTATAGAGAGTAAAGAAAAAAACTTACTTTGAAGAAAAAAAATTATTTCAACACTCTGAAGCAGTATGCCGTTATAAGTATTTGACACTGAGAATAATATTTTGCTCCAATCATGAATAACAACAAGAATTTAAAATGTCTTCACAATAATAACGAGCAAACAAAAATAAGAAATCTCCTTGTAGTCATGTTTTTATTAGTAGTTATCTTGCTTAATTGAATTAACCATTTGATTTTTGAACATTATCACGTCGCCGTCTTCTTAATCACCCATTTGAATCAATCCCCATACTTGCATTATCCTTTCTCTTTTTTTTCACCTTCATCTTAATCCTCCTCTTCACATCTTCTTCCTATTCCTCTTTGTATTCTTTTTCCTGTTGTCATGTACATTTATGGGTAGAAAAGATGTTTTTTGGCGCGATAAGCTTCATTTGAAAGAAAAAGAGAATTTGGGGAAACAACATTTGAGGAATATAAACCGTACTTTAGCTTAGTTAAAATTCAGTTTAACATGAAAATAAATCTCATTGAACAGATACCCACATTGGAATAGAGAGAATAAGGATAAAACTTGTATGTTTAGTTAAAATGTAAGGGCACATACCAAATCCTTTGATAGAAACTGTTGTAGTTGCGACTTGACACTAATGCGCCCATGTAGTGAAGATTCAAAGTCTCCAATTGAGGGAACATGGTCTTGGGTACTTGTTCCTCCACATTCACAACATATTCCATTTCATCGCAGCCACTGATAGTGAGAGTTTTCAAGTTGTAGAACCTGCCCTTTGGATTGAGCTGTAAAACATTCTTCAGACCCTTACATTTGAATAGAAATAGATCATAAGTTATTTCCATCAAAACATTGACCCAAGCCGCAACTGGGAAAGAATCTGAGCTTGTTGTAAGGAGCACACACCTTTCGGATTTGGACACGGCCCGATATATGTTGGAAGGATCACTTTCAAACAAAGTTACAATTTTCTTCTGGACACGGATTTCGAACTTTTCTAGCTTCTCCCAGTGATGACACGGTCCAATATCTGTGGACAAACATTTGGTATTTAGTATATCCAAGTATAGACTAGTCAGATTAGTCAAGGATGCCACCTCAGCTAAACTAGCATTATCTCTCGTGCCTTCGATCTCCCACCTATTAAAGCTCTCCGTCATGTACAACTCTTCCAAGCTAGACAAGCTTGAAATCACCTTAGGTGGGATGTATTGAAGATTCCCGTTATGCGACAAGTCCAACATTTTCAGATTCGTCAATCTGCTTATTTCTTCTGGCAACCTCGAAATTCCAATTGTAAATTGTAAACTAAGTATTTCGAGTGTCTTCAGATTCCCAATCGGCAATATATATGCCAAACTCCAGCAACGATCCAAATACAGTGATCGGAGACAATTATTAAGAGATGAAAGCGATTGTGGTAGAGACAAGATATGAGTATCGCTCAAATCTAAAGTTGCAAGACATTTCATACCACCAAAGAAGTCATCTGAGATCTCTATCAACAACCTGTTACTTGCCAAAGATAGAGTCACGAGTTGTGAGCATTTTGGTATATCAGCAGGGACCTCACAGATATCGTTACTCATCAACGACAATCGCAAGCACTTCCCTGCTTCTTTTAGTTTTGGCCATTTTTGCAGTCCCAGCCCAGCATTCATGATCGACTCGCTTTCATTCTCACGAGCTATCGAAATTGCAGCATCACGAACGATATCGTGCATTATTACATATCCTTCATTGTCCCCTTTCAACAGCAGCCGAGAAGATACGAGTGTACCCCCTTCATCGTCCCCTTTCAACAGCAGCCCAGAAGATACAAGTGTATCCACAATTATATGCAGGTTTCCCCTTGCTTCGCTTAAAGTTTCTACCTCTCCAAGTAAACCCTCCCCCATCGCATACCCTACTAGTACATCCATTGTCACCTTGTGATCTTCAGGAAACAAGGCACACAGCAAGAAACATAGTTTGGTTTTGCTTGATTTCAAGAAGTCGTAGCTCACTCTAATCGAAGCGTTGACGAGATCCATGCCTTCGTACATGGACTTCCTTAGTTGTTGAATAACAGCATCCCAAAAGCGTTTGTCCTTATTTCATAAAGTTCTTGCAAGTGTAACAATCGCTAAAGGCAAACCATCACATTCATTAATGATCTCCTCCGACATTTCATGTTGGGCATCAAAGTCTATATCACCCACTTCCTGTCGAAATAGCTCTAGGGAATCGTTCTTTGATAGTACCTTAACGTCAATGTTCTCTGTGATTTTCATGGAATCACATACATCTAATCTCCTTGAGGTGATTATCACTTTGCAAGTGTTTTCACTGACCTCGTCAAGGTCTATTCCCACATCAGTTAATTCCAATCTCGTCCATAGATCATCCAACATTAGAAGGATACTTTTTTCTAGCTTCAATTTCGCCGACAGTTTTGCAGCCCTTGCTGGTATGCTTTGTTCTTCAATTTTCTTGTTCAAGCTCTCTGCGATCTGTGTTTGGATCCCTCTCAAGTCGGGGTTTTGAGAAACCGTTGCAAACACAACCTTATCGAAAAGCTTTATTTCTTCGACTTGTTTGCGTATTTCCTTCATCAAGGTCGTTTTGCCAACCCCTCCCATTCCGTAAATCCCAATCAAGTTGGTTTTATCATCCATCAATGCTTGAATGACTTTTTTCTTGGTGGCTTCTCTGGATACAAAAGCATCAAAATGTTCTGCTACTCTTGGTGGGACAGGTGCAGGATTTGATACGCTAGTGAAGATTCTCCCCTGTGCAAGGAGCTCCTCAAGCTTCTTTTCGAGTTCTTTGCCAAGGTGATGACAAGCATAACACCATCCCTCAAAACTGCTATTCATCGATGTAGCTTGATGATCCAAATCCTCCACTTCGCCCTGAACTTCAACAACCTGCTCCAGCCAGTGTTGAACAACTTGGAGGATCACATCTCCATTATCTCGAGCTAAATTGACTTTCATTTTAACCTCATTTTCCAGCCTTAGCAGATTTTGCACTTTGTTTTGAAAGCCGTTCACATGTCTCTTGCAACGAACATAATAGTTGATATAAAGAACAGTCGGATTGGCAAGTTCTTTCATAAGAGTAGCTACAATGGCAGCACCTTCCATTGTTGTTGCTCTAGTAGATGAAAATCAAGTATAAATACAGGTATAGAACAGGAATATACACTCAACACAGATGAAGTAGTAGTAGACATGTCTGGTAATAAAAAAAAAGTACCCAATATGACGTAAAGCTCGATCTGAAGCATACTTGGCAGCAGTCATGGCAACATACTTGGCAGCAGTAGTAACCATCTTCATTGTTATTTGCTGTAGTTGATGAAAGATAAATGGTTAAGAGCTTTGTGTGTTTTGGAAGAGATGATCGGACAACTTTTGGAAATACCGTTTGATGATTATAACAAAAAAGGCTTCCTCTCCTAAAGTCAATGCTTGAGTTTCAGAGTAAATCTGCTTAATGGGTTCTCAATGAGTTATATTCTAGTTAGTGTTGGCATACAAACAGCCTCCTCGAGATAACTAATGAGGTTTTATTATAAGTTTCCCAAGGATGTTGTACGACCACCATTCCTTTGGGAGTTGGGACTGTGAAATGAATGAATATTAGCAAGGAGTCTCCATTGCCCTATTTGAAAAATAAAAGGAATCATCACATTGATAATGAAGCATACTTGGCAGAAGTAATAGTCATCTCCATTGATGTTGCTCTTACAGATGAAAATCAATGGAATAAGTATATCACTACGGGTACAACAACAAGAATACATATACAACACAAAAGGACACTAAATGCTTGTATTTACCTTGCTGTGCAATGGAAGTGATGATAAAGAACAAGTCTTCTTCTCCTGAGTTTCAATACTTGCGTTTCAGATTGAATCTGCCTAATGTGATGAGTTCCTCAACCTTCATCTTTTTAATTCTTTAATGTGATAATTAGGTTTAGTGGGGTTGTTTGCTTGAAGTACTAAAATAAACTTTTATTATTACTATCATTTTTCAAAATTTTCTGGAATGTCAAAGAACGTAAAGTTGGGTGGTACAATCTATGACGAGGCCCATAAACTTAATGGGCTTAGTTATTATCTTGAAAAAGGTAAATGGAGACTTCTAGAAAAGTCTTGTCTTTTTTTCTAATGTGGTGTGTACTAGAAAGTTCTAGAGAGAAATTTTGGAAACCTAACTTGAATAAAACAAATCTATCTCCATTGGTGTAAGGTGAAGAGATAAATCAATCCAAGTGTTTTTTGTGCTCCGATCAAGCAACAAAAGAAGGTGTTCTCCCACGAGCTTATCGACGGAAATGGGATTGAAGGTGTTCTTTCAAGTTGAAGGTAAACAACATTTAATAGCTCTTGTTTGGGCATACAAAGTGCTGAATTTTATTGTAACTTTCACGATTAAGGACGTATCTGTTAGGAATTAGGGTAGTTAATCACAATCACTCGCCCAAGAACGATAAACGGAAACGACAATTGATAAATTAAACAAAATCCAAACACAACGATTTACTCGAAGGAGGTAAGTAGAAAACCCTTACGGATAAAAAAATTATTCCCCACGAACAATCCACTATGATCAAACAGGTTACACGATCTCTCCAAGCTTCTCAGGCTTTGTAATTGAGTCTCTCAAAGCCTAGCTCTCTAGAATTAAACTCACAAAGGAAATATAGGCTAACAAATAACTTAAGTCATATTTATATACTAGAGGACTAATTACAAGTATAACGGATCTCGAGGCAAACTCAACGTCTCAGACGACCTTCCAAAGATAACCTACGCACACCTCGTTCAAACAAAACACAAACTCGTTCGAACGACTTTGACGGCTAAATGTTCCAGCCCTAGAAAATGCACATGTCGTTTGAATGGCATCCAAGCTCGTTCGAACGACTTCTTCGGTCTCAAGTTTCCAGACGCGAAAATAGACATCTCGTTCGAACGACTTCTATTCTCGTTCGAACGATTTCGACAATTTTGACTTCAAACTTAACAGTTCGAACTTGGTCAAACAGAACCAGCTCGAATCTTCAAATAACAGAACCAGCTCAAACTTCAGGTAATATAACCAGCTCAAACTTCAGGTAACATAACTAGCTTGAACTTCAGGTCGAACTGAACCAGCTCGAAATGAACATTGGAAATTCTCATTTTCAATCCGTCTTCAATCCCCGAAATAAACTACCTCGAACTGAAACGACCTTGAACATAATTCGAGTTTATACCTTAATAATCTCCCACTTAAAAACGAATCTACCGTAACCCATCTCCAAATCTCCAAATGAATTGCTCGCACTACCCAGACTTTCAATACCATGAAGACCCACTTACAAAATTTTACAATCTTCAACAAATCACCCCCTTAAAATTTGAACTGTGAGGTTCCCGTAACTTCACCTATCTTCAAAATAACCACACTTCTAACTATATTAAACCGAACAAGAACTCTTCACGCCAAAAGCTACTGTACCACACAAACTTAATTTCAAAGCTGCACTGTACTAATGCCTTTGTAATCAATAATGCAATTAACCACTGTCATCTCGATACCTAGGAGGCTTTAGATAACACCACAAAATTGTAGTCATTTCTATGTTACTAACGTATTTTGCCATCACAAGTGAACACAACCTTGCAAGCCGAACAATAATCACTCCATAGTTATGAGTTACAACTAAGTCTTCTACGAATACATAATATTCATTATCAACTTCTTACAGCTCCCACTTCTGGAGAAAACTCTGGTCTCATGTAAATAATAGCTTACATTAGCAAACAAATCATTAATGAGTTTAGGCATACCTTGGTCTACACTCATATCGCATTCCATAACCAAACACACACGTGTCTCAAGCCCGAAGTAACGACAAACGGTGCGCTACCAAATAATACCCCAACCAGTTCAATGTACTATATCAATAATAACTTCTGCTTCACGTTCTTCTTGTTGTACTATGCCATATGCCAAGAATTAAACCAATCCACCGGTTCAACCCTTTATTAAGATCACCATTCCCACCATTCTTCAATCTTACCCATGCTAGAACTTGCATGCGCAACTAGCACATTATCCATACTTTAAGAACAGATGATTCATGAGTTCTAAAAAATACTCATAACATCAACAATGGTCTCTGTGGAATTTCATAAATCTACCAATGGTATAAGCATATCTAACATCGAGCCCCATTATTTTGGTATATATCTTGAACACGCATATGAGCTCTCATGTATGAGCCTCCATAATGCAACTTCACCCAAGATTTGTGTATCCATGTTGCCAACTGACATACCCATCTTCAATAAGATCAATCATAAAGAATTTGTCATTTCATATTAAGAATCATTCAATCCATAAAAAAAAAGCCACCACAATACAACTAGCTTCACAACCGGTGAGCCAAAACATCTTGACATAAATACCTGTTTCTTCTTGAAAGTACTTTACCATAAGTTTCCCCTTGAACTGTTTGAACAACCTTGTAAACCAACTTGTGAAGTAAAAAGTTTTACAGTTGGTAATGAGATTGTATCTTATACCCGATATGATGATTGAGATCTTATCTCATCATCATCAATAACAAGCTCCCACTTGCTCATGACCTCACCTTGTAAAACCTCCTTGTAGTTACCACCAATACTGGCTAGCCATAAACAATGTCGAAAGTAATGATAACGGGCAGTAGGTCTCAAAACCTTGGCTCTTCTTTTCATTACAATCGGAGGAATATACGGTTCTCGATGGACCTTTTCAACCAATGGTTCCAACACTATCTCTGTAGAGATTTTTACATACTCGCATGACCCCGATAAATCTACTTTTCTGGCCCACTTATTAATGTCTTCGCAAAAGACATTATCATTGGATATCACGTCAATAAGTTGGATAATTTTCTGATTCTTAGCATCATAAGATCGGTCACCAAAATCATCCCAAACATATCCAATGAACATGCACAAACTAGACATATAATCTAGTAATGATCTACTACTAAAATAGACAAAAGATGTATAAATGATTACCTCATTTTTTGTCCAAATGATCTCTTGTAATAGTCCAAGATCCAATACATATCAAGACTCTATATCAACCACCGAATCTGCCCAAAACTGCTTTGGCAACTCGATGAAACATTTCATACTTTGCGCCTTTTGAGTAATCTCATGAACCACACTTTCAGCCATACCTAACTCTTGTAGTATTATTGGGATCTTCTCAAGCATTTCAATCCTAATAGATGTTTTATCTATAAAAAACTCATCACAGTAAAATTGATCACCATCACTGTTAGACTTAAAACTCTTTGACATTGAACCCATCTCAATCTCAACCAAAGCTTTTCATCTAGCGAAGAAATCAAACCAATTTGTTTTATTTTTAAAAAAATGTACACCAAGCTCTCGTGTGGAATCACCAATGAAAACAACAAAACCATAAAAATCCCCCATTAGAACTGCAGTAGCATATTTCCCAGATTCGACAAAGAAAAACTAACGAAACTTAGTCGAAGACATTCCATCATTCGAAAAGATATCACGTCTGTGACTACAGTTCTCGACCCACCGAAGTAGCCGTTATACCTGGTCAAATAGAACCGTTGCAGGAAGATCCACGAAGTTCACCTACTACCAGCTAAAATAGGAAATTGTCTTTACTTTTACTTTTGTAAGTGTTGTATCTACTATAAATACAGGTAGAGAGTATGTTATTCGAATTCGTAACTTTACTATTAATATATTATCACTTCCTTACCAATCTGCAATTGTAATAACTTAGCATACTAGTAAATTTCTCATCAAAACCCTCCTCGAGGTCATGATTTTTCTCACTCTTTACCGAGTTTCTACGTAAAATCTTGTGTGTTTAAGCTTATTATTGCATCATCCTAACTAAAGTATTGGCAAAGATTATCGTCCCAGAAAATACGTCATTACAGGAACTAACTCTAGTCGGTTCCCATACATCATCGTATAAGTGGTTAAATCCCATATTTTATTTTCTTCATTTTCTAGGAAACTCAACTTTCTTTTGCTTCACCAAGACAACGTCATCACAAAAGAACAAATCTTTCAATTTTAACTTGTCAAGTATTCTCCTCGAGAATAATGTTTTCATCCAAATACTTATGTGACCAAATTTTTCATGCCATGCTCTAGAGTTCACCATCAAAGTAATAACACCAATAATTTTATCATTAGCGTTACACGTTCCTAATAACGCATCTTGTCTTTTGTCCCTAGCTAAAATAATAACATCCTTCATGATCGTAAAAACATTATCCCCGAAGATAGCCAAAATACCCAAATTTGATAGTTGGCTCGAAAACATATTTTTAGCCATACTAGACATATTTTGCATTGTGTCCGAACTTAACGAATTATCATTCGTTAATGCAATCCGAACATCTCAATTATCTACTATGTGATAGCACTCATCATAGCTAGACAATTCCCTTTTACTCGACGTAATTTCCAATGGAGCATCCAAGTCTAACCTCGACCTTTTACAAATACCATAAAACAACCAACATAACTTATCTCGAGTACCATGAATCACATTACATGGTTTATCTAGTATATAAACCTAAGTCCTCTTTATATACTAGAAGAGTAATTACAAGTAGAATGGATCTCGTGGCAAACTCAACGTCTCAGACAACCTTCTAAAGACAAACTATGCACACCTCGTTCGAACGAAACACAAACTCGTTCGAACGACTTTGACGACTAAAGGTTCTAGCTCTTAAAAACATACATGTTGTTCGAACGACATCCAAGCTCATTCGAACGGCATCCAAACTCTTTCGAACGACTTCTTCGGTCTCAAGTTTCCATACGCGAAAACGGGCATCTTGTTGGAATGACTTTTATCCTCGTTCGAACGGCTTCGACAATTTCAACTTCACACTTAACAGTTCGAACTTGGCAAACAAAACCAACTCGAATCTTCAAGTAACAGAACCAACTCGAATCTTCAGGCAACATAATCAGCTCGAACTTCAAGTAACATAACCAGGTCGAACTAAACCAACTCGAAATGAACATTGAAAATTCTCATTTTCAATCCGTCTTCAATCATCGAACTAAACTACCTCGAACATAATTCGAGTTCATACCTTAACAATTTGTAATCCGTTTATTGATATAGTGGATTCGGATTTGCCCTGTAGTTTTTCCCTTTTACGTTGAGGGTTTCTATGTAAAAATCATGTGTTGTCTTTGCTTGCTTGCTAGTTTATTTGTCGCTAAATTTATCATGCTTATCGTAAAATTACACAGTGGGAAAGTCGTGATTTCCCAACAAGTATTGTAGTGCCTATTCCGGATCTCAAAGTCAAGCCTCATCTTCGACCATCATTCATTTACTCGACCTCATCAACATACGATTACGTGGCACACTGTGGAACAACTATAAAGAAGAATGCACTTCTCATTCTCGACCTTTACATCAACAACTCGATTCAACAAGAACTCCGTCATTAATGATGCCGTTACAAAACAGAAGGATCAGCCCGTTACACAATTATTTCAAAGAATCATCAAATCCATATTGTAACGTTTATCATTAAGAATAATAATGGTCATCAAACGGTCATATTATAAGACCTATAAATAGGACCAGAGAACTACATATTAAGAACATAAAATTCTACACAGAGAATTCTAGCCATAAATTATATATAGAACTGCTCAGAGTGTTTTTTGTAATAGCTAGCCATCATCAATAATATTTCTCTCTTTCTAAATCCTCAAGAGAGGTCGTGGTTTTTAACCTATTCAAAGGTTTTTCACGCTAAACTGTGTTAGTAGTTATTTGTTTCTTATTAATGTTCTGATTATCTTTGGTATAAGATATTAAATTTTGAATACGAAAATAGGCTCTTACAGGTACTAATCACACTGATTATTGTATCTAGAGGTCATTAAACGTAATTAGCAGTTGGAGCTGGTTGTGCTCTTTTTTATTTTCATAGACACAATTGTTAAAGATTCCAAATTGGCCCTATACACGAAGTCTTCTCCAACCGCGTTTTGTGATGCAACAACCCTCTCATTATTTATGTTTTCTTCTTATATTAAGAGCCTCAAGATCAACTCTTGTTAAGACATAATACTACTATGGTGCATATAAGCATAAAATTTTCTTGTTAAGACCCTCGAGATGAACAATATGGTGAAGTTATACTTTTTCCGGATGATGTTGTACAAACCATAATATTCTTTTCCGATTGTGAACAGAATGTACATTAGTAAGGATGAGTCTAGAAGTCTTATTTCAAAAATTAAAGGAATCTTTACACTGATAACACACTTTTTTATATTTAATCGGACTATTTCAACTTGACCTCATTATACTGTTTTAGAGAACTGACCTTAATGCTTTAATATGATTGTCCATAATGCTAAGATGGAATTGGTCTTCTCACCTCTGGATTATTGAATAAATATCTCATCGGGAACAAAAATGTCCAAGCTTTGTACTGTAAGAAATCTGGTTATAGGTCCTTGCCTAACCCTCAGCTTGCTTTAGCCAAAAAAATATTAGCACCACTGTTCATTTTATTTTCACCTCGCCTCCTACTTGAATGTTTTGAAGTAGAAAATAGATTTTTTTTAAGAGATTATCTTTCTTTAAATGGCTTTTATTGAAACCACCAAGAAACTATCAACGATTCATTGCAACGGTTATTGTCCATAGATTGACATTGCAGAATACCTTCAAGAAGGTATCTAGTTGTAACTTTAGCAGTCGTTGACAGGATAAGGAGATAGATATTATTACTGTTCGTGCAGGTGTGTCACCTTCAAACGTAAGTCGTGTTCCCTGATAAATGTATATTAAACATTAGGACTTACCTTCGCAATTCACATAACTGTTGTATATCAAACGGAAGCCCAAATGTATCATGTATTTAAAGCGTGATATATCAGATATACCCTGGTTCTTGCGTTTTAGAAATTAGTTCTATCTCATTTGCTGAAGTCTTCAAAAAGATTGCCTATGAGGATACAAGTAAAGCAGTATTGCTTTATTTGCTATCGTTTTGCAAAAAAAAGTTAAATCTATTTCTTTCCAAATAAGTATAACCGATAACGTCATCAGAACATAAAACAAGAAAAGATATAAAATAAGAAGATGAAATCAATAGGGCTCCACTTGCAGGTGGCTGATTCGGGTCTCTCTCAGGTAATGCGTAAGCCAATTTTTCAGTTTGTCCCTAGCATCTTGATCACGTCCCGCATGTCAGGCCTTTCCTCAGGGTCCTCTTGAAGGCACATTAGCGCCGTCTCAAGTAGAGATCGAACTTGACGAGCATTAACCATTTCAAGTCTCTCATCAATCAGTTCCAAAATTTTCTCTTCCGATGATAGTACTTTATCCCTCATATACGTATAAAAACTCAACCGTTGCCCTTGCGAATGATCATCCTGTTTATCACTACGTTTACCACTGCCATCGAGACAAACATTTCTCTCTCCGAAGAACATATCTAGAAGTAACACACCGTAACTAAAGACATCACATTTGTCTGAGATACGATTACCGCCCAAGAACCGCTCAGGGGCCATGTAACCAGCCATCCCTTTGATTGTTGTCAGAACTCTATTCTCATCTTTTCTCATCAACTCTGAAAGCCCGAAATCAGAAACAACTGCTTCAAAATTGTCATCAAGTAGTATGTTCTCCGGTTTAATACATAGATGTAATATCTGCTGACCATGAAGGTATTCAAGGGCCTTAGCAACATCTTCTGCAACTTTGTATCTAAATCCCCAATATGAAGAATAGCCGCCCTTCCATGGAAAAATCCAAGAGTCCAATGACCCATTAGAGAAAAAATCGTAGACAAAGAAGGAAACATTCCCTGTTTCCATCACATGCCCACAATATCCGCGTAAGCATACAAGATGAGCATGTTCTAAGCTCGCAATTTTAGAGACTTCTTCACGGAATTCCTGCTCCCCGTGTATAGCTGCTTGAACTCTTTTCACTGCAACTGATGTCCCATTATTCATGGTGCCCTTGAAGACTGAACCTGACCGACAACTACCAAGCTTATCGAGGAAGTTTTTGGTCGCCATTTCAAGTTCTTTATACCGAAATTCTCTAGAAAATCTAGCAACGATCGTCTGGTTGTCATATTCTTTATAAGATAACACCTTTTTGGAAATGTCTATACCGTCTAGCTTCCTTCTTTCAAGCATGTTGACAACGAGCCACATGTCACCCGGCCTTGTTTTAGGGTCCTCTTCAAGACAACATAGAGCCACAAAAACTAAACAATTTGCCTCATTCTCATCAACTTCCCCATTTGCCACAAGTCTCTTATCAATCAGATGCACCAGTTCCTTCTGTGTTAGTTTCTCCCACATAAAGGCATGAAATGTTTGCTGCTCTTTTGGTGTGTTGCCTCCCTCGGAATTTCTTCTATAAATATCATTGCCATTCTGGTCCAAACAAACAAATTGCTCGCCAAAAAATATGTCCAGTAGTACCTTACCATAACTGAAGATATCACATTTCTCTGAGATCCCATTAGCCGAGTACCACTCAGGGGCCATATAGCCAGGTGTCCCTCTGATTGTGGTATGGACTTTACTCTCGACTTTACTAATCAACTTAGAAAGCCCAAAATCGGACAAAACTGCTCGAAAATCGTCATCAAGTAGTACATTCTCCGGTTTAATATCAAGATGAAATATTCGCGGGGAGCAAACACGATGAAGGTACCCAAGGGCCTTAGCAACTTCAATTGCAATTCTGTACCTCTGTTTCCACGTTAAACATCCACCATTTTGGCCGTCCTTCACGGGGAAAATCCAATTGTCAAGCGAACTGTTAGGGAAAAGATCGTAGACAATGAAGAAAGTTCCCCCTTTTGTCGTTGGACTACAATATCCGCGTAAGCAAACAAGATGAGCATGATCTGCACTTGCAATTGCCGAGATTTCTGCTTCGAAAAGCCGCTTCCCATGTTGCTGAACTTCAATACTTTTCACAGCTACTAATGTCCCATCATCTAGTTTGCCCTTGAAGACTAAACCTGACATGCCACTACCAAGCTTATCTCGGAAGTTATTGGTCGCTTTTTTGAGGTCTTTGTACTGGAATTCACCATTTAGTCTTGTAACCTTCGTTTGGTTGTTGTACTTTTTGTAGAGAAACACACACATGATAGACAGAATCACTGCAAGTGCATAGGGGAAGAGAAAGCTCTTTGATAGTCCAACATAGAAATACAATACGAGCGCAATGAGTTTACTGAGAAACACAATAAACATATACAAGATGAAGAAAATTCCTCTAATACTGGATGTATAGAGGAAGAGGGAGATTTTTATGAGTTCATCGCAGAAATAAAATATTAAGGTGCTTGCGAGGATGAAAGAGATTAGCACCAGACTAGCAACCTTGTATTTTTTGTAGTTTGCTAAGATGCAAGAGATTGACACTAGACTAGCAACCTTCATTTGGTGCTTGCACTTTTTGTAGAGAAGCGCGTCATTTCCAAGAAGCATACCTATGATGTAGAATGCCCCAAAAGTAATACCAAATGCATAGAGGTAGACCATTGAGAGTCCACCATAGTAATATGATATTACCTGCGCGATGATTACTGGAAATACCAGTAGAATAACACTGGTCATGATTATATCTATCAGCCCTTTTGAAGAAGATGAAACCCTTTGAGAGTCCATAGGGGATCGCACTTGAATTGTCTCTGTTTGGCCATTTTCAGTCTCAACATGTTTGGAATCCGCAGAATCTGAACGCGTATCTATGGTGATGAATACAGCATATGTAACAGGAAACGCAAATAGGTAGAGGATCCACTTTGACAGTCCATCAAAGTAATAAGAGGCTACCTGCACGCCGACTCCTGAGAATACCAGTAGCATAGCGATGCTAATGATAAGTTCTATTGACTCTTGAATTCGACCTTCTGAGGAAGAGGAAGACCTTTGAGAGTCCATTATAGTTTGCGCATCAGATATCATCGTTTCGCCATTTTGAGTCTCAACTTGCCCGGAATCCATGTGAAAGCACGATATTGTAAGAATCAACCAAAAGATAGCTTTGAAATTGTAATATCTGCTTAAGAGTCTTTGAAGAGTTTAGAATTGATCTGTTTAGAGGGAAGGAAACACCAAAGAAGCTTTCGGATAAAGAAGTCAACTTTGTGCAAGTTGTTTGATTAGAGCATCTCCAGCAGTTGAGTTTGGGCTCTCACTGCTGGCTCACCATGTCAGGAGAGAAAAGATCCAACCCACACTCAGCCCTCCCAGCAGTTGGGTGTGAGTTGCGCTGACGTAGACAACCGTCGCAACTGAAAACCAAACAACACTCAGCCTGCATCTCTGATTAAGCTAAAAACCCCAAGTCCTGCATGTCGATCTTATGTAATCCGTATCATTAGAAATCTCTGTTTTTAGTCAAACCAATTCCTATTTCTTTACCCAAGATAGAAATTCAAGCTAAACCTCTACAAACTAGGAAGGAAATCAGTTAAAACTAAAACCCATGTCCTATTTCTTTGATAAATGGTGGAAATGTAGAAGTGAAAGAAACAGAGCAAACCCCAAAGCTTTATATGTTTGTAGAAACACCTCTAATCTCACTTCAAGACCATCATGTTAGTTGGGTTGGGATGCAAGGGATCTCCTCCATTACAGCTTGAGCCTACCCCAAATCTCACCTCAAAACCACCAAAACAAACCCTCAAATTCCCACCACCACAACAAACTCTAATTCAAGAATCAATTCCCAAATCAAAGCAACACACATAACCCTTTCAACCAAAATTTCCAAATCGCAAACTACAACAAAACCCCTAATTTACAAACTACAGCAAATCCCATAATCGGGTTGCCCTTTGTTGTTATCACCATTAATGACAAAAGTTTAAAGTTGAAAGAAAAATTAAAAGGGTTTCCGGAAATGCCAAATCATTCGGCTAGTTTGAATTGAATGACTTTTTTCTGTAAATGCCACATTATTTGACATGTTTTAGATTAACAGCCAAATCATTCGGCTAGTTTTAAGTGAATGGTGGAACCGCCAAATCATATGGCTAGGTTTATTTAAATGGCATTTTTCCGATTTTATGCCAAATATTTCACCTATTTCTAGTAAAATGCCGAATTTTTCATATGTTCCATTAAAAGAGACATTATTTATTAACATAAAATGGGACAAAAAAAGTACGGTACGCTTCCGACGACAATGAGTCACCAAGGCCTCTCGACGACATTCACGGCAATTGGGATAAGAAAAACGTTTGCAAGAGCTAAGATAACTATGTAATTCCGTCACTTTGACCCGAACTTTGTCCACTTTCTTCAGCCAGTATTGAACAACTTTGAGTATCACATCTCCATTATCTTGGGATAAACTGATGCTTCCTTTAACATCATTTTCCAGCCTTAGCAGGTTGCCCTGCACTTTGCAGATATGACGAGAAAACGGTTGCGCAGCGAACTTGGCAAGTTCTGGTACAACAATACATGAAAATCAGTGGAATATATATATCAGTACAGGTACACAACAACAACAACAGCAAGAAATATATATACAGCACTACATGAATTCAATGAAATGCATTAACGGGAAAGAAAAAAGGTAGAATAACTACTTCAAGACTACTCTACATGAATCAAAATCTTTAAGAAGTAAATCTCAGTACAACTTCGACTGAAAAATTATAATAGTGATGTTTTCCACATTGCCCATATCAAATCTCGTAAACAGGAATTCCTTCTGCTTAAAAGAAACACACCTCATCACAATCAGCAGCTTCATGCAACTACAAAACCGCAAGGTGAGACATTCCACCTCTCCACCTTCAGTTTGCTTTCATCCTCACGAGCTATGAGATAACCTTTGATCTCACCAGCTTGACGATACAATTCCATCACTTTGCCCCGAACTTCGTTCACCTTCTCCAACCAGTGTTGAACAACTTCCTCGATCACATCTCAATTATCTTGGGCTAAATTGACTCTTCCTTTAACATCGTTTTCCAGCATTAGCAGATTGTCTTGCACTTTGCTTTGAAAGTCGTTGACATATTAATTTATTGATAAACCGGAACAGCAGTGGACTTAGTAAGGTCTCTCACATTTCAAGCTGGACATCGAAGTCGAAATAGCTCGAGTGAATCCTTCTTTAATAGTAATTCTCCTTGAATGAAATTAATCAAACACAATCCACAATTAAAACCCGAGAAAACGCCAACTTAGGATTGAAAATCGAACCTTGAACTTTGAAGAGATTAGGGTTTAGGAATTTTGAAGATTTTGGAGGGAAAGGGGTTGAGTTGTGAAAAGACTGGCCAACCAAGGTTTTAGCATAAAAACCAAATCAGTCGGCAAGTTTTAATTAAATGGTTATTTCGGACTGCCAAATTATTCGGCTAGTTTGAATAAAATGGTTTCCGTCTAGAAACGCTAAATGATTTGGCTAGTTTTAAAGCCAAATCATTCGGCAACTTTAAATATAATGGTTTTTTGCGTAAATGCCAAATTATTCGGCTAGTTTTACTAAAATAGTTTTCTTCTTGAAATGCCAAATCATTTGGCTAGCTTTGATAAAATAGTTTTCTTCCTAAAATGCCAACTGATTTGGCAAGTTGGGTTAAAGGCCAAATCATTCGGTTATTTTGAATTAAAATTTTTTCCAGGATATGCCAAATCATTTGGCTTTTTTTTATTAAAAGCCAAATCATGTTTTTTTTCGAAAATGCCAAATCATTCGGCTTGTTTGAATTGAATGAATGATGGAAACTCCAGCTCATATTGCTAGGTTTATTTAAATGGCGTTTTTCCGATTATATGCCAAATATTTCATCTATTTTAGTAATGCCGGATTTTTCATATGTTCCATTAAAACAATTTCATACACATTATTTATATATATTAACATAAAATGAGACAAAAATGTACGGTACCCTCCCGACGTCATTGAGTCACCAAGGCCTCTCCACCTTCAGTTTGCTTTCAACCCCGCTGGCTATGAGATAACCTTTTCTTAGCAGGAATTTGGAATACTTTTAATTTTATTCTATCTGTTAATGTTTTTAATCTCACCAGCTTCCATCACTTTGCCACAAACTTCGTTCACCTTCTCCAACCAATGTTGAACAACTTTGTCGATCACATCTCCATTATCTTGGGCTAAATTGACTCTTCCTTTGATAACGTTTTCCAGCCTTAGCAGATTGTCTTGTACTTTTCTTTGAAGGTCGTTGACATATTAATTTATTGATAAACCGGAACTGCAGTGGACTTAGTAAGGTCTATCACAGAAGGAGGACCAATCTCTATTGTTGTCATCGTTAGTTATGAAAATCGGTAGAATCAAATATTACTACAGGTACAAAAGGAGAAAAAAAAGAGGACTTGATGATGAAAACAGATGTTCAATATTTGTTGACCTTGTGGAAGTGATCAGGAAATGAAAAACAGTTGAAAAGATAATGAAAAGCAACTCGTCTTCTCTCAAGTTCAATGATTTTGCTAACTTCAGTTAGACATTCATTCAGTAATGGGCTCAATGCTTCAGACTCATCAAGAGAGTTACAGTTGATTAAATTTTGTCATCCACTGTTACGACTCTCACCAGTTAATATCAAGATAGTATTGTTGATTACATTTACAGTTTTTTCATAAAACATAAATTGACATTACAATAGTAGCAGCAGGCGATCTTTCTTTCTTTCTTTGTCTACAACCATCATATTTACCCAATTGAAAGTTCAATAATCTTTATACGCCAAAAGAAAAAAGGCACTATGAATACAGTTGAGTGATTATCATTCTACAAAATGGCTTCCATTGACTGCAAAGAAAGCCCCAAGTCAAGTAACACTGAGATTACTAAAAAAAAAATCCAAAATCAGTAGACCGTGTTTCAGAGGCATATCCCTTCGCAATAGCAATAGTTGTATACAGTTCCAAACAATGCAAAAATGCTTTGAACTTACACTTATTACAATCTTTGGATAACTAACATAACAATTAAGCATCATTTGGTGGTAAATTCTATTCAAGCATAAGAAATACTGGAGTTCTCAAAGCGTCAAAATAATCAATATCATAAAGACACAAATCTAAGTACAACTTCGACTTTAGGAATATATTAACATTGATTTCCTCATTGCCCTTGTCAAATCTATTTAAACAGGGATACTGGCTTCTGCAAAGACTACAAGTATACAACAATATCAGCACTAAATTTTCAATTAAAAGAAGCACACCTATGCGACTTAAAAAATGCTATACTCCAGGGAAATTCTTCTATTTTATCCAACTTCCCTTCGTGAAGAGCATTAAACCATGAGGTGAGACACTCCGCTTCTCCACCTTCTTGTTTCCAGTTGCTTCGGGTATAAGGGTCCAGTTTGCTTCCAACCCCAGGAGCTATGATAAAGCCTTTCTCCACAATACTTTGGAATATTTTTAACACACTTCAAAGGACGCCATTAATTTTTATTCTATCTGTTAAACTTGAATCCGTGCCAAATTCAGTAGCCATGGCATGCATATCAGACCCAATCTCCCAATTACCATTTCTACCCAAGTTTGTGTGTCTAGGCTGGGTTCCACACCTCTCTAACCCAGATCCAATCTCCATCTGACTCTGTATTTCTTCAAGTTCCTCATCAACAACAGCCTTCCTTTTCGCACCAGTTTCTACGTCAAAGCTTCTTTTGGGTGTCTCTGGGCTCATTCCACGGCCCATTGACAGTGAGCTATTAAAAATGGGAATAGAATTATCTTTCGTGATTGCTCTGAAATTATTCTTAGATTTAGGCCGCTTAGAGATAAAGATCTCGGCCACATTACGAACCAATCCAAGATTATAAGTGTTCACTTTCTATCGTATTTGTAACGGAAATTCTCATACGTAGTCTGCAATAACAAAAGAAGTACTTAATTACTACAACAATTTTTGATGTGAGGTAATGACAAAAGAAGAGAAGAAGAATACCTGGTTCGTGCAAATCAAGTATATATGGAAGACTGTGAGACCTCCAACAAACCAAGAAGTTATAAACGTGTATAATATGAGAATGCCTGACACAGGAGATTTTCCGAAAGCCTTCCAGAGAGTTATGTGATGTGTGACCATTATTTTCCTGATGTTTACCCAGCAGAAGATAAAAACATATAGACACAGCATGGTTGTGGATAAGACGAACATAAAAAAGAATCGGTAATTTCTCTGCAATATGAGACATTAAAGATAGTGAGGCCTAAAAAACCTGAGACGTCAACGAAAAAAAGGTGCATTGCATGAAGATACAGTAATATATTTCAGGGACATTTTGCAATTAGATATCTTGGCAGCCGTTGACAGGATAAAAAGTTGAGTAATATCACCATACATGCAGGGGGTGTCACCCTAAAATGTAAGACATTCCCAAATAATTCTGTATTAAACATTGAGACATACCTTCCCAATACACTGCCCGACCCAGGGGCAGTGATGATCGAAGCGCTCAACACAGTTATTGCAGATAGAGCAATGAGAGCACCGTGGTGGACGATAAAGCATGCACGTATGACAGTACTTAACCTTCACTATAATTCCATTAACAAGGATATCTTTTATGGGTGGTAATCGTGAAGGACCAGCCTGATTTCCTGGCAATTCTGAAGATAAACAAGAAGCATAATCATCATCTTCAGGTTCTGGAGGGTGAAGGTTGCGAGGAACAATTCCAGGATCTGTTCCAGAGGTAAGCAAGAGAAGAACCATAATCTGCATCATTTGTAGAGGCATAAGTATCAACTTGTAAAAATTTAATGGAATCGACCAGGAAATGACTTGAGTGCACAAAAGATAAGTTCGACATTTGGAAACCAAGCATCACTTTAAACATACTAGAAGCCGAGTTATACCACTTCTAAGTACTAATTATATATTTTGAGTGTTTGCCAAACTTATATTAGTGCCAGCCTTCTAAGTGTAAGTACAATAGTAAACTCACTTTGGACGGATTCTGCCACACTCAGTCCCTTTATGTCTAATTTTACGCAGTTTAATGCCATTTTGCTACAGATCAGATTAAATTTTGGAAGCCAAATGTAATAATGAGACTTTCATACAGGAAACTAACTTTTAAATAGAATTAGCGAAGACCATGAGAAAGCCATTTAACTTCAAATAGGTATTTTCTGTTGTATGGATACCAAACAATTGAACTTACGCACTTTCACAGAAATCCCTTTTGGAATTGGCATTTTCCCACTACATGATTTCTTAGTTTCTAGGATGTTTGCCAATTTAAGAGTCAGTCGTTTTGGGTTATCTTGTTACCTTCACTTCCCGTACTTGTGCGTAACATGGAAATTTCCCATTCTGTAGCTAATACACAAGCTTGTTTACTAACTTCGAAAGTGCATTAGTCATTTGGGTATCTTTCTTCCACCAGTACTTCTCCATAGTCTCTTGTTTTCAGTTTTAAAGTGAGATAAAGGCTTCCCCTAAAGCTAATACTAAGCTTCTTTATCAACTCGATAACTCCAAATGACTAATTCGAGGAGTAGGTGCGCAATTTCTTGATGATTCCAAAAGTCATTTTGCTTATCTATTTTCCTATAGTTTTTCATTATTTTTTAGTTTTCACAAAACCTTCTCTTCTCTCGGCTAATACTCTGTAGTCATTTTCTTATAGGGAAGTCATATAATTACAATGCTTAAAAAACTATAAATATAAGTTTGGAAAACTCACATATACTACAAAGACCGCCGGAATAATTACAATGACATTGCCGAGATTGAACTCGTGAATCAGCTGCTGAGAATCAAAAATACAAAAAGAAATAACTGGAGTTACAATAAGAAGTATTGTGAACACCAACGAACTCGCGTCCGGACCAAAAACAAGTCTGCCTCCTAACAAGAACGTCTGAAAATCAAGTTTCCACATAAAAACACGATCAAATCACATAACACAGCGTAAACATCAAATGCATTCATAAAACGAAAGAATATCAAAAACGTACGCCTTACATTATTTCCTTTCCAAACTTGATACAGTCTTTTCAACCCACCCCCATCGCCACTGCCCTCGGTTATCCAACTATTTGATTCAAAACGCTGAGATGGTATAGAGCTAGTATGCATTGTGTTGGTTTGCATATCTCAATGCACTATTTACCCTAATTTCAATAGTTTTCAAAGCGAACATTAATAACGCGTCATTTTTCACAAATCTTGGATCTACAAGAACATATACATGTCCTTCTCAAAAAAAAGAAAATTATACAAATGAAAAAAATATGAGAAACATTTAAAGATTTCACCTTAAGAGCATTAAACATAGAATATCGTCTCGGTCGTAAAAATGTGGATGGGTTAAAGTGCATGTAGGAGCTCCAATAACCGGAAAGAAAACATTGAAGGAGAAGAAGAAGGGAAGAATGTTGGAAGGAGGGAGAGAAGAAGAAGAAAAAGAAAAAGTTGTAATAATTAATTTGGGCTTTTTGAGAGGCCCTGAAAAAGATGGCACTCCAACTCCATGAGCCCTACCACCTCAAATTTTATTAGTAGATCTGGGCTGGACTTTTAATGATGATTAATTAATTAATTATTTGAATAATAAACACAATTATAGCGCTTGTCGTAGTTTGATGTCCTGACAGTTTGATTACAGGCTTGTTAGAATAAGGAGGCGACAAATACAATAGCGCAACGTGAACACGACTAATGAAGGTGTTATGTAGCACTGTGTGTTTGTGCAATTGATATTGAAAGTGGAGCATCAGCCTACAAAGTTTCAAATGCTAATTAATATTAAGCCCTCCTAATTTGTTTTAGTAAAGGAAGGATAGAAAGAAGAAGACAAGCACAAGAGATTCCATAACTCTCTTTTCTTTTTCTTTTTTGACTGCCTTATGATTTCTTGCTTTGCTTTTATATCATACTTGTCCCATGTCCCACTATGTCGATCGTAAATTCGAGCTTTCCAGACAGGTTAAGGACCCTCATGTATGTAGGAAGTCATTTCAAATTCATACAAAATAAAATGCAGGCCTATAATGATTTCAGGAATCTATGGTTTAAGTGGGTCTCCATGAACATGTTACATTACAATAGATATTTAAACTCTGCTTTCCTTTTGGCACAATGTATTTTATGACAATATCAGGGAGTTCAAAACATCATAATACCACTCAGAAGTTCCGTATATACAATACAATATCAGATGTCAATAACGATACAGTTATCATTGTAGTTTACAAAATTACCACAAATGCTACAATAAGATAAAATTACGACTAAAAGCCTCGAGTGATATACCTCACTAGCTAGCATCTTCTTTACGGATAAAATCACATAAAAAACGTAAGAGAACCTTTTTTGAAAGGTCTTTTTTTTTAAAGGCAACGTAAGAGAACCTAATCTCCAGCTGGATGCATTATGGAAGACAGCTGAATAGAACTGTTTACTTTCTGTAATATCTCTCCAAGGAACCAATCAATGGGACACATTAGATCAACGCAAATCATAATGAAGGGGAGCAAAGAAGAGCAATCGCTTGTAAATGGCGAAGTAGCTTCATCCAGTCCAAATAGTTTTTTGGAGTAAAACTCCTTTCATAAAGAAGACCCTCTCAGTTGAGAATTTAAGTTTTCACCAACAAGAAAGCCTCAAGATTTCAGCCATTGACGAAAACAAGACTGCATTTTATCCCGAGTAGCAGCGTTCCCGACGTTGACAGTGGGAATGATCTTATCAGGCTTTAAAAACTGGAATGTGGAAGTTAATGGTTAATAAACTTCAACCACGAGAAGCAAAATCCAAGTAGATAATTCATTAGATAAGATCGGAGCCGTAGACAAATAAGAAGATTGTGAAAATACGTACCTGAACAAATTCTCTGAGTTCCAAAAAACTAGAGTGCTCACTGTAGGGAACACCTGCAGAAATAAAAGCTCAAGGGTCACAATTAAGGTGTCTAGTTATTTCCAGGACAGATACACTGGAACAGTATAGCACAGTTGTCATATTCACTGAACATATGTATGAAGTAAGAAACAGAAATGCCCGAAAAAACATAAACATGAGAAATATATATTTTGGAAAAGAAATTAAGAACGAGAAACATGAGTATGAATTAACAATGGAAGATAGAAAGAGACTAACAAGGGGGAAAAAACAGATTAGCATGATCTATTACATATACTGCAATGAATCACAAGATATACTTAATAAGTAATAACCAGATCAGTGTAATTAGATCAAAAGGTCAAAGCTTTGCATCAGCTTACTAATATAAAATTACCGTAAATCGTGCTATTGCCTTTGATAGCAGGCTTAATTAGATCGAGATGGTTTCCAGTAGTCTCCGAATAAGTCCACCCTATAGATATAAAGTACGAAGTAAGTCTTTGCTATTGTTCATACATTCATCCAGTCGTATTTAAAGAAAATATGCACAATAGTGAGGCCAATAGGTTGCAATGGCATATTTTACCTGTAGGCCGAAATGCCAAAATTGCTGTATATTGAGGTGTATAGGTTTCCAGATACTGCTTCAAAGTCTAATATAAAGCAAGTTATAATTAGTAACTGATATAAGACCCCTCCAACTATCTAATGATAAAATATAAATATAAGGGTATGAAGTTGAACCTCGTGCCGCAGGGACGATATGGGAAGAACATGAAGAGGTGAGTCTTGTCCATTTGAACAGAGGTTGTCAGATAGTTCAGGCCAATCGTAAGACTGCAGAATTCGCCTCCTTGATGCATTTGCATATATCTTAACCTAAAGCAATCATAATTCGCATTGGCATTTCAGTTACAGAAGAACAGAAGAAAAAAAAGCCCGTAGCAACTGAGATCGATAGAAGAAAAGGCAACCACAATAAAGACTTGCAAAAAATTCTAACTTAATTTCCAATGCATCCTGTTAGATGATATTTACATGAAAGTCGAAAAATGCTTGAATTTTTTTGAACCATCTCGAGACAGTACAAGTAAAAAACAACATACCCCTAATGCCTTCGAAATAGAAAGATAAACACATTCTTTTCCGATGCTGTATGCCCCAACAACGATGAGAGTTTTCGGCTGTCTTTTAAGACTGGTCCTGGTAACCTTTACAACAAAACTCAAAACATCTTCTTTGGGAGGGAATCTGAATAAAAATAAAAATTATCTCATTAGTTCAAGAGTACAACAAAAAAAATAACCACCAGATAATCTGAAACTAATACCTAACAAAAGAAGTTCCTTACTTGTACTTTGGGTTGCAGTAAGTTGTATCGAGATAGAGTGTGCTAACACGTTGGTTTGTGAGAAGGGGATGGGTCTGCATGAGTTTACAAGCTCTGAAGTCTCCAGTGTGTAAAAAGCATCTTCCGTCCTGGAAACGAAAATGGATTAAAGCGGCACCTGGACAATGATTAGCTTCCAGCATTGTCACTTTGACTCCTTCAATGGCGTGTTCGGTATCGAACTCCATCGGGTAGACAAATCTATAAATAAATTGCAATGAAATAGAAAATTAAAAATCAAAAAGGAAGCAAAATCAGAAGCTAAGAGTATCTCCAAGAGGCTAGGAAGCCGTTGACAAACTAATGCTACTCGAAAAAGGCCAAACCGTATCAGATCCCAACAACACTTTCTAGTACTCGCCATATTTTACCATTTGACGCCAACCTACTTGGCGTAAGATTGGAAGCCTGGCATCAGGTTTCTGACAGATTTTGATACCAGCTAGCTTGATGTTGGAATTTGACGCGGTTGCCCAACTTGTCCTCAAATAGCAATACACAAAAGGTTCTGTGTCAAAGTCTGGTCCAGATTTGAAGCACTTATGTGGGTCAGATTTTTTAAGCCAACTAACTTGCCTTCAATTTTTGGCGCCAACTGCCTTGCTGTAAGACCAAAAAGTAGCGATGAGCCATGACAGCCACTCGCTAGTTAAATCTCTTGTAATCCATTTTCAGGCTTTTGCTAGGTGAAAAGGAAAAGTAGCTAGACTCTTGGAAATACTCTTATCGCTAATGTCAGTATACTAACTTGCATATAGGAAGCGCCAGAGGCAGAGTGCTCACGATGGGTTTACCGAAAGGCACATTTTCACTAGGCGAGCCGTGAGAGGCGTACAATAAATAGGTCCATGTGACCATCCCTTGCTCAAGCCACCATAGTGATCATAATGAAAGTGGCTAAGGAAATATGCAGAACATCCTTCTACACCACCATATCGAAATGCATCAACTGTGAAAGGTGTCCCTGGAGTAAAAGAAGCTCATTAGACCATATCTAACATGTAAATAAACCAATAGAAGAAGGAATAGAGAAAAAAATATCATGTACTAGTTACATTCTGACATCTATGCTTACGAATTTAAAACCATTGTAGGTCTTCGCATATTCAAGGTAATCTATAGCATAGCTAAAAACTAAGAACAAAAGGTGTACATAATCGGTGAAGACAGATAATCTCCTGATTAAGGTATAAGAAGAATAGTCAGGATAACCCTCAAGTATTGCAAGTTCCACCTCAGTCATGAAAATTAAGCTTTACCCATTCAAGAGGGTATCTTTATAGCCTCAAACAACCAAAAGCCTGCCATCTGGTAGGTGGTTCCAACCCAATTTGTTGTTAACTTCTCAACTCAAGGAGACAAGTACCATTAATTGGCGGCTAATCCTCTTACTCAATGTCAAAGCAGAAAAGTATATGATACGGTTAATCTCCGTAGTCCATCCTCCTCGTATTTGCAAGAGCACCTAGGCCTAACTATGCAAGCCCTGGTCTTCTCTTCTTTGCAATTTTTGCAGCTATGAGTTCAAATCACTATACAAATAGTGTGGGTGGAAGTACTCAGGTTGAAACATCCATATTTGGTATTGGTTTCATTTTATGTCTCGAATAAGTGTTAACACTTTCTCGTGGTTTATCATTGTCAGAGAGTGCATGTGGAACGACTACAACTAGACTGACACTGAACAGGTACGTTGGTTTTGTACCTTTTTGCTCAAATACTCTAGCCCATTAGTATTTTACAAAAGTTCAAAATAGTTGTGTTTTTTTTCAGGAAAATAGTGTTCTGTTTGAATAGACTTTTGTTATGTTTGAATAGACCTTGGCAAGAGCTTCTTTATTCGAATAGACTTTGGTTCTATTCGAACAGAGTACGAATTTTCAGTTTTCTATTAAATATTCATTTTCTATTTTCAATTTCAACTCTTCCAAAACCCATTTTTTTAGGGCTTGAGATATTTGAGAGAAGAGAGAATTCAACGAAAATTAAACGTCAAATTGAATCGATCTTAGAGTTTCAAAACCTAATCTTGATTTGAAAAGCTTGTGAGTTTCAAGATTGGAAGCTTTGGTGGGAGATTGAAGCGAGGCGTTGCGAGAACGAGTAATCATTTGCAATAAGCTCAATTAGAAGAGAGGTAGCCCCAGGATGTGCTTATCGAGTCTGTAAATGATTGAATTCTTGTAATTCCTTTTAAATAGTGGATTTTTAGCTGTTAGGCGATTCGACAACGACCTGTGGGTTTTTTCTCCTGAGAAAGGTTTCCCCACATGGTTAAAATTGTTTGTTCTTGTGTATAGCTGATTGCTTGTTGCTAACACTAGATTATCATATCAACTTGAGTTAGGTTAGAGTTAGACTATTAGCTTCAAGGATTATCGGACCTAATTTATTTGACCTAAATTGTTCAAAACCGATTAATCTCATGTAGTTAGAAATTTCAGAGGTTTGTACTTGTTTTAAGATTGTTTAAAATATATATGTTTGTGGGGGATGAAACATCTTGATAAGTGTGTAATATCCAGTGTTTGGGTTTAGTTAGGAACAAAACTTGCTGCATCACTATCTCATAGGTGTTATGATACAAGGGTTCAACTGTTCAATCTTTACTAAAGTTTACTTCAACATTAAGGTATGTTATCATTCCTATAATTTTCTCCTCTAATACATGCTAATGATTCGCAAACGAACATGAAACTTATCTCACTACAGTGGATTGTTGCACACATTTTTTGTGTACGCGGCCCTTTAATAACTTAGATTGTGTTGCTCATTCTTGAACACATATACTTACAAACGTTCCTCCCATTGTTCAACATAACCCAATAGTACAAAATCGAACTAGATTGTCAATCTTGCTTATGATGTGGTCAAATCAATTTGGCACACTAATTTCTACACTTTAACAAGAAATCCACTAGGTAATCCACATAATGAAATAGGTAGATCCTTGGGATAACTACTCCCCGGATTTCTTATAAAATGGGCAACAACGCGCCCGCTGATTATCTCGACCCTTCGGGTTCCTCTTCCCCCGAAACCACTACTAGAGGCTACCACTTGGTTTCTTCTCTTCTTCCGCCTTTGCGGCAACGAAGAGACCCTAGTTATCGAAGTCGACTTCTCTCCTGGGGTTTTCTTAAACGCCCCATACTGGAAAAGATCTGCATTGTCTTAAGCTTCTTCCCTTCTTCTTCTCATTCGCCGCAATCAACCTGCCAAACTCAGTTCCTCCCGCATACAACCTCCGAGAGAACTCTCCTTCGATGTACCAATTGGTTTAGCATTGGTTTGTTCTGGTCGTGTTGATGCTGAGGGGAGCAAATGGGAATCTCGTTCATCGCCTAGGTTCTTTTCTCGATAAGGAGATATCGTCTTCTTGTTCTTCTTCCATTGTGAATTTGATGATGACGAGTTTTGTTTTGGGGTTTTCAAATGGTTCGCGGGGAAAAAGGGGTTCCAAAATGTGGGAAACTTTGAACCGGATGGTTTATCATTTGAATATGGCGAGTAAGCATTTTGATATAAACGATGTAGTATAGAGCACTACGACCGTCTTCATCTGTAACCTATTTTGGTGTGAAATCGCAAGTGAAGAGACCAAGAATGGAGCAAAATGTTTTCTCTGGAGCTTTGAATAAGAGGACTTTTGTTTTGCCGCATAAGGCATAGGAAATACTTTTGGGTGCAAAGGTAGGTCCAGTTTGCCCTGCTTGGGCGAGGTAAATGGGTATCGCCCTCACAAGGGGCCCCGCCCTCGGGCAGCGAGCATGTTTGCTGGATATTTGCTTTTGATTTCCCAATATTTTAGCTCTAAATTTGTAACATGAAGAGACTGACTTAAACATAAAGGGAGGCTGACTCCATCCAAAAGGTATGCTACGGAAAACTGGGCATTAATATGTTCAAGTCTAGTCAGCCATCTCATTTAGCAATTATTCTAACCATTCTCTCTTGTCTCTCATCCATTTGTTGGTATTTTAAGGAGTGTTTTTTCTTTGTTTCGTTAGTTGGGTCATAGTCATATCAGTCCAACACCATAGAGTTGTTTCATCCTTATGATTTTCTAGCGTACTCATTGCATTCGTCTATAGTTTATTACACTCAATAAAGCCTAGAGACTGATTTTTTATATTTTTTAGGAAATGTTGACATGGGGCTTTGATACTTAGCTTTTTTTGATGAGTCTAACGTACTGAGTTTGATTTTGATTTTGATTTGATTTTTTGACTTTTATATTAGTCAATAAGACAAGTCTCATTAAACTTGGTCATTTAAAAATCTTGAACGCCCCGTTGTTTGCAAAGCACCACTTCCAAGATTTGTCTATGTTACTATAACCCATTTTTTTTTTTGGCAGCAGGTCATATATTCCACAGATAATTTAGCCAAGCCATCCCCTGATGCCTACGCAAAAGCGAAAAACGAGAACTAATAATTAAAATTTGTCACGGTTAAGTACGGCGGGAGAAACGCTCGGTCTCCTGTTTGTCTGTTCTGTTGTTATCAAAGTAAAGTTAAAACCCCCCAAACCGGAAAACAAAACTTTTCAGATTCAAAGTTTTCAAATACGCACCAATCCATGACTTCTCTGCCTGCCATTTGAATTGTCTACCACACACCACACAAGTCTCCTCTCTCTCTCTCTCTCTCCAGGGTCTGTTTCTCCTCCACGTAAGAGGTAATTCTCCGTCTTTTTTAGTTGCGATGTCGTCTTTCTTCCGATTAATTAAGACATCCATTTGTTTTGGTGATTTGAATCAAGTCAAATCTTCAAAATAGCATCTTTATTTTCGCGATCTTTACGTTCCTCTCTAATATGCGATAAAATTGAAATCGAATTTGCATCCGTTATGCTAATTATTGAGTTTTGGTTAAACAGATATTTTTGAACCGATTCGAGGCAATTTTCAGCTGGTTTTGGATCAAGTAATTAGATAGAATTTTACGTTGAGTGGTAGGAACAGGACAGGTTGTGACGATGTTATTTATGTAGGTGTTATAGATGGTGTTTATTAGGTAGGGAGGGGAAGTTCGGAGCACGGGTGTTGAACTTACTACTTATAAACAATCCTCATTACATTTACGCCATATTTGTTTGGAGTGTTCGGCCGTTGTTAATAAGGATACATATTATGAAGGAATTAAGGGGGTCGAGTAGGAGTTGTTGGGGGGGAAGTGTGTATCCTTGGGATGGATTAATTAGTAGGGCTTTTATTAACCTCAAAAAAATAAATGGTACATTGCAATCAATTTCTGGTACAAACCGTTCTCAAATTGGTCCATGATCAGTAACTCTTTTATATAGATATTCACAAAAAAAAATGCGGAGTGATTTTCTTGGATCACCAGACAAAAACACAAACCAACGGACATCTTTGGTATTCCTTAACCGGGATGTGGTCGTTTTTTTTTGCGTCTTTAAAGATTGCGTACATCTCTCATTTGTATATTTCTTGCATAGAGAAAAACTTGCGGTGATAGAAATGATGAGGAAAACTTGGCTTGAAGCCAATAATATACTTTCAAACTTGGAGA